>CM069078.1:34584310-34633699 GCA_035578085.1 Solanum pinnatisectum | reverse complement strand
AATATATGTGATTTTATTAATCCAAAACTTAATTTTAATCATGCATACGCGACAGAGCTGACAGAACATTATTATTAAGATAATTTGTAGTTACTAAAATATTCAAGATAGGTGAAATAAAATGGCTCAATAAAAAATAATATAAATTTACATGTTTCTAATCGACTTAAAATAAATTTAGTTTATTATCTATTAAATTAATATAACTTTGCGAAAAAGAATTTACTTAGTACATATCAACATAATCTGTAAAAAACATTAAAAATATTATGCGCAGATTCCTTCAGTAGCATTTGAAAGCGAGCTGATTAAAATAAAAATAGTTATTCAGAGGAGCGGACGGGTTAAAACATTTTATCCTATCCCGCTCTGCATCACTCCTATTGTCATCCCCTAAATAAGGCTAAGAATTAAGATATGAGCCTGGGAAATGGAAAAGGATAAATTTGAGGGATTGTGCATGATTGGCATTGACACACACAATATCATACACGTGGCGATTCATGACCATCACCCCATTGTCATCCCCAATAAGGCTAAGAATTAAGATAGAGTGAAAAATGGAAAAAGGATAAATTTGAGGGATTGTGTAATGTGTTTGGCATTGACAATATTTAAATACCACACGTGGCGACTCATGATTGGATTAAACATGCGGCAGCTCTGTCTCAAGAACGGAAATTGGAGTTACCAAGTTGCTTAACTCTGACAGTAGTTCGACTTAAAAGTATTATTAATAGTGATCATAAATTTTTTCGAGAGTTAAATGATAAAAAAAAATTAATTAATATTTTAACATAATTTTTTAATCATATTAATATAAAAAGAAATACAATTTATAATACTCTTTATATAGTATTTCAATATTTAATATTTATTTGAAACATAATTAATGATCTAATTTAATGGAAAGCAATTAACTTGATTTGAAATAATGTCATAATGCATAACCAAAAAATAAAACGTACAGAGTATATGATGTTTTTTAATTCACATTAACTGAAATCTATATTTAAAAATTTATATAATAAATTTGTATAAAATTAAAACAAGTATAAAGAACAAAGATATATTATATATGATATCACGTGAGGATTTAAATTACAATGTCCACGCCACGAGGACGTGATACGCTCATTGTTCAACTTTATAATATGTTTTGTATTGCCAATTCACAGACACCTGTGTTTGGCGCAAAAAATATCACTTGTTTTGCTAAAAGTTAATGTTGCTATTATGTCTTTTGGATATTATAAGGATTGGGCATCGATCGATTCGATTCAATTTTAAAGTTTATCAATTCAAATATATTAGTTATCGATCTCATTTGATCATGCTAAATCGCTATAGAATCACTAAGATCTATTGATTTTAATATTTATCGATTTAGCCGCTTAGATGTCACACAAAACTAATTATCATTGAAAAATCACATAAAACGGCGGCCATAAATCGATGAATCAGTGCACATAAGTTTGGATAAATTTTGATCTTGTTTAAAAAAAGCAAATACTAACACTTAAGCTTGTAGAATAACCTGAAGTTTAAGGCATAATTTCTCAAATGGTATAAATATAATTATGGTTTAAAACCCAAAACATAATGAACTATTTTGGTCATTTTCAATCTTTTATATATATATATATATATATATATATATATATATATATATATATATATATATATATGTAGAAATCAGACTCATTTCCTATACTGGGCACTACTACAAATCAGATTTCTTTTAATTTATTTGATTTTCAAAACTAGTCTTCCCCTTCATGAAAAGTTTGACATTTATTAAAAGTTGTAATTTTTATGAAAAGCTTTCTTTGACTTTACTTTAGTCTTTCCTTTTGCGAAAAGTTGTGACATTTATTGGAAAATCTATGCATTTTTATAAAAATCGCGACTTTAATGAAGTTATTAGGCTTGTATGATTTTTGTTTAAAAAAGCTTTCGACTTTCTGCGAAGAGTTATGAAGTTTAATGAAGAGTTGCGACTTTTATGAAAGTTCTCGACTTTTACATGAAAGGCTGTGACCTTTCCAAACGTCTAAACTTTCCCCAATAATAGCTGTAACTCTTCTCGAGCAAATTGGACAATAAACATTTGTTCATTACTCACTTTCATGTCTATATAACAGAGTGGATTTATTTTAAAACAACTAAAATTCTAAATCTCTTTCTTCTTCTTCTTTGCTAATTAAATATTTATTTACTTTGTTTCCTATTGAGCTAGCTCTACTAACACCATTTTCATTGCATCTTCATGTTACAGATCCTGGTTTGTATTTTCTACTAATCATTAATTTATATTTATGTTATTAAGGATAAAAATGATAAAATGTAATAATTTTCATTTTTCCTTTACATTAATGTTTGTTACCACGTAATCTTATATGTAAGATAATATAGCATTTTAGTTTTAAATGTGCGGATAAAGTTTTAAGTATTATTTATAAATTCCATGATACTATTAAATTTGCGTGAAGCGCAAGTAATTTTCTTAATGCAGTAATAATACACCCTCTCGCTCCACATATTGTTTGTCGTATACTAAAAATAGTTGTCCAAAATAATTTGTCAATTTAAACAATTAAGAAACAATAGTCACTTTTTTCCAATTTTGCCCTTAATAATTACATGACTACTAGTTTCAAAAGTAGTCATTTTAAAGTTCTAAGTGACTACTTTAATGTGAAAAAGTTATTTTTACATAGCTTTTCAAAAAGTACAAATCATTTTAATAATGGCGATTGATAGTAGGATTATATTAGTCAAATTACACCTTATATTAAATTTTCTAGTGTTGGTGCATGATTTTACCTCGACAAACACATAGTTGATTTCGGAGAGAGGAATAATAAAGTGAGTGGGTGTTATATTGATAACTAACTCACATTAATTAATTATTGGCTTAAAAAGCAAAAATGGAGTACAATTTAGTGTTATATACATACAAGTTTGGCAATAGGGATTTTAAACCCCTAATTATTGTCCTAAAGATAGCAAATGGATGGTTTTTACAACAGAAATCTAGTTTCAAAGAAATGTGAGTTGCCTCCTGGTGACATGGGCTGGCCATTAGTAGGGAACATGCTTTTTTCTTCCAAAGTTTCAAAGATGGTAATCTTGGCTCATTTGTCTCCCTACTTTGTTTACTAAAGTAAAGTTTCTCACATAATTCTTCTACATAAATGCTTGCAATTTTCTATACATAGAAAATGTGGCTTATTATTAATATTGATTGAAGTAACTAGTGAGAAAAGAAAAAAACTATTAATATTTTCACAAATAAATTAGGAAATTTCTCGCTATTTCAGTGAGAATTTGGTTTTCAATCATATATTTTTTCTCTCCTAAGTCCATTAATCTCTCTTGAACTATAAACTAAACACACTTTTTTTTTTTTTTAAGGTTTGGGGAGGGGAGGGATGCACAAGGCATTCATGTTTGGGAAAGCCAAAGCATTATCATCACAAAGTTGGAAACAAGTAGAAAAATATTTATGGATGATGATACTTTTAATAGAGGTATGCCAAAATATATCTTAAAACAATACTAGGACAAGTTCAAGTTGGTGGATTTACAAAAGAAGAAAGCAAGCGTCTACATAGACTAACAACACCAATAAAAGTGACTTATCATATCATCAAATTACTTTGATTTTGCAAATGAAATTGTGAAAATCATTTGAGAAATTAGTTGCGGAAGAACCAATTGATATCCTCTTAGTAATGAAAAGGCCAACATTTTAGAAGTGGCAAGTTGGCAATGAGAATTCTTATAGAGTGATGGAGTTGATCATGATTTGGTTGATAATTCTCTTTGAAAGAGACTATTTATCTTATTCGTGGAATTTGCTATGGTTTGCCCTTTAATATACCAGATCTTCTCACAATAGGGAGATTGAAGGTAAAGAAAATATTCTTATTATAAATTTAACCCTTCTGACTTCAGATCTGATGATATCACCTCGTTAAAAAGTCAGATTTATCACCTACTGGGAAATTCATTGTTATCTCCAGCTGAAATGTTTAGTGGCATTTATTTTTATACATAGAGTATTTTGATTAGATGAGTAGGAAAAATAATAATAATGTTTTCATCTACGAAAAAGTTAGGGAGTTTCTCATTATTCTCAGTGAGAGCGAGTTAGCTCATAGATGTATTTTCACGGTGAGCAGAAATGATTTCATAGTACCAAATTCTTACTACAGTTTATGTGGAGAAAACTTCTACTACATGGTTCCTATCTCTACTCACAAATCATCCTAACAAATAGAGACATATTTATCATTTTGTTATTATAGCGAACTTATATTTAGTTAAAATTTTTAAAAAAAAAAATCTTAAAATTAATTGTTAGGTATTATTTTTCTCAAAAATATCACGTGGACTTTAAAAGATAATTATTACCTTTTTTTGAGTTGGGTTTGGATCTTGAGGGCGAAAAAATGGGTGAGAATACTTTTTAAAAGCCAAATGAGCCAGCATTTTTGGAAATTAAAAAAACTAATTTTAGGATTTTTTCTTTTAATTCAATAAATGAGAAATTTTTTAACGAGAAGTGTGGAGATATATACAGGTTAGAGAATGAAACTCTCACCCACAAAGATTTCAGTGTTACGTTCCAATTAAAACCCAAATACATGTGTAAAGCAAGTTCAAAACTTTATAATACTTCTTTTTGCATGTGCTCTTAATTGTCTATTGTGTACTTAAGTAAACTACATAAAAAGTATGCCATGGATTTATTTAATCAATCAGACATCGAATTGAAACATGTTTGACATATTACGTCTTTTTAAGTCTAATATTAATGCTTAGTATATAACTAAAAAAAAGATGACATATTTTTACGGATTAACTTATTTATATAATTGTATCTTTCAACTCTCTACTCTAATTACTCATTCATTTTCAATCGATAGATCGTTGGGGCAAAAACAATAAGGTGCGATATAATGAGATTACCATTTATACCCCTATTAATTATGCACATGAATTAAAAATTTAAAAGATTTTCAAAGGTTCTACTTTTTCAAAGAATTAATCGACGGTATAATATGTAAAATTTATCATTTCTTGATTTATCCAAAATCGACAAAGTAATTAAAGACAACTGGGGAAAGGAAATTTGAACAAATAATTTTAAGAAACATACAACTTTTTTTCTAAAATTTGAGATCGAAAGTATCTAACCAAAATGCTTTTTTATCAATGTAGTTGATGCTTGTAATTGAAACAAAAGTTTGCAATCTAAATATCTAAATGAAATTGACTAACAAATTTAACAGATTATCAATGTATTAAACATTTTACATTTAATGCATTATTAATTTTTCAGGCAAGAGGAGAATGCTTAAGATATATCAAATATATATTAGATGAAAGAAAAGTGATGATTGAGGAAAAGGAAACAAAACATGAGGGAAAGTCCCCAACATTTTACTAGATATGATGTTAGACACTCCAGGGATCGATGATGAACAAGGAAAAGGATTCAATGGATGTAGGAAGATCATTTGCAGTGCTTGTTTTCTTATACCATTTGCTGATTTTGAATCCTGGCCAGTTTCCAGGTTTACTTGCAGCAACAGCAATTGTATGTACTTCTACAAAAATATCCTCACTTCTTGAACAAAGCCTAAAGTATACCTATATATTCACTCCACTACTTTTATTATTCTTTTTTTAAGGCTATGTTCGATACCCTAAAATAAAAATATTTTTCAATTTTTCGAATTAGAAAAAATAAGTTTCATGAAATTCACGTCTTTCTCTTACGCTGTACTCCACACCTACTCATATAGTCTTCATCTTCCGCACCCACTGCCGTAGACTCCAACCCCACCTCCATGCCTACATGCCCCACAAAAGTATTCACTTGTTTAGATTATATATAAATATTTTTTTTATTTATATATCAATACAAGAAAATAGATAGAAAATTCAACTTATTTTTTAAAAATATTTTTTCTCCATATTGAACACACCCTAATTCTTGTTGTAGAAGTAGATTTAGTCTTTAACATTCATTTACAAAAAAAAGTTAAATTATGCCTAATATATGTCTTGGACAAATTTCTACTATTTTAAGAGGAGGAACAAGAGGATATAGTAAAGAGAAGAGATGCTTGATCTTCAAATGAAGGCCTTAATTTCCATGAGATTAAAGCAGAAGAAGTATCTTAGTAGCCAATGTATAGAGCAATTTTTTATTTTATTTTATTTTTACTTTTGTAAAGTTCAAAATAAAAATAATTTTTAGACAAATAAACATGCATTAATTATTCTTACTCCTTTTTCCAAATTGAAAGGTAATTAATGGAATCGTTACGTATGTAAGCTATTGCCAAAACCCAATATTTCTTTAGAGAGGCAAGCACTACTATTAACATAAACTTAGTTGAAGTACTCTGCCTTAACTTACTTTCGACTTATTTTATTCGAATAAATTTCTCAAATAAGTTACTTTCAGACCTATTTTGCAAGATTTATCTACTAAAAGAATCACTTCTATTTATTCAGTAGTAAACATAAAAAAAAATACTTGACTATTTTTTCTTTTTTCAAAGGGCTCTTTAAAGTGTGAAAGATATCTTTTATAGTAAAGCCTCCTGTCTTAATTTATGTAGAAATTATCTTACTAGATATACATTTTAAAAAAATTAATAGAAGACTTTTCTGTAATTTATGATGTATAACCAAATTTTAGATATTTTGTAGTGTTATAGAATTTTATTTTATTAAAATAAAAGGAAAATTTAAAAGTAGAATTGTTTTCTAATTATATAAAGGTGACATTCATTTTAAGATAAACTAATAAGTAAAGTGTGTCATATAAATTGAGATGTTTTACCCTTTGAAATTCATCACAAATCCAAAGCTGACCTATTTTGGATTTGCCTAGAGGGATGAAAGCCTGTATCACTTCCCTCTAGTCAATAATTTCTAAAATAAATAAATTATTCAGAAATTCAAAGAGAGAGGAAATTGTTGGGATTTTTTTTCATTTTACCTTCATTTGATTAAGTTTTTAACTTTTTACATTTTCAGAAGAACTTTAATTTATATCCCTTAAATATTTCTCATAAAAAATTATGTTGTATCCTCATAATTGATTTAATACACTGTATAGGAAGAAAATATGTCAAATATGAGACATTCTAGGGGTACTTGTGCATTTTTAGCATGAGAACTTTTTCTGGGAAGAAATGAAATAATTATGTGACTTTAGTTTTTATTACTACAAAACAAAGAAGAAAAAATAATTTTAGTAGGAAAAAAATTCTTAGAAAGTAACCATATTTAAAAATTTTACCAACATAGGCCTCTTATAAATCTTGTGCAAAGGTATACTATTACCCAAAAGAAATTGCAGAAGATTTTTGCAAACATTTTCATGCCAAATTATCATTTGAATCCTCATGGTCATGTGAGACTCAAGTAATTTAATCCTTCAAGATGGGAGGCAAGTGACACGTCTTAATTGTCTATCAAGAAACCATAAATTTTTTTGACTTCATTTAACTATTTAGTTGATGAATTAAATTATCATACTTATTGGCAATAATGTTAATATAAGAATTATTATCCTACGACATTGAAAGTTATACAAGATTTGTAAACTAGTGGGTGATTTTATAATTTGGAGATGCTAAATTTTATACACCAACAACTAAATGTTACAAATACAATATTCAATATATACTATGTTTTAATGTGAATAATCAGCCACTTCTATCATCAATCGAATGACCTATTGAAGTCAATATTAATGAATTAATTATACATTATACATGCAAAATGATTTAATTCCCTAAGATGTGCTTTTGGTATGAATCATGAGCACAAATTCTACCCAGGATCTTGAACCTAAGCCAGCCTCCCTTTCTTCCCGCTGGAGTTGGCCTTTAAAAATGTCATCCAGGAGCCAATTTGGCTCAAATGTTAGCTTGAGAGGTTTTCTGTAATTTCTTCATTACTTTCTTCTTTACTATGTAGGTGATTTATCCTTCATCACCTAATATTAACATTCTGCTTTTAATTTATTTGGTCTCCATTTTGAATTTGACTGTGAAATTTAAGAAAGTAAATAATATTTTAAACTCTTCTAATCTCAAACAAATGATGTATAAGTGGAATGTACTAAAATGTTATTTGTATGTTTAGTATAGACTATAGAGGCAAAGTATTTTCTAAAAAATTTTTTTTTTTCCCATATTTGAATTTAGACAAAATTTTTTTGGAAGTGAGAAACACTCCGTGTGCCAGTAAGCAGGTGAAAAAGGAATAAGTTTTATAAATAAGAGTCTGTGGTTTATTGAGTGTATTCTATACGGCCCCATCCACCCAACGCCTCTTGCCTCTTTACCCATCCCAATCGAGGCCCCATTATCATCACCGGCTATCCCCTCAGCCATCCTCTAATACAGCTTTGCTAGATATAATATAAATGTTATTTAGATAATATTGTTTTACTAACTACCAAGAAATTTCAAAAATAAGTAAGAAATCAATTTTGTTTTTTCAGAAAACATTTTAGGAAAATTTTATGCAGCAATATTCTCCTTTATATCAAACATATACCTTTAACCAGTCTTTAAACATGTCAAGATTACTAATAAAAGTGTATTTTTCTATCAAATGATATTTCCAATTTAATTGTTACTATATATATAAAGAGTGGAGAGCAAAATTTAATTCGCAGAGCAAAATCGAACCTCCTAGAAATGTGTTTTACATGAGATTCAAGAAGCTCTATGGATCATCATATCACATATCTTTATGAATATGAATGACAATTTCATTGTTTTTCCATTTGCATTGCTCGTTATTGTATGGATTCTATGTGTATGATCCTTTTTATATGACCATCGTTAGAAATGTAATTAAGTTTAAATATTTTGGATTTATATATTTTGTGTTATTCATTTGTTTATATTTTAATTTTTAAAAAAATCACTTTCATTAAGTGCATATTTTCATTTTTCAAATTAACTAATTGTCCAATCTTCAAACTAGCTTTTAGAATAATCTTCAATTTTGCCTTCATAAGTTAGTATTGGAAGTTAGTTGTCCCATAATTAATATTTAGTTGTATTTTAATCATAAATTTTACATAAATAATTAATGAGATACAATTGGAAAGTTATGTATTTAATTATGTCTTAATCTTATTTTAACTTTAAAGAGTGCAAAAGCAATTCTTCTAAGCCAATTCAATTAATTTGGGAAAATGGATGGCAAGTATTTGACCAACTCCTATGTCATTTAAAGAGTCTTATTAAAGGTGTGTTTGGTATGAAGATAAAATGTTTTTCATGGAAAATGTTTACTTGGAAAAAATGCTGATTTTCGAACTTGTTTTTCAGCGTAGTTTGAGTAGTGAAGTAGAAAATATTTTTCTGAAAAATATTTTTAATGTTCTAGCTAGTGATTAAAAATGAATTTCAGAAAATATCTTTTTATCATTTGGCTTGAGCATAAAAAAATATTTTTAGAAAAAATAATTTCAATCCAAAAATGAACTTATAATTGATCTGCACCATGCAATACCCATACCTACTTCAGACAAGACCTCTAATGACCATTCCAAAATCCGACCTGCAGATTGGATTTCAGGAAAAATTTCAAAGAAATCAATTTTAAATTACGTGAGGTCATCACGGGAGTGGGGTAGGGGTGGCATTAAAAATGGAAATTTCTTAAAATTTGGGAAATATTTTTCTAAAAACAACTTTTTTAAAAAAGTTGACGCAAAGGGTGGCGCCCGGAGGGGGTTGAATTTATCCTTTCATATATTAATATTTTAAATTTATAAATAGAATACTAATTTGAATTCAAAATATTCATTATACTAGTTGTACAATTTAATACATTTTTCTTATTTAAATTATAATTAAAATAAATATTAATGCCATAGCAATAGGAAAAATAGAAAACATATATAAAAATATAGCTAGAAAAAGACATAAATTAAGTCATTTTGTATTAAATAACATTACTGTGGTGATAGCAATATTGAACTTTAAGAATAATAACCCTACAAATATAGTTACTAAGTCAAGGATCCTTTTTTTCTCAAAAACATTTTAATTAAAAGGCCCATTTATTACATTTCACATTTCTTATATCTCCCTACTAATTAAAAAATATCAAAAATCTCTTCTTTTCCTCCCCATCATCCCCTTTTTTAGATACATTAATTTAAAAATTTCATACCACATGATTTTTCCTTCCTTTTACATGCCACAAATCTCTCACATAATTATCAATTAATCCTATTTTGAATTTCAAATCTTTTCTATTTCAATTAATAATTTCAAATTATTATTCTAAAGAGGTAGAATTTCTCCATCAGTTCAATTTTTTGAATTTCTTTCATGTAACATTTTTAATTTTACATATTAAAAATAAAAATAAAGCTCGCATCCCTTATCATCCCCAATGAAATCTTATCAGACCTTTGCAATTTTAGCTTAATCATATAAATGGTCGCCGAAATTTTTCTGGTAAAAATATTTATTTTTAACAATATATATGCATCTACTTACGTTATAAAAAACGTCAAAAGAGAAGGAAAAAGTCAAGATCTGCTTATCAAGACTACAGCCAAATTCACTAATAGGAGATATGTAGTTTTTAATGTCGATCTCTATTTATTTTTGAAAGCCTATAAATTAGTCTTTGTTAGTGTATCACTAATCCAGGTACATCATCGCTTACAATAACATATGTTTTATGCAATGTATCAAAGGTTACAAAGTATTTAAAGGTATTGATCTCATTAACTCTAATGTTGCTCGAATCTTCATCAGCATTTATCACAAGCTATTTCAATATAAAATGTATTTGATACATAAACTTTGTGTATTGTGTCAGATCACACACAAAAATTAGCAAGCTAATTTGGAACAATTACATGTATAATGTATATTTTAAAATTTTAAATTATAATATTTCTCAAACAAATAAGATACATATAAATAATAATGTATCATGCATACTAATTTTTAGATTACGAAGCACGTCACGTAAATTCAAACTTATACTAAATGTATCCGGAGTACATAACAACATTTAAAACAATAATGTATCGATCTCAAAGCCTAAAATCTTGTGGGCAACACTTTCTTATTTAATGTATTCAGTAGAAATACAATACTTTATTAATTTAAATTGGAGAGAAAGGATCTTCATGATGTATCTTATGAAATTTTCGATAATTTTGAATCAAAATTGGAAAGGATCTTCAATGAACTAGGAGAATAATTTTGAATCTCAAAATTTTCTTGCAACAATCTTTGAATCAAAATCGTAAAGGATATTCAATGAACTTCTTAAGATTCACAAAAGAAATCATTATTTGTCTACAACAATTCCATCATTTTTGTATCCTTCATAACTTCATCCTCGACATCAAAAATTCTTTTACGTAAAGTTTTTATGAAATAGAGAGAACGATGTACAAGAAGAAGAAATTTAATTTTTGAATTTTTTGGTTGAGTTACACTATATGATTGAATTCTTGACAATAATTTGGAAATGGAATAGCACAATTTGTAGTTTTTTTTTTCAATTAGTGCAATGAGATAGATACTATGAGATCTTAATTTTATTTTTCAGTTTTTTCCTTATGTTACAAGTGGCATGTAGATTAACACATAAATTGAATCAATAATAATGTATCCTAATCCTTAATTATATCCAAATGCCTAAAAACATGGAATTTATATAATTAGAAAAATAATAAAGGATGAAGTGTACTTTTAGTTTCTAACACTATGAATCTTATGGAAGTTATACTTTTCTTCGCATAAATTTTTCCAAAACCAAAAGACAAAAGGCACAAATTAACACCTTGGTCAGATCAAGTAAATGGGCCACTAATGGGTTATTGTCGGTGACTAGTTCGGGCCTCTTGTGGCTCCAAATAACTATATGAAGTTGGGAAGTATTACAAAGTGAGGCCTCATATCACATATCTCACTCAGTACATTGTTCTAAGAAATTGGACAGCTTTCATGTATTAAGATAATGCAAAGATTATTTATGAGAAAAATCAATATATTATTTTATGCAGGTATCAAAGGTTATAAAAATCTAATTATTCATTAGTGATATGTTATACATGTATTAGGCTTATTCTATCTCTGTGATCGTGCATAAAATAATACATGATTTCATCATAACTTCATACATTTATTACTTAAATAAAATAATACTAAATTGTCAACCAAATATCATATTAATTTTATAGGGATACGCTTAAACTGGCCAAGTAATAGTAATTTGGCCACAAATTCTGGGCTGTATGTTTAGAAAAAAATCATAATATTTTTTTATTTTAAACAAATCATTGTTTTTCATTTTTAGTTAAAATGTATTAAAGTTAAAAAGATAAAAACGTTCAAAATAAAAATATCATTCCTCGCAAAAATTAAATTTCTCAATTTATAATATAAAATAACTTATTTTAAGTATGTCATGACTAGCAATCAAATAGATCCACTACCCCTAAGCGTATAAAACCATTATTAATTGAGAAAGAAATAATATGTTCAAATCATTTGTGGGGAAATTGAATCTTGTACACAATTATTAATGAAAATATTATACCTGGAGACGATAGTGATGCTTCATGGGGTTTTCATAATATCTAAAATTTCTAATTAAATTAAAAAATTGTGACAAAATTGCACAAAACTTCTCTTGATGTAACTTGGTATTTAAGGTAAAAGTTACATAAATACCATAAAATTTAAAAATATCATACTATCTAAAATTTTCTACTACATTTTGAAATATTTTTACAAAATTCCTTTTTCCTTCTCTTTCCTAATCTCTGATACATCCTCCCAGCTTATAAATCATGTTCATAGTTATGTATCCGATACATAATTATGATAAATTTAACATATTTTAGTGATCCAACACAAAAGCAATCTCAAATGTTATTTATCCTATATGTTATGCATCTCAGAGACCAATGTATCCAAATAACAGAGTAGAGACTTCAAATGTATCCGATAACAACAGAGTGAAACTGTATTCGACACAACAGAATCTCAGTGAGTAAATGATCGCTTGCAGAATGTGATTCGACAATAAAATAATGTAATCCGTGAGCGATGTAAAAAAATAAGAGACTTTTTGTAATCTGGAGAAATTTTTTCAAATAGGATATAATTAGCTCCTAATATATGAGATTTTTATACGTGCACCCCCATATTTAAATAAAAAGTGAGTTTTTCTGCAATTTCTTTTTGTTGAAATCAAATTAGTTATAGAGTGTAGTCACAGACTATGAATGACAAAGCACCCATTCCTCCACGGGACGGGTAAGTTGAATTAACTATAGATGAATATGGCCTTATAAAAATTTAATGCAATTTGTATTAAAACAGTTATGCATCTTTGACTCAACCTTTTTCAACCCAACATTTGCTGTTTTTCAAAACATAACACAATATTTAATTCATGGGTTATATTCTGGATTGCATGGCCAAACTCATGAATGAAAGATAAAAATAAATCCCAAACTTTAAATTCTAAAATGGCAGCCTTTTAATGAACATATGTTGTTGTTATTAGACTATATACCTAATGCATACATATAATGTATATGTTGTGTATGTATATATATTATGTTATACGTGATATTTAATAACAACATATTATCTATATATTTTCACATATTTTATAAAGGAAATTTTATATATAATATATCAAACATGTGTTATGTATTTACTATTTATAGCCATACTTTAAATTATATTTACTCTATCTAAGTGATCTCTCCCTAATCTTACTTGCCTCTCCTCTCTCATCTCTCTCTTTTCTCTTTGTATTTATGTATTTTTAACTCTTCTAATTGTTTTTTTTATACTAAAACGAAGGAATACAAGTGATACAAGTACTGAGCAACCTCTCTATATTTTTTACAACTCAAGCCATTTTACGCGATACCGCTTGACTCGGCATTTGTATATTTTTCTTAAAAGGAAGATTTTGGAATTTCAACTCAACTCCTGCCTTATTCATGTTCTCCTACTATCAACCATCATGTTTTCATAATAAGCTTAAAATATTTAAGTCTTTCTTCCCACTTCCTCACATGCACTCACCACAAAGAAAAAGATAAATTTTCCTTTTATGTATAGTATTTATTATCGTAAATTTTTTTTTATAAGAATTGAAGAACAATATCATCATGATCCAGAGTGAATTCAAAACCTTTAACAACATTTATATAAAGTGATCATTATCAGTGACTCATATTTATACATTGTTGTTACAGGAATATAATATAGCGATATAATATTTTATTAATACTAAATAATTAAATAAAAATCATTTATTTTGTTAGGAGCAGCAATTCTAAAAAAAGGAGTAATAATTTTCAACGAGCGCAAAAAGATAAAGAACTTAAGTTGCCAAAAACCTTATGCCAAAAATTATTGCTTTATAACACTTCTTTCACTCATAACAATGACCATACCAAAATTTACTTAACTTGGGATTATTACAACCCCAAAGCACTACAAAAATGTTATGAAACATTGATTAATGTTGTGGTGTGCAATAATTATGCTTTTGAAAGGTTTATATTTGACTATTTTCTTGACTTTACATTAACTTTTGTCAAGTCTCTTCCATCCACTTTATTTTCCTTTTAGCTATAACTCTGGTAGCCTTCAATAAACTTTTTTTTTTTTCCTTAAGAAAAAAAAAAAAAAAAAAAACTTGATGGGATACATGAAAATATCTAGTCTTTAATTAATGTCCTACAAGTTCTTGCTGCAAAGACAGAAGAAGATCACTTTTTCACTACATAAAGTCAATCTTTTGACCGATATATTATAGAAAAAGATTTCTTTCACATCTTTTGCCGGCACATACACCTACACATTTATACACCAAACACTTGTGTGCATACTTCAACAATATCTTCGAAGGTGGTCTGATATATAACCTTCACTTACCAATTATCATAATATATAAAGTGCATGAATAAGTAATTATATAAGATTCATTACTTGTATGGTTTGAAATATAATTCAAAGTTAAAATTTACACACTTTTATTAAATTCCTTTGTCTTCTACTTAATTCTCGATAGGATAATCTGATGCCTCTGCTATACCAATAATTTAGGAGACCTCGTAAATATTTTCCTTCTAGAAGCTCGCAATGGTGATGAATAATAGAGGGATCATCGGACTGGCGTTGGGTACGAAGGTTATGGTAATACAAAGTTGGAGGTCTTGGCTTCGAAAACATTCCAAGAAATTAAATCTCCTATACCCTGCTCAAGTTCTCATGTGGTGAAACTTCTCTTTGGTTAATTATATTGAGACCGAGATAGTTTACCTCTATTGATAGTTTGAGAGAATTTAACGGGTTAGATCAAATTCGTGATTTGCATAATATATTACATGGGGTTCTATTATGGTCCAAATTGACACCTCTAAATGTCACTATAATTTAGTGAACAATATATTTTCCCTTTAATGATAATACTTAACAAAGTTAATTAAGCTTAATTTCATTATATTTAGAAATACACTAGTCTTTAAAGAATATTTGCATTTAGATAAGCGCTGATTATAACATAAGAGGCCATTTATTATGCTGCTAAATATAATATATATATATATATATATATATATATATATATATATATGTGCAATTATATTATTACGCTTAAATCCTCATTTGTCGTAGTGTTGCGTGAATTTTTTAGTTTAATCATAGGTCTAAAGTGTATTTAATTAATTATATGTATGGATAGTTTAAATATCTTGATTGGGCATGCTTTTGTACCATTGGAGCAAATATATATATCTACTATTTGGCAAGTAGTTAGTAATATAAAATATATATATATATATATATATATATATATATATATATATATATATATATATATATATATATATATGTAAAATTGAAAAGAAAAGAAATCATGAACTTTTTGTAAGTAGACAAGTCTATGAGTTAGTTATGGCCTAATAGTAACCTTTTTTAGCTTGTTAACTTTTCTCGGTTTGTTTTTTTCTCTTCTTTTAAAAGTTGTTAATAGAAAGGAGGAAGGGAGTTATGCCTAAATGGGGATAGGGGTATTGGATTAGGGTATCCTATGACCCATAATTTAACAATTTCTTTTATGATATAATCATAGTGCGAATCTGTGAACGGCCTTTGCTTAATTCAACTTGGCCGGTTCTAGTGATTTAATTCATTATAGTTTTTATTATTATAATTTTGTGAATATCATGTTGCAACATCACTGAGTCCGTATTTAACCGAATATAACCATTGCAGCATCCGACCTCTAGAAGATAATCATCTCATATCTCAGAGTAGCTCACCAAACACTCATTAATTTAGATCATTCACGTTGCATAGCGAGACTCAACCATAGAAAGGAAATTTTCTCTATTTGGGTCTCTCTGCTCTCGTGGCCTCAAATTTAAAGCCTCGCTGATAATTAAGGATGAATGATCTCATTTATCCTACGATAACCTCTTGAAGTTGTATAGGCTTAGAGAATAATAATATTTGTTCCATAAAATGACAACATTTTCTATTATTTGAGACATATTTAGGTTTGCGTGAAGATGACTTTTGCTTGTTTACCATATATCAGTGATAACGCGGTTTACTTAAGTCAATTATGGTATCATTAATCAACTTTTTTCCAAATATATATCCCAAAGGTAAAAATTGGAAAGCAGTACTAGTAGAAAAAAAGATTCTTAAGTCAATTATGGTATCATTAAATTATGTATTTTGTTTTATGCAAATGAATTTCTATCAGCTAAAAAAACTATATGATACTCCAAAGATTAATTAGATGAATAATGTATGCTAAGGGAGCAGATAGTGAATATACATTGAAACTTGTATGAATGAAATTAAACTATTGTATGTCTTTTGAATTTAAATTGAAGTTATTGTTTTTGAGATTTGGAGAAATACTTAATAATTTAGATATATATATATATATATATATATATATAAAGTAGATCTTAATAGAAGATTTTTATATTATTCTTCTAGCTCATATATTAGAAATTAAACGATCTTTGCTTCTGCCCAAAGATGAAAAACTTAGCGCTGAAACCTTGTTAAATTTCTTATATGTTTTTCTTTTCTTATATATATTTTGTATATAGGTATATGCTAATTAATTTATAACTTTCCGTTTTACAATAATATAATTGCATTATTGTATGTTAAAATATAGCAAAAGTGTTCAAATATATCTCAAACTTTGACAATGCAAATCATTAGAATAATCCCAAACTTCGATATGACATATACATACCCTCCGATTTCACTAATGTAATAACAGATTTTAGCATATATAGCCATCACGTAGACATCATAAGCATTGGGTGATCATTATAAATAAAGAATTTTGTCCAAATTGAACACTTCATATATAATTTAATATACACTATTAAATAAAGTGCACGAGATAGACAGCGATCTCATTCTAAAGTTTCAGGGACACATAACAATTTCTGATCAAAATTCAAATATATTTCAAAATTTTTCTCAGCAAATATCCACATAAAAGGGCTGGTATAGCCCAATATCATATATGATATTAGAAATAATTTTATTTTTTAAAGACATCATCTTAATGAAGTGAGAACATTGGTCATTCCTTTGGTATAAGACATCATTTTAATGAAGTGAGAGAACGTGGACCTATAATTGTAGTTTTCTCCCCTATCTGCACATAGAAAATAATTTTGCCTTTGAGGGACTGCATCTATAAACTCATACTAGCAAGTCTAGTATATGCATTCTAATTCCTTGCACAACCCAAGTTAACTTATTATGATCCTCCATTCACTTTTAATCTATTATAATTTTTTCAGAGCTCAAATAATGTGTTAATTTTAATTAATATTTTATTTATATATTTTTCATCATAATCGATATGTAAAAGATTGCGATTTATAGTATTTTCTCTTGAGCACTTTAACATCTAAATTTTTGTTTAAAAATATTGAATTGAATCGTAATTTGATTTAGCTTTGAAAAATAGTCAAATCACTTTCAAAAAAGCCGCAATATGACACTCAATTGGGTGCTCGAATCTGGAGGAGGATTGGGATTCTTCAGGTAATAACTAAATGGATTGTGGTGCAGAACGTTCTATTCTTATTTGTGAGGTTTTGGACTCTTGATTCGGAAATCAATACTGAGGTAAAATCTTACTTGGCAGTTAAGTATCCTAACGAATTTGTGTAGTGCATTTAATTGAGCCTCAATGTGAGTTTTAAAACACCAAATGAGAAATTTAAAGAAAAAAGATTCTTTCTTGTACAAACATAGTTATAGTTTATAATATATAAAAGGATGAATATACTGATAGCCTGTTAAATTTTAATTTGCATAGATTTTATATTACGTAGTATTTGAACATGTGGTAAAAATAGTTTTTAAAAGCATTCCTAATCATTTAATTAAACTTTGAAAAATTTATGTGCATATCTCCAAATATCCATTACATAAATAAGTATTTAAATCATATAAATTATGTCATATAATTTAGTTATATACATCAACTTCCAATTACAAATATATTTGAAATTTTAAAACTTCATCGAAATGAAATTGAATGTCCTAAGAGACTAATTGGAATCAAATTATTGACTTCTGCATGTTGCGGTCCTAATTCATATTGGTTTATTTGTCTAATTTGGTCTTTGTTGAAACCTTATAAGAAGTTAAAACGGCAGTAGCCGTACGGAGAAATTTTTAGAAAACGGTGTCGATATTTATAGAAGAAAAATAAAAGTTTAAAAAAACTAATTTTAAATTGGAAGAGATTTTGAGTTCAACTTCTACTTTAACTACAATTTTAAGCGCGTACATTATATTTTGCAAAAATGCTTTCAGCCTTAACTAAATAAGTTTTTCAACAGATAACTTTTGTAAATAGTGTGTCATTTGCTGTTTATATATCACTTTATGGCATAGTATTAATATACATAAACTTTTATGAAAAAATTCAAGAAAGAGTACTTCACTTTACACCTACTCTTTTGCCTCAACATGGACCTTGTTAATTAAGTGTTTTCACGACCACACCCCAAGCCTAATTATTACTCACACCCCAAAAGCACTAAAAGAGTGATTTCGCATTGTCTGCCTTATAAATAGCTTCACTATCCATTAACCATCAATGCGACTTTCTTTATTAATTATCTCTTAACACCCCACCTCACTGCCCATGGTTTAGCATTTGGTAGGTGGGAAATTTTTTATTTATGGCTGAGCCCTCAAACTATGTTGGGTTTTATTTGCCCGATTTCTTACCATAAATAAGTTTTCTTTATGGTGCTGCTTTTTTAATATTTTGACTCATCCTTTTCTTGGTATGGAAGGTTTTAGAATCTTATGTAATATGAAGATTTGTTCCTTCAAATCCAATTAACATTCACAATGTGAATTCTATGGATTTGAATTTTGGTTATGGGGGAGAATTTAAGTGAACCTCCTTGTATTCCTGAAAGGACCATTTACTGGTTATTTCCTCCTCATATTTCAGACTTAGCATTTTATAGAGCATTGTCTTTTGATGTTTGTTTTGGCTAATTTTCCCTGATTACACCGGCTATTTTCACTCATATACTGACAACATTGGGTGAAATGACCGCGCTCGATATCATTACGTTAAATTGTGTGCCTTGACCTAATTCTACACTCCCAAAAGCCTATCTCAAAAGGAGGAGAGGATTCATGTCTTATGTAGCGAATTCACCATCGCAATAATCATTAAATGTGAGACTTTCATATTCTTAAACAAACCCACCCTATTTAATGTGGTTTTTTACCTTATGTAACAATATATATTTTTATCGAGAGGATATGATGAACACCTTCCGACCCCAACTTTGAACTTTTCAAGTATATGAAATTGAGTAGACCAGCAAACTATAAGGGAAAAGGCCACCCACATATATTTTCCAGACAAAGCCAAAAAAAGAGTGTGGCAAGATTTCAACACAAAAGCTGTAAGCGCACGTGCATACCTACAAATTCTACTTAAATACTTACAATGCTAATCGAGCATGTGCAATGAAACACGGTTCTTCCTGCCAAGTGTCCTAAGGGAGGTAGCACGCGAGCCGTATGCCAATGACTTACATCTTTTTTTCATTCGGAAGCTTCGAGTATTTACATTGCTCGATTAAATTTTAAAAAAATCGAGTACGAGTAAAACATTCTCTATTAAAAGGATTATGTATCTAGAGGAATCTCAACGTAAGACCTTCTTTCATTAAGAATAAAGTTAAATACTTATCAATAACTTTTATTTATATACTTCCTTCCACCCACTTTTTATTTGTCATATCGCGTGATTTTTCGAAAAGTTTAATTCGACTAATTTTCAAAGTTAAATTAGATTACATTAATTCGATGTTTTAAACAAAAAATTTAGATATTCAAAAATTATACAAAAGTACTATTAATTTTAAGTTTTATATCAATATGATTTTAAAAAAACATTATACAATGTTAGTCAAAAACTTTATACTAACATCTAAAAGTAACCATTGATAATTAAAATTGTAATTTAACGTAGAGTTACCTAATGGCTAATTGTGGTAAAACAATTACTAATGGATATGATACAATGAATAAAATTGTTTTTTAAAATCAAAAATTTGTTTTCAAGTTATGAGCATACTAGAAAACTTCTTTGACATAAAATGTTACCTACAAAATTTCTACAATGAATAAAATTGTTTTTAAAATCAAAAAATTCGTTTCTAAGTTATGAGTACTAGAAAAATCCTCTATAAAACAAATCGTTACCTACAAAATTTTTTCATTTATTTGGTGAACACACGACTAACTAGGAGTAAAAATTAGAACTTGTCATTTCCTAGTTAATGTGCTCATTTCCTGAAGGCTAAAAGCCATGAATATGACATGCCATTTAACATTCTTCTTTATTTCCTCGAAAGTAAGATAATGAGAATAAGTACTTTCTTCTTCTATTAGTAATATATATGTCTTTCAATAATTAGCTTATTTACATCTAAATATATTACTATATTATGGTTGTAGTTACTAACAATATTCATTATATGGTACTTTATAATATATTATGTAGAACTGTATAGATCAAACTATCCAAAGCTTGTAATTGTCCTCCTTTAATTAATCTCTCTCACACTTTCATGGTAAAGGCAAATGTGATGAGTTTAGTTCTCACATAATTTTTTTTTTTCTCCAACCACTTATAATTACTAAGATCTCAATAAAAACTATCTTAGCAGACAGATCCTATAAAAAATTAAGAGACAATTAGCCATGTTAACTCTCTCGATAAACTTTTCTCAAGAAGTTTACTTGGTAGTTGTATAAAGTCAGTTCACAACTTTCAAGTGAAGGAAAAGCAATTTATGCAATTTTTTTCTAAAAGTTTCAACATTTCCCACACTAAATACTATAGAGAACATTACTTTATTTTTTCCAAAAAAAGTTCTAAACATAGCTAAATGCTGAATTTCTAACTTACTTTTTATAAATACAAGTATCAATAGAAATATATCTGACTTGGTTAATTAAATAATTAATTGAGTTTAATTTCAAAAGTTAATAATATTTATTTTAATTTAAAAACCTAATTAAATTTTTTTCAAACTTCAAAACAAAAGCAATAAATATATTTTCTGTCTCTATGTAGTCACTGGCAGTAAGAAATCGTTTTGTTTTTATTATCACACGCTGATATTTCATATAATTCGGAGGCCTCGATTAATTTAAATCTCAGAATTTATATACAACGTATTAATAAAACACTTATTAAAAGAAAATTTGCCCCCAAATTTTAAATTTGAGACCTTTTAACTAAAAATAAAATCTTATATATTTACTTGCAAAAGTTATGAAAGTACTCTTCATTTAAAATAATTACATTTTATTTCTGGGCTTTCACTAATTTTAAAGTAAATTTAATTAGACATTTTTAATATTTTAAAATTAAAAATATTCAATATATACTAGATATTATAATTTTTCAATTCAATACGATTTAAAATTATATTTTGCAATATTAATCAAAATTTATAATTGCTTAATTCTAAAATAAATTATTAATAAATATTTTAAAACATGAAAGTGTGGCTCACTCTTTTTTTTTTTTGTTTCTCCATTACGAATTTGCTTTGGTGACTGTGGACTTGAAAGGAACTTTTAAACCACTGAAAACATTGTCTAACCTATCTCTTTGATCTTTAACAAGTAGTTATGTCTATAAGGCCATTAAAAATAATTGTTTAGTTTGGATTATTTTTTTAAAATATATTTCTATATGTCTTGTTAGTAAAATAACAAATCTTGTAATGTTAAATTTAAAAATTAAGGAAAATTATTTGATGTGTGTTTTAATAAAATAATTACTGATTTTTACGATATTTTTTTATTTATTATTATTTATAAAGAATATTACGCAAGACGCATAACTATAATATGTATCAAAAGTGAATTTACACATGCAATATATATGTGGCTTATAATTGTTTTAAATATATTATACTGTTTACGTAAATCTATATCAGATAAAATATATAAATGGAATATCAAAACTTATATTATATAGTTTATAAATTGTTCTCTCAGACATGTATTTAAAAATATAAATATTAGAAATTATCATGAAAAAAATGTTATTACTACAAATAGAATGCTTAATATGGTATATATTTATGTAAGTTTTCCTTTTATCTCGCCATAATTGTCATTTAATACTTTGATCAATTACAGGATTGTGTTTATTAAAAGTGGACTAATATTTTGAAATTCTGAACCATTTAAAGATTATAATTTTTTGAATTCACGTATTTAATGGAGAAATGGATAAAAAGTAATTTCAAATTGAATGCGTAGGTGATATTTCATAACTAAGCTGGAAAAATATTTATTAGCTGGATCTATATAAATTTAATTATTTGAAAATAAATTTATTCTTCAAATAAACGGTATAAATTTATCTGCACTCCAATTCTAAAGATATTGTATCTTATTCTCGCTGTACAAAATGACTTATAATTGTAAGACTATAATTCGAGAATAATTTAGAAAATGTCTGAATTGACTTATTTTATATATTTCAGTCAAAATAATTTTAAACATTTCCTATGGTAGTTGACTTGAATAACTAAAATTTAAATTTCATCTCATAACTTTAACATATAAATCATAAACTATAAAAGTCATTCAAATACTTATAATTTTTTATGTATTTTTTATTTGACGGTGTTTTTCTTTTGTTTTCTTTTTTTCTGACAGGGGGCCTAAGTATGATCAGTGTAATTCAGGACTAACTTAACAAATTGAGAAAGAATAATTTAGCTTTTAGTTTTACTTATTTAGATTTTGGGTCACTAATAAATAGCCACAACATACTATGCTTGGTGTGTTTATATATAATTTTATAATCCACAAATATTATGTACTTACATTCGGGGATGAGAGATGAGCAATTTAATTATCCTTCTTTAATATATAAACTTAGATTATTTTTTTGAATTTGTTGTCCACATTCACGTTGAAGTTCAATTAATTTAATTTTATATTGTATAGGGTCCCATTGAAGAAGATGAATTACTGTAATTTCATCTTAAAATCTAAATTCAAATTCCGACAAGAAAAAAAAATCTACCTATTGCACCACACACAACTTAATAAAACTTAAATTATATTAAAGACAAAATATGCTGGCTTTTGTTTGGGGAATAATTTCACCCATTGTTCTTGGTCTTTTGTCACAACCTTTTTTAAAAAAAAAATTGCAAGAGAAATCAATAATTTGTTTTTAAAATAAAAAAACTGCTAGGAATTCCAACTTGTGCTTTGGGCATAATTTAATTTTAATCAAAATGTATTATTTGATTATTTATTGAAGCAGGACATTGATAGATAATATTAGATAAAAATATGTATACAAATATTTAGTTTGATAGAAAGATCATGAATCCATATGCATCATAAATTAGGTTATAAATTTGCCCTAAGTAAAAAGCTTCTTATGTTTTTAGTTAAAGTCTGTTCAAACACTTCAACTAATAAAAAAAGATTTTTTTTTTTTTAAAAAAATATTAACTTCTCAAATTAGTTTGTTTGCTGTCTTATTTCTACTCTCACAATGTTTTTATTTTTAAAATTTCTACAACTCCTTGAATTTGATTTTCAAGATAGCCATTTAAGATCATAAGGTCAAAGAATATTTTGATACATTAAAGATATTTCTTAGTTTATGATCATATGGATTGAAAGTTTTTATTATTTTTTAACTCTGTATCAATTTAAAACTAAATAAATAAATTAAAATAGAAAGTAATGTATATTGTAATCTCAAGTTCATGGTAGTTATTATTCGTTTTGGTTTATATACATGAATTTGTATCACATCAAGTTCAAAAAAATGCAACTTTATTTTCTGTTTGGAATTATATGCATTCAAAATTAAGTTATAAAGAGTGATTTCACGTTAAAATGTATTTATTTATTTTATTTTAAAATCTTGAATTTGGTTCTAATTAAACATATATCCTACCTTTTGTCCTAATTGATATATACACGTTTGCTATCGCTAAAATTATCAGACTCATTCCAATTTTGATTCAATAACCTTTTTGTAGTAATTGGATTTAACAGATAGACATTAAAGTCACTTGCCAGTGAAAAAATTAGAGTTGAAATAATTTTTGTGAGCATTAAGTCAATAATTAGTAAATATCATATTGAAATTTGAGGGTACTAAAAGGAAAATTACTAGGAATTAGCTTCCTCCAATTTAGAACACAAATTAATCTTGAGTACAATAAAGCATCAACTTCGTGATGCAATACTTTGATCAACTCGTAATGCAAATACTTTGATCCTTTTATGATGATTATCTCTGTTTGATATATTTAGTTAGGAGAACATTAATGAAATTGTCTTCATGTGATTTATAGTTTACAAATTCAGTATTGATAAATCTTAAAATCGCATGGTGAATTTTAAATTCTCTAAATTACTCGAGCCTACCTCTAATCTCTTGGTTCAGAGGATTTATATAAAATTATATATAAAATATAATTTTCTTATCGAAATAATTCGGGTGAACATCCTCACATCCTTCTAAATTGGCCCTCGTATCACCCATGTCATGCATTAGGAATATATATTATTTATATCACATTTCTTAAAATAAGATTGTATTGTGTCAAAAAGCAAAGCTCTTCTAGAGGGGCTTACAGAATTTGTGTGATATCAAAATAATAATAATAATTAATTAATTAATATTAATGCTCACAGCTTAAAACGTGTGACAGTTGTATGAGTATATATATGGGTAAACTTTTGTTGATGTGAAGTTTGATATTTATGTTTATTTTTTGTAACCTGTACAATTATTATAGAAGCAGTAATGAAGTTAAAAAAGGTATATTATAAATATATGTATAAAAGATTATTTCGATTTATATATATTAGATTAATATATATATATATATATATATATATATATATATATATATATATATATATATATATATATATACGCCAAATGATGTTCAACTGATCATTTGCAATTCATATGGCTACGCCTAATGATTAAATATTATGAAGTTTGGAAGTTTATGTTTCTTTTTAAATGGACTCTAATAAATATTTTTTCTTCTATTTGTATTGCATTGCCTTTATAAATAAGTCTCTCTCTTCCTCTAAGATCATCTCTAACCCAACATTAAAATTCTAAATTTGATGTAAAATCTCGGTGTGTTTTGAGCTCCAATCCACATCAATTTTACACCAAATTTGGTGTGTGAATAGTGTTACACCAATTGGTGTGTAACACTATTCATCACACTAATTCATTTTTTGAATATTTTAATATTATTTCATTATACAAACTTTTAATTAAACATTATATAAATTGTATGTTTTAATTAAATCTCTTGTATATTTAATTATTATTTATGTAATATTTTTACAATATTAATTTTAGATATAAAATTTAGCTTTTTATAAATTAATTTTTCTATATATGACTTTTTAAAACAAAATTAAATTTATATTAATTTACTATAAATTATAATTTGATATAACTACAATTAACTCTTTCAAAAAAAAATTCAAACATTGCTCATTTTGACTACTAATGCATCAATAGAGCATTTATAAGAGCACCGTAGTGATCTTTAAAAGTTGAATATTTATGTAGAATTTAAAGTAATTTTTTCAATTATGTAATGTTTATTTTAATTGTATTTTATTAATGATTTCACTTTATTTGTATTATCCATTATTATGTATAATATTTGCTAGCAATTTATATTATTTAAAAATTTATGGTACAAAATAATTTTATATTAAACGATTATAAAAGGAAATAATATGAATTATATATGGTAAATGCTTCTTAGAAAAGAATTTGTTTTATGAAATACATGAAAATATAAATAAATAAGAAAATAATAATGTAATAATGAAGAGAGAAAAAAATATTCATTTTAAAGTGCAAACGAAGTACAATATTGTAGGCTGGATTACATCAAAAATACAATGACACCAAATTTGATGTTTGGGCTTTGAGATGCTCCTAAGATTTCCATTTAACAAATTTACCATATTTTTAAAGTTAAGTAGAAGTATGTTTACATCAAATTAATGAAATTTTAGTATTTGATCAAGATGTAACCGAGGTAAAATTACATATTTTTCTCAACTTCACAATTTGTTTAGCCTATTTGATTTGATACGAATTTAAGAAAAAAAACTTTAATCTTGCAATTAAATTAAAGTTATGTCAAATATATAAAATGATCTTGAATCTTGTAGTCTTAAACATGTCACTGTAGAAAGTTAAAACTAAATAGTTGCTAGGGAATGATCAATATTTTTTAAAGAGATAAATGTCAAAATACACCTAAACTACACCTTTTTTTTTAGGCTCATACCTAAACTATCGAGAGCAGTTTCAGACCTAAACTCTCACTTTTAATTTGAGAAACACACTTCTCTCTTTTATACCACTCTCTATCAGCGGTGTGTGTAATATATTCTCTCTTTTATTTAAAAAATAATGTCAGCATCACACTCCACATATGACAAAACATTTAACCTTGACAAAAATTAAATAAATTATTAGTATTAGTTAAAATTAAAAAATTAAAAAATTATTATCCAAAAAAATAATATTTCTTTTATAAAATAAAATGAATTTTTTTTGCTTACCCCACTCCATCACTTCCTTCACACCCCACCCCCTCACCCTGTCACCCCACACCCCTCTCCCATTTTTTTTTAGTTTTTTTTGTTTAAATTTCTTTTATAAAAATATTTAATCTTTTTTACTTCATCTCCTCCCCGCCCCCCCCCCCTTCTCAAATACTAATTTAGATATTATTTATTTTTTGTAAAATAATTTTACCTTAATTCACCCCACCTAATCCTCCGCTCCAATATTTTTCTTCATTTTGTGTTAGATATATACATATCGAACATATATTTTACTTGCCGCCACAAGATTTTTTTTCTAATTTTTTTATTTATTTATGTTATATTTGGAACAAGTGGCATAGAATTTTTTTCTAAAATATATGTACGTAGCATATCTACCACAAATGAGAAAAATGTAAAAAAAAATAGGAGCGGAGGGTTAAATACGAAGAATTAAATTTTTTTTTAAAAAAAATAAAATAATATTATTTTTCTTTTGGTGGGGGGAGGGGGATGAGTGGGTGTTTTATTTTTTTTTTTTTCGAGGAGGAGAGTGAAGTGATGAATTTTTTAAAAATTTTATAAAAGAAATTTTGTTAAAAAGTACGGGAGATTATCGGGGTTTACGGAGGACGTCGTAGAGTGGGGTAAAAAAATAATTTAAATTTTATTCTAATTTTTTTTTACGGATAGTAATATTTTAATCTTTAATTTTTAATTAATATTAATAGTTTATTATTTAATTTTTATCAAGGTGGAATATTTTTTCTATGTGGAATGCCATGTGTCAAGGTTTTTTCAAATAAAAGAGATAGTGCATTACACTCACCTGAGGTGTGTTTCTCAAACTAAAAATGATAGTTTAAGTATAAAACTCACACTCTCAATAGTTTAGGTAATGTAAACTCAAAAAATAGATCGCTTATGTGTGTTTTTGACACTCTATCTCTTTTTTAAATGGACTAAAAATAAGTAGCTAGGTCAACAAATTAAAAGATATGATTATCATTGATTTGGTGAACTTTCATCATATCTAAAGTTAATTGTATCGTAGTCAAACTTCAACATGACACTACTTAAAATTTATATTTTTCATTGAATTTTTGAGGAAAAAATGTTTATTCGCTATTTTCATAGATATTTTGATCAATTGATGGAAAAGAAAAATAGTAATATTTTATACAGAAAAAATTAAAAAGTTTTTTCACTATTTAAGTGATAATATATTTTCGATCATGTATTTTTCAAGAAATCGATTCGGTGAAAATAAGTAGAAAAATCATGTTTCATGCACATATTTTTTACTTATTCAAGTGATGTATAACCTTAATTGTTTATATTAGTGTGAATAGTCTGCACATAAAGAACAGTAGAGCAAAAGAAAAGAAATTAAAAAAAAAAAAAAAAAGCCATGCTTTGTTTTCATAAACGAGGAACGTAAAAACAAAACATTCTTTTTATCAATATATTTTATTTAAAAATACAAAAATTATGGCGCGGCTCAACTGAACAAATACATAATAAATATAATATTTTTATTAGGCATGCAACAACTTAAAATTTTAGAAAAGTCTTAGCATGTGCCTTAGGTGCCTTTTTTACCTAAATAAATTAAACACTTCAAATATATAATTATCTTTTTAATGGGAAAAGTAAGTATTGAAATATACTTTCCGAACTTTGATTCGAAGTTCAGTAACGATACCAAACTTTGACACTCTTTTTCTACACTATTTAATAGTGTATTTTAAATGATATATGATGGCCACGTGACATCAAGGCAAATATTGCATAATTATAAATAATGTCCACATGGCATATACATATATACTTTTATATAACACTATTAAATAGTGGCAAGGGTAAAAGGTCAAGTTTGGTATCAGAATAATGTTAATATTGGTCAAAGCTAAAATATTTTTCATCTTTTTCCTTTTAATTGAACACATTGTAGCCTCAATTTATAATTTGTAAGATTTCATACATGGTCCAATTGGTATTTGATATAAAACATTTTTGTTTAGCTAATTTATGTAGCATAACAAATGACTATGATAGGGGATGTAAAGGCTCGAATAAAAAAGAAAAGAATAGAAAACTATTTCATTTGATAAATATTCCTATCATATATACTAATACTAATGTATTTTTATATTTTTAAATAATTATATATATTAACTCACTATTTAATAATTTTGTATCGCATTCCAATTCAGTATACATCCTTTAAAATAGTCGTAAATAGAGCTCTATATATCGTACCCTTCTAAAGATCCATCCAAGTCAAAGGCACATCTCATGATCAAGATGACTATGAACAAATTGATATTGAATAAACTTCTACTTACTTGTGTTGTTATAGTTCGACTTTCTACTAAATACAATATAAAGTTAGATGTATCTATGACTTATTTTTTTTTCTATGTATTATAAATATAAATATATTATAGAATTTTTTGTGTGTAAGTAGTTATCATTATACATTGAACAAGTTACATGTATCCGACATCAAATACATTGAATTGATTACATATATTTCCTCTTCAATCAAATTCATCGAACAAATTATAACATGTTACATGTATCCGAATCGATACATTGAACAAATTATATGTATATGAATCAAATACATTATATTTAAATCTGCCCATACATATTTATATACATGTATTTATGGATACACGAAATATGCAAACAATCTCATAGTTTAATTTGAATCATACAATAAATTTTACTGTTGCATATTACGATGTGTTTAAAGTTTATTTTAGCTACGTAACATGATATATACTTTCCATTGAAATAGAACAACTCACTTAATTAATTACTAATCAAAGAAGAATTATAAGAAAGAGACGAATTGAAAGCTCACTAATGTACCCAATGTAAAAGAAAATTAGTATTTTTTGAATTGTTTTTTTTTTCTTTTGGATAAGGTATACGTCATCATACTTTGAAGTCGCTAGGCTACATATTGATCAATTTCGCTTCGTTTTGAAGTTTATCGATTTGACTTATCGCTTTGGTAGATGTTAAATCGTTATAGAATCGTTAAGCTATTGGACATATCGATTATTGATTTATCGCTTGTTGATCGTTATCGTCTAATCATTCAAGATTTGACACAAAAAAATCATTATAAAATCACTTAAATAAGCTGAGACAAACCAAAGGAATCATGCATATAAGTTGAGAGATCAGATCTTGCTCGTAAAAGGAAATATTGTCAAAATGTAGAATAACATAAAGTTTGAGACAACTCAAATAAAAATACGAAATCAACTTCAAGAGCCTTGTTTGGCATTATTGTTGGAGGCCGTAATCACTTATTTTGAGATAAAAACACTTTGTTGAACAAATAAGTGTTTGACAAACAGAAAAGTGCTTTTTAAATGGAAGCATAAAAACAATTTTTCTCTCTGGCTGAATCGGAAGAGTGTTAAAATTTCGCTCTTTTAAAAAGCGGTATGCATGTAAACAAAAATTATTTTTTCTCAAAACTAAAATATACTTTTCATATGTCAGAATTTCACAAAGGGTAAAAAGCCTAAAAATAGCACAACTAAAGCTCTTTTCAAAAATTAGAAACTAGTGAGATACGAAAACATATGAAAGCACTTCCTCATTCCAAGGAGGTGAAACCACTCAAGGTTATAACCGTGCTTTCGTTATGTTAAGTAAGCTGTTCAAAAATATGCTTAAATCATTTCTCGTATCATTTTACTTGTATATACGAGTAGTTTTTTCCAGATTTAAGAGTGTCCATTTGGACACCTGATTTCACCATGTGGCATACGCCTTATCAGACATCAATATATCTCTTATTAATTAATTAACATATTTCATAAGTTTGGTTAAATTTCATTTAAGAATTTTATTTTTATTTTTATATGATAAAAATTTTTATAATTTATTTTACGCTTATATATTATTTTGCAAAATTAGAAAAAGGTAACAAATAATATTTTCTCCAAGATTAGATAAAGAAAAATAACAATGAAATATTTCAGCCTCCCAAACAAGGTATAATATTCATCAAAAATTTCAACATGTACAATTTAATTTAATAAACAAAAATAATTAATATTTTTTATAATAGATATTTAAATTAATTTCTCTCTCTATAAATAATCTTAATATTAAAAATAAATTAATAGCTGCCTTTTTTGTAATTTGACTCTAAAAGTACTTTTAAAAAATCAATCAAACAAAATTTACTTATAAAAATTCACATTATCTTTAGATACATGAAATTTGTCAGATTGTATTTATTGTTGTAATGTATCTGATCTCATCAAATACATGTATGTATGCGAGCTAAAAATGATACAAATGGTAATTTATGAAATTATTATGTCCAGACGTACTACTTGCTTAACTAGCGAAATTTGTATTATTTCCTCAATTTTTTGATAGATTGCACTTTCCTTTAATGAGTTTTATACCGTCTAAAATCAAATTAAACGAGTACTAAATATGGAATGAAAATCAATGTAAATAAAATGAATGATATATAATTTTGTAGCAGTAAATATGATGAACTTATAACTTCCAATCTCTGGCCAAAAAGTTTGAGAAGCTAAAAGGGGTGGCAGGCAATAGTATAAATTCTTTTTATTTTAAGGAAAAGGGGCTTGATATACCCCTTTAACCTTTCATTTAGAAACATATATCCCTCGTTATGAAAACGACTCATATATGAAATTCACTACCAGAGTTATATAAAATGACCTGCATACTTCTACCATTACAAAATGAAAGTTCACATATATACCCTTCATCTAACGGAAGTGAAAAAATTAAAGTGTTAAATTTATATTTTTGATCATTTAATTTTTTTTTAAAATTATGTAGGGGTATATATGATCCTTTCTTCAGCAAAGTTCAAGGTATATTTTAATCTTTTCATATGATAAATTATTTTTTTACTTCTTTGATTATCATTATTTGAGTTTTTATTCTTATTCTTATTTTTTCTTTCATTTTAGTGTAAAGAAAAAACAATTTAAAAACTAATTTTTTTCGTACATATTAGTAATTCCAAAAACTATTTTTTTGGCTATATTGTAAATTAGTTTTTGTATATGTAAAAATCAATTGGGGCATCCATAATAAATTTTATAAACAAAATTAGTGAAACATAAATAAATTTGACCAATCAAAACAATAAATTTAAATTAGTCGTGAAAGTAAATAAGTCAAAAAAATAATACATGAGAGGAGAATCAAATATACCCATGTGGATTATATATATATATATTTTAAAAATAATTAAAAATTATATTAATTTTTTTTCACTTTCCTGTAGATGAAACGATATATGTGAGCCATTTGCTCAGATAACAAGTAAGATATATGGTGCCTACTTTCATAACGTATGCCAGTATATTTCAGCTCTCTAAATGACAAAATTGAAGTGCAGATATCGTGCCATTTTCCCTTTATTTTATTATAATTAATTAACATGCATTTTACTAATTAAATCAGTAAATAATTTTATTTTAACCTTTCTTTCTTAATTCTCTAACAATTTCATTCAACATATTGAAGTTTATTTACACACACCTAATATTTTTACACCATATCACACTTATTTTGTCATGTCTAAATGATGAATTAAATGTTTTATTTAATCATGATTAAATGGATTTTTTATGTAAACATGTTTTATATTCTTTGATTCTTGTTTGGAACAACTGAAATAATGTGCTTATTTTTTATTTATTTTCTTTATTTATGTTGAGATATTAGACTCAAGTTGTGACACTAAAGTGATCAAACTTCACTATAGCCAAGTAGGGATGAGTCAAGTAAGATCGAGGTATTTATTATAATTTTCTTAAATATAAAATTACACTATTCATATATATATATATATATATATATATATATATATATATATATATATAAAGAATATTTTTATATATTTATACAGTAGATGCTGAATTTTTATTTAATTTTTTGTGTGTATTTATTTTTTATATTTTGAACTCCTTAATAAAATTATAGCCAACCTTACTTATCAATTAGAGTCAAATTTAGTGGTACATATAAATGAATATATATCACATATGTGCTTATAGCAATGACAAATGCGAAAAAAAAAGAGAAAGAAAAAATACTAATTTTTGTTTCCATAAATTGGGAGGTTATATAAAACATTCTTTTAATACAGGATAATTCCTGTTAAACTAATTATAGCAAAAATATAAGTAAAACCTTTTTATATCTGTCAAAGGTCAAAAATTTTGAGAAGCTAAAGTTCAAAGGAAAGAGCTTAATTTATTGCGCATATGATTACATCTATTTTCCTTTAAGGGTTGGTTATTTGGTATGTGGAATAAGATGAAATATTTTAAATTAAATTTGTGATTAAAACTATATTATATTTAGTTGAAGATATAATTTAGATTGAAATAAATGTATATCTAATATAAATTTTACTATTAATCTTAATCGCCGATATTGCAATCCTTGTACCCCATTCAACGTAGTGCATTATTATTTTATCTCATCTGTCGTGTGAGATAAATTTATCCCAAAATTATAATCTTAGGACTATAATCCGACTGCAAAATAAGTTTGCTCCTCTAACCCAACGACTCCTAATAGAACAATTCGCTATAAAGGCCAAATTCTCTTTTGAATCAATTTTTTTAAGATTATATTTACCTTTTAAAACAGTTTTATTTATAACAATAAGTATCTCTTATAACAACTTTTTTTTTTTTTTTTTGGATAATATAACAACCAGTTTTATAAAAATAAATCTTTTAATATTAGCAATAATAGGTTTATAATTTTACGATATATCTTAAAAAAATTTAATATATCATGAATTATTATTATTATTATATGAATATACATTTTTCATCATTAAAAGATTTCATTCTCTTGGTAATCTAATGGCGAAGTAAGCACATTTATTTTAGTATATGTATTAGCCATCGTTCTTCAAATTCTAATTAGTTAAATATGTACACATTATTAGACAAAGAGTTTTTATATCATAAATCAGTTGAAAATTTGTATTATAGATTATGATATTTCCGCTCATTTTTCATCAAATCAATTCATTGAAAAATATATTAGATAAATAGATTTCAACAAATAATGGAAAACCTCCTCATTTTTCTTCATATGAAAATAATTGTATTTCTTTTTTCATCAATTCAATCAAAATATTTATAAAAATATAGCCACTGAACATTTTTCACGAAAAAAAGTGTTTTGCTGATATATTTTTTAGGTATTAACTTTTATTAGATTACTACAATAACTTCCCATGGAATTTTCATTAATATTAGACGGTGCTTGTTTGTTCATTTTTCTTCTCCAATAGTGAACACGACTTATCATATTTTTTTAATATATATTTTATTTTTTGGATAAGCTGTAGCCACCATGTAATAGAGACATCTCCAAATAAATAAATAAAATAAAAATCTTCTTCCAAAATTGAGAACAAAATAAATTTCAAAGTAGATTGAGTAAAGTTTTGCTAATATATTTTTTTTATTATTTCCAACTTGATATTTAAATTTAATCAACAATAAATGGTAAACAAACAAAACCGTGTAAAAGTACAGCTTGCTTTTATATTCACAACACATATACATAGAGATAAAGGAGAAATTATTTTTTCAAACTCAATGGAATATTTAAGGAAAATCTAACTGGATTTTAGTCATTGACAATATGATTTATTGTACTATTTATAAAGAGAGAGGATTACTACTTACAGCGCCAAGACTCGTTAATCAAATAGCGATAACTTTAGTTTTTGTAATTTTTTTAAAAAATTATATTTAAAATAAATGCACAGACATGAACTTTTTACATTATTGACTGTTAATGTCATCTAAATAGTCCGATTAATGATAAAAAGCATAAAAATTTTCATTAAGAAATTTTAAAATATAAAGAAATATATTTTTTAAAATAATTTTAACTCTTATATATAATCTAAATATTCATGGGCGAAGGATTGGATGAACCCTCTTCTACTTCTCCCTAGCTCCACCTACATGAATTTGAGACTCATTATCTTTTGATTGATCTAATTGTAAATAGTTTTAATCGTTGATTAATCAAAATTTTCTACAAGCTAGAATTTAAAATGTAAAGAAATAACTACACTAAAAGTTGATAATTTAATATTTATTATATATATACATAAAAAATAATATTAACTTCAGATATATAATATAATTTTTTACAGAAAAACTTTTGAATGAACTCCTTCAATTCTACCCCTAGCTTCACCCATGTGTTCGATAATTTGCACACTTTCGAGTGATCTAATCGTATAAAATATTTATTTTATATTTGTTAGTGTATAAAATTTGACATGCTTTAATTCATTACCTAATTTTGACTGGACATAGTTTTAAAAAAGAAAAGAAAAATTGAATCTTCTATTCTTACACTAAAGATTTATAAAATATACCAAAATACTTCTTCGGTTTTGAAATAAAAGAGTTTTCAAAAGAACGAAAAATACATTTTTTAAAATCAAAACTAAAAAAATAAGCATAAACAAATTAAACAAAGAGTAAAATCTTTTAAATTTTATGTTTATGGAAGGTCTTTATTAAGATTCCATAAATAATTTTGCCTTTCTATGGTGGGGATTGCTTGGTCTATACTATACCTCTTTTGTCCTTTTCTTTGGTTCTTGTTTCCTCTCTATAAAATACATATTACAACTCACTCACTCTCTCTTATATAAAACTTCCTCTCAATAACTTATCAATATTATCTTCTTTTTCCTCTACTTCTTCTTCAAGTTCATAGAGAAAATGGAAGAAATTGATTCTTTTTATGGAGTTACTAAGAGGTGAGTCATTTATTTTCTTCTTTCTTCTAGTGTCATCCAGAGACCTCTCTTTATTAAAATTTGACTTTTAAAACCTCATTGGATTATCAATGCATCATTTAAGTTGGAGTTCTGTTTGGTTATATCTTAATCGCTCAGTACTAATATTGGGTAGCCTTTCCTTTGGGTTCGTAGAGTAGGGTTTTAGTGTCCAATTTTACTCTGTTTTGTATGTAAAGTACTGATGATTTATTGAATTGGCCAATACTGAATTTTGTAAAAAGTAAATATGTTGAATTCTCTTTTCACAGTTGGTGATTTTATAATATTGGACTGAGAGGAGCTTTTAAATAGAAATTTATGGACCATTTGACAGTCATACACCTGATTGAAACATAGTAGTTATTGTTTTTTATTGTTGGCTTATTGGTTTACATTACAAACTTTTTTGTTGGGTAAACTTTATACTAGCGTCATAGGGGTAATTTTTAGTGAATTCTTAAGAATTAAATCATTGTTCACATTTACTTCTTCCTCTTAATTTATGTGCTACTTGGAAGTCAAATAAATTTTTTGATTACATTTTTAAAATATGTCTTTAGATATTTTGAATTGTAATTATATATACTCTTCAGATTCCAAAAATGTAAAATTTCAAAATTCTATGACTGGACTTTATCTTCAAAATTTAAAAATCTGACTTCAAAATTAAATGCTATTACTACTTTTCTAATTTTATAATATTTGGAGTTGACTGATAAGCTTCAAGACCTTCCTAATGGCCCTCTCTTATGACTTAGCTAATAGACTTCCAACTTAGAATAACTTATTATATTCTAACAATTATTATAAAAAAAATAGTAGTTGCATTTGAAAATTCTATTAATTGCATTCATTATATTAATATTTCTTTCATGACTATGTGAAATGAGTTAAAAAAATTGATTATTTTTTTGTGACTTTTTGTAGACTATGAGATGAAATGAAACAAAAGCTTTTGTACACAAGTCTTGGAAGAAAGACTCAATATGGAAGCAAGTGAAGAAAAGAGGAAGAACAATCAATTAATCTTATCTCATAAAATTAGCTTATCAAGAAAGAGATGAAGCAAAAAATCACCTTCACAAATTACTCAACAAAATAAATCAATCTCAAATCAACAATATTGATAGTAGTCCTCATCATGCTACTACTACAATTGAATCAAATAGTCTTAGTGAAACATACAACAATTCATCTCCTATTGAGTCATTTTTTGATGTTGTTTCATCTCCTGATCACCTTTCCAATTACATTGTTCCTGTTATCGCGCAACAAGTAGCTAAAATTGATGATGATGATGATGATGATGATCAAGGTTCATTGGTTATCGATAGACTTGTCAAGGGAAGACATTGCCTCAACAAGGCAAGTTTCTACAGCCAAAGCTGTGCTTGAATCAGTCCACTATTGCAACATTACTTGTAGCTGGTCCGCTTCCTAGATGGCGTAATCCGCCTCAATTCTAAACCGTTGAATATTCCTCCCGTTACGATTAAAAGTTGTGAAGGTGGGATGATGAATAATTATGGTCAATTTGGTTCATCATTGATCAACAATACTCAACCTTATTTTGAGATGTCTTGTGCATCATCACAAATGTTGTCACCTTATTTAGCTCCAAATTGTAACAATTTTGTCCATATTGACAAGAGACAAAGGTTGCAGTGACGCAATATTTTTGTATAAAACAAATAGCTTTAACTTAATGATTCCATCTCCGTTTCAACATTTTTTTTGTTCGCTTGGTGATTTCTTACTATATGTTTTTAAGTCTTGTTTGGAATACTTACAGTTAGAAATAGGAAAACAGAATTGCTAAAGTTTTGAATTTTTCAGGAAAAATCACTATTGTTTGTACATTCTTTAGGGGGTCATACAATACCTTTAGAATTCAACAAAGACTTGGTATATTGCAAATTAACTTCCCGCTACTTCAACAGAGTCCTTATCATGCTGATTTTCCAAGAAAATTTCAATAGTTATCAATGCTGTTGAATTCAATTTAAGACTCTCCAAATATTACAACCAGTATCAACAAATACATGGCACACACTAAACATTTGATGGTAGGTAGCATAGTTAATGTAGTGTAGCCAAGAAAGCAACTTAGCTTATGTTGTCTCGTTTACTAGAAAATATTTTGAGTTGAGATTCTTGAATTTTAAAAGGTATAACGGTAGCCAAGATTTTCATGTTCAAAATTTGTGGTACATTGATGAATAAATCAGTTTCTATTCTATGATTATAAATCCATTTACTCCTAAGTACCTTGATCAGAATATTTCCTTAACTGCACACTATAAATTTAGGGGTGGAAAGTTTGTAATAATACTGTCAATCGTATCAAATGTTTAATACTAAGACCATATAATTTTTTAACTTATTTTTATCGTGATATACTTATAAGTATGTTCTAAACTAATTCCGAACACTTTCAAAAATACTTAAAAATTATTTTAACTTAAAATCATTTTAAAATACGCCAATTCAAACAGTAATTCTTAAAATGTTCACTTTCAACTTCAAGTTTCACTGTGTCCTTACCGTTACAGTCTCAGAGTGGGTCCATATATCTGACGCATGCCCGCAGTAATTACTGAAAAAATAAATTAAAAAGATATTCGAAAACGGAACATCAAAACGAGGAAAGCGGTCATTTCCCCTTCAGTCTAAAAACCTCATTCATTCTCCACCTCCTCCCGGAGTAAAATCACCATGATCTGCAGAACGGGACTCCGGCGACCTTCCGTAGACTTCTCAGCCGTAGTGATCTTCATGTTTCACTTTCTCCTTTATCCCTTTATACATTTATATAGGGCGTAAAACGAAACACACACAGCCGGCATAGGTGTTTTGTGTGTTGTATTGCATAGCAGAGGTGGCGGCGGTGGGTAGATTGGATGGATATGGCGGAGCCACTATCGCCGCCGTTGAAGGACAAATGTTGTTCAAAGGAGTTTTTGCTGTGGGCGGAATCATGTCTACTCACGTCATCTACGGAATATTACAGGCATATTTCTCATAATCATCATCTTCGTTACATATTTTATGTGATTAGAAATAAGCGTGATCAAACTTTGTATGTATTTCAACTTAAATGACTCTATTTGACTGAGCATGGAGTTTGGAGATATTCATTTTGACTAATGTATTATTTCAGTGGGTAGCGAGAGAAAATCGCAAATTGATGGTTGCAAAGTCGGATTGATATAAAAGTATCACATCAAATTTTGTAGTTTGAATTTTGTTTGATTTGAATGATTGGAACTAGGGATAGTTTGATTGAAAAGAAATGGCAATCACGTTGGGATGTTCTAAAACGGAAAGAATGTCTAATAAAGTGAAACAAATAGAGTATGTTCTACATTATGAAAGTGTATAATTGCTTTAAGTAATGGTCATTGTATTGCTCGGTACTTATTTTGGTAGGAGTGGTAATGTAATTGTACAATATTGTTAAGGGCTTATAAGAAGAGAGTACTATGTATGACCGACCGTAAGGGAAAAGGAATACGAGTAGGGTGTGATATACTTGCAACTTTGGTAACTTATTCATATGTAATTGACATAAAAAGGGGGGAAAATAAGCTTTAGTTATTAGTGTATACTACGAGAGCATTTTAAGACGCTTTTAGTCTAATGTGTTGAACATTGTTGAGTTGTTTATCCACATCTGATATACAACGAAATAGAAATGGTTTTTAAAGCTGTCTTGGCGACTCGACTCATTGCACGCTTAGATTTTGGTTTAAAGTTATTTAGATTCTTTACTAGGTCAAGTTGGCAAACTTTGGCACACCAATATTCATATACTCGTGAGCACTGCATTCGAGTCGTGTGTGAACTCTCTGATTTTGAAGTTACACTTGCAGTAAGGACATTGAGTTATATATAAAAGCGCTCTCATTAATAAGCAAGTGCATCTAAAGTTGAGTTGAAAAAGGACTGACAACCACTCATCTACTCATTGCCTTTAAAGTTTTGGGTTGAATATGTAGATTCTTGTAAATAAATTTGATAATCCGAAAAACTTTTGATGTAGCTATGCAACATGTGAGGAAATGGAGGAATAGCTTTTTGGTATTTAAGCTTGTTAGAGCACTGCCAAGTTCTTGCCTAATATGCTTTAATTTTGCTAATTTCTAGAAGTTTTATGTTCCATTTCATTAGAATCAATGAAAGGAATGTTTTTGGTATTAAATTTTAGTTTAGAGCATTTTCAATTTATTTATTTTAAAGGTCTTGTTCCTTCATGATTTGATTAGCATGGATAGTAGAGAGTAGATCGAAGAAATATTGGGGGAGGTGATTAAATAGAACGTGACGCAGCTTGCAGCCTTTATCAAGGACATGGTCTTAGATAGATAGGTGGAGGACACTTTAATTAGTGTTGGTATGATAAGTATGTAGAAGTGCATCTATACTCAGTAGGTAAGAGTGCATTGTCTTGTTGTCCTACTACTAGTTGTAGTATTAATCTTGTAGTTTCTTTTTCTTCTATTTCTATTACTAGTTGTTGTTTCGTTGTTATAGTAGTATTAATGTATTATTTTGTTGTAGTACTATTTTGCTTACTATCTATTATTTTTGTTCCTTTTTGTTGTCTTTTGTACTTCCATTATGTCTTTTTCTAGACTGTTTTGTCTTTGTCAGGGTCTTATCGTAAAACAACCTCTGGCTTAGGAGTGTAGAGGTAAGATTCATGCAGTACGCTGACTTCACTAGACCCTCTACTTTGTGGAACTAAAGTGAGTATCATTGTTGTTGTCTGACTTCTTCCATCATGATTGTCTTCAGCTTTCTGAAATTCCTCGGGTCCTTCATGCGATTGGAAACAAGCTTATTCTATGATGGAGAAAGAACGCACATGTGAGTCTTTCCAATCTTGATATTGCAGTTTTTAAAACATAATCCTATCCTGAAATGGTTTTGTTGTATAGTTTCAAATTCTTTTAGTACTCAAGATTTGTGCTTTCAAGGGGCCCAAAGGATTTTACACAGGTGTGGGTGTCCTGCAGGACAAGTTCTGTTCTAAATAAATCCTTTATAAGTGCATTATATAGTCAGAAAAGGCCTGCAGGAAAAAGCTCTGTTTTAAAGAATCTCTTGATAAGCAAGTTAAAAGTTACAAAGACCTCAAGGTATGAGAAATATACATGCAAAAGAGCTATTGAGGTATTTCTCTCTGCAAAATTGTGCCAATACAAGCTAGTATGATTGAGTCACGTCACTTTTATTCATCTGCATATAGTATTTTGAAGTATGGATTCATGGAACACATCTTGGCACATACTCATTTGAGAGATTACTTAAATAAAGTTGCTAAAGTTACTACATCACTTCATGTGTGATGTTTCAAGAACAACTCAAAGATGGAGGGTTATTCTCTTCAAACCAATCCATAGATGACGCAGTATGGAACTGTTTCAGCAGGATACAACTGGGGTGTCCCGTCCTTCAACATTTCTTACAAGCATATGTGTAGGGCTTTGTCATGAATGGGCCGGGTATATGAGATCTATAAGCTGTGTGTACAGTCAATTGATGTGTAATGACTTTCCAAAACATAGTGAGTAGCTACAATTGTGTAATTCCAGTGTTCAACCCGATTCCCTCAACTATGGAGTTTGGTGACTTTGAAGGCCGCATTATTGAGTCAAGCAACCGAAACCAAGAAAATAACTCATATATGAGCTAATTATAACTAACTAATCAGCTTGGATTATACCTAGCAAGACCGTTTCAGCAGTTTACTTAGTTAGTGTCATCACTTATTGGACAAGCCATTCTATTTGTGCCAGTTGAGTACGTTTGTCGTGAGACTCCAGGCAAAAGCTTTGTACCTTACCACAGAAACTTTGCTATCAATATTGTCTGTCCCAGTTGCTCCAAGTAGACTTAACCATTTGACTAACGACATTAAGAGGGAAGAGAAGCCCTTTCGAGTAAGGGGGCTCTTTGAATTAAGAGTTCTAACTCACCTTTCTTCTATTTCTACCAAAAAGAAAAGGAAAAGAGAAAAGAATTGAAGGGGAGCATATGGAGGAGAGGAATAGAGCATAATACTATATTTAGCATGCTATAAAACAAATTAGCATAAAGGAAACTACAAAATTTTAAGTTCTTTCATTAATAACTACATAAGTAGTCTACATTCACTTATTCTTTTTTTTAGCAGTTGTCATTTTATAAATTTGTTCCTATGCCCATTTCCAAAGTTCAAGTGCTTAGGCAATATGCGCCCTAACTTTAACACTCAACTCTGAAAAAGAAAGTATGTTGTGGTAATTTAGACATCATTTGAGTTTTACAGTGGAGCCACATCAGGCAATATAGTCATCTAGATTCTACTTAGGCAGCTTGACTTCAGTATTACACATAAAACAAAACTCTTCTCTCTGTGTTTATATACCCTCTTTTCTGTTTTCTAATTGATTCTCATGCAAAATCTGCTACAATTTCTTTCTTTTACTTCCAGAGTTTATACATGTTAAATAGACTCATAGTAACTTACAACCCTCACCACCACATAGGGAAGTAACTGTTGACAATGATCTTTGAAGCATCTCATAATTCCTTGATCTATATAATTTTCTCCATTTCTTAAATTGAAGATGCAACTTAGTACAAAAGGGCATTCCTTCTCCAGTTAAATACAAGTAATTTGAGGTTTCGTTTGCACTATTTGTTTCTTTAGCTGCATATTTCAGAGAAATGGCATCTATAAAGTATGAGCAGCATCTCAAGCATGCGCTGCCTCAACCGGTTACTTTGATCTCGCTTTTACCTTATATTTATAGCTAAACACATATTTTGCGCTGTTGATGGATATTATGATTTTTATTTCCCTTGACATCATGATGAAATTTGTTCTTGCAGGAAAAGATCATGAGAGTTCCTTATGGACCAAACAAAGACTATTTTATATACATCATTATTTCTGTCTTCTGCAATCGGATTACCACCTCCCTGCAGTCTCTGCTGGAGTTTTACTGCACAATTCAGCATGCTATAAGCACAGGGTTGACTTATTCATCTAATACTGCAAATGCGTACCTTCTTGATTCCAATCTCTTTTTGAGAGCCTCTTGACGCAGGCAGGAATGAAGTCTTCAGTATTTTGACAAGTGCAAGCTTCTTGGGAATTTTGTCACACACTATACTGAAGCATTTGCCTCCAATTCTCTGATTTGCAGGCAAGTAAGAAGGCATTGGACCCAGTAGCTCCACTCGGCATAAGCATTGTATTGTTTCTGTGTCTAACATCCTTAGCAACAACTTGTCAGTACGAGGTAAGTTTTATCTTCTTCCTTGTGGTTACATGAAAAGAAGTAAAAGACAAAGGAGAATACATACAGTAAGCATTAAACAAAAGAAGCATTGTGAAAAGCAAAAAAACACATATAAGATTTGGACAAATAAGATGTAAAAAGAGCTTGTGGCAATTGTGAAGTAATATCTAACAAGTACTGATAGTTTTGATTTTTGCTCAGGCCTCAAGCACGTCAGCTTTCTCCTGTTCAAACCCTGGCAAATGTGCCAAAATGATACCTGTAATAAAAGTTAACTTGCCATTTAGGTTGTGTTGTAATTGCTGGAAAAAATGTAGTTTATATAGTTCGGTGGTATGACTAGTTTAGAATTGTGTAGTCAGCTTTAATTATGGTAATTTGTTTTGAGTGTTGGCATTGCTGGGTTCAAAGGCTTGTTGCTATGACTTGGTCCGAGATACCATATCCCATTCTACTTTGAAACAACTAAATGTGTGGAATTTTCCCATTTGTATGAAAAAAATTTGAACTGGTGAAGCACTAAAACTAAAGTTATAAGGTGTTCTCTAGGTATTCTTTGGCTATTTTAGGACATATAATTTCAATACAAAACCACCTACCATTTGCTAAAGTTAAAAGTAACCTTTTTCTCATTTGTTATTCTGCCTCTTTGCATCTCGTAGTTATGCAATTGTCTCACTCTACAAATGTTTTGTTTATAATAAGTAAATACTTATATTGAGTATGCTTCCCAATTTGATACTCATCTTACTTCTTCCTTTTGTATTCATGCAGATCTGGGGTACTATCATCATGCAAAAGAAGGTACAAAGGACAGACTATTTTGTGGCACTTCCCTAGTCGTTACTTGGCTGTTCATTATTTATTCTATATCCGGTAATAACTAATGTCTTCTTCTAAACGCCTTTGTGTTTCTCTGAATTGGTTACTAAGCCAAATTATTATAGGAATTATTTTGCATGAACCTTCATAAATCTTTTGCTTTGTATTAACCTTTTCTAGTAGCCATGATTTAGCAGAGGAGAAGTTGTCTCAAAAGATTTGTAATCTCTGGGAATCTTGCATGATTTAGGGAAAAATAGAACAATAAATGGAAGTAAAAAAGATCCATATAGGTGAGATACCATCTGACTAAGACAGCAATCATGTTGGTAAGCTTACAGTAAGCATCCAATGTTTGCTTGGAGTCATTTTAATCTTGTACATTTGTATGCCATTAGAAAAGTGTAAAGAATTAGTAGTGCAGACAACTCAAAATTATTGGATATTGGAAAAATATGGTTTCTAAATGGAGCTGAAATGGATAGAGGGGATTTTAGTACTAACCCCAAACTATAGAGCTTGGTATTAAGGTATAGTTGTTGTACTGGATCTCCAAAAAAAAAAAAACTGGGAGATATGGAAACATAGGCATGTCTAATGGACAGGTGCAATGGCTCATGATAAATATGTTACTTGTTACCTGAATGAGGGATTACCGGATTGAAATTCCTACACTCTTCTCTTCGGGAAGACATTAAACAGCAGCTTTCTACTGCACCTCCCAGCTCCCTAGAACTTTCTATGCTGGGACCTGAAAACACCAGAACAAACAGTTTACTGATTCCATATCTTCAATGAACTAGATTGCATGACATTATGTTGTTTACTCTTGTTGAGGGACTGTTTTGAAGCTTTCAGTTATTTTATCCTTCTAGTCCGTGATTAAGTGAATTCGTTGGGGGTATGGACACACCTTTAAGAAAAAATGCTCAAGGACATAAATTAAAGGCTACTTTCCACTATTACCCTTTGATTATTTCCCAAACTAGTCTCCTAGAAAATGTAAAGTAAGTTAAGAACCTTATTAAATGTAGGTGTTAAATATGGAAAAAAGTCCCGACAATTTTCTTTTGAACTTTGAATTATTCCACTTATTTTGAACTATGAAAAAGAAGTCCCAACAATTCACTTAATATGGACTAGAGGGAGTAGCATAATCATTAGCATGAAAACAGGAATTATGTACTAGCTGAAGGATTCTCCAAACTAATATACAGACTTACTAAACAAGATTATTGTTTCTGCACACATGTTTGTGCTGGGGAGTGTCTCACACATATTTTCCTGTGCAGTTATATCCTCGAGGCAATATATTTTACTAGTTTGTTTCTTGGTTCTAGGCAGAAGTTGGGACACTCAGCCCACAGTGAAAGAGAAAGGAGAGCACCATTTGGGGAGTTTCTCTTGATGATGGGCTATCTTGGGTAGTTGAATTGATGTAATTCAACATTTTAAACCTTTGGTCATTGAATTAATGAATAAGTTAAGAGAACCAGCTGGATTCGGCTTTTAAACTTGAGACTTTCTTGAGAATGTGTACCAGAGATCTAGAAAACTAGACTAGGTTCAAGCTTTCTATCCTTACATCTTGTATTTGAAATGAGTTTTGTTTGTCATAAAGGTTCTTATAGTGTTCTCTCTTTTCCTTCCTCGATACATATCACTGTCTTTCACCTTATTCAAGTACATATCCTGAAAAAAATTATCTGACTCTAGTCCTAATGCTCTGCATTTGGAGCATCCAAGTCAAATCAGAAGGTGGAAAAGATCAGGAATGTGCTTTATAGACCGTGAGATGAACGATTTAACACTTAATACATAGAAACTTAGAAAGTCATCTTTGTTAGATTTCTGGTGAACAAATTATATGTTACTTGGCATATCAAATCCATCTCTTTTGCTTTTTGCAACAAATTTCATAATTCTATTTACCTTATTGCTCAAATAAGCTCTTTTAATTGTTCACTAGCAGATGAGTTATTTTGAGATAGGAATCAAAAATAAAATATCAAAACTTCTACCCCAATAAGCAGATACAAAATTTAACTTAAGAGGCAAATATACCCTCTTATTCAGTTTTCTCTTTCATTAGTTTTTATTGTAAAAGGAGAAATTTGTTATCTTAGAATTGAATAGTAGTTTCATTAGTTTGAAACAAAGGTTTTAATAAAGCATTTGATCTCACAGGTTTGATGGATTTACCATTTGTTGCACATTCCAGGATAAACTTTTTAAAGGCTATGATATGGAAATACACACTCAGATATTCTGTACACAACTGTTCGTTCTTGTCTTTTAGTTTCACTGGTAAGATCTTCAACTGTTGCAGTTGCAAACCAGTTTCTGCAACTAATGAGCAGTGCTGGAGCGCGTCACATCCAACATTACTTACTTGGATGGGCTGAGAACCATGAGACTGGTTCAAAACTTAGCGGAGACAAAACACTTAGGTGATTTCTTCCCATCCTCCGGAATTAGTCAAGTATGCAACCTCAACACTACAGGGTTAAAAATTCTCAATCTTACATCTACAAAGATTACTGACTAGTTGCTGAATACTTGCCAAATTCTAACTATTTTGTTATTTTCATGTCTTCTCACTAAGCTTGTCATCTCCAATAATTTCCCATGGTTTGTCAGAAGACGATAAATCACGGTAGATGGTTAGTTGTTGGTTGAGTGTTGCCTCGCTTCTTGTCGGATAGGGCTTGCAGTTTGGAGCACCGTGGGACTAGCTTCTCCTTTCATACCAGTAGTATGAAAAGTATCTTCTCGTAGTTTCTTGTTCTTCGATTTCTGTTGCTATATGTTGTTTCTGTACTTGTTATCGACATTTAGCTATTGTTATTGTTTTTCTTTAGGAATGCTATGTAATCCTTCCTTCACATTTACCCTGCAAGCCACCCAGACTTTCTTTTTCCCAAACTGCTTTGAAATGCTTTCTTTTTCTTTTATTCTGAAACATGAGTCTATCAGAAAAACCTCTTCCTCCACACAAGATAGCAAGGTCTCACATTGCCACTCATCCTCCCTAGGTTTGTTGCTGTAGATATTTTGCTGATAACATTTAAATTGGATTCTATAAATTATCTGAAATGCAAATTCATGAAGAGTTGATGAGTATGAAGGCTTTGAAGTATTTCCAAGCTAAGTGTGTTTCTGCCTTAAATTACTTTCAGTTTGGATCCAAAATTTTGATCATTCATAGCACTATGTGCCTTCCAATTTTCCTCAATGTTCGTGAATAACATCCATGCTGTACTGCATATTATTTGAGCTTTCTATTACATGATTGCTGATGAATCTATCCAGACATCTGCATCACAAGTGCAGAAATTCTGATGAGCTACTTCTTAAGAACGAAGGTTCAAATGATTATGCAGCAGCTCCTAGTGTATTGTCTTTTTGTTAGGCAGGATATTCAGCTGAATGACACATTTTAAAATGTTTATGGGTATCCTAAGTTTGTGTTAAGAATGTTTATCTAGTTTGGTGTTCTAAATGACTAGACAGACCAGTGTTTTATTTCCCATTTAGGTATGAGATCATGTAAGGAAATCTCTCATGGCAATTGATTTCCTGTATCTCGCCATCATGATTGTTTTTCGATACTGCTCTGCTTTCGACTGTAAGTGCTGTTGTAAAATAGGATAACCTTGATTTACTTAAATGGAGATTCTGTTCTGCCAACCAGCAGACTTGTTTTGTCATTAAAATGTAATCCCTATCTGTTTACGTTTTGTTACAGGTAGCAACAGCTGTGTCAATTCTTCATTTCGCATACAATCCGGTATTTGGTGCTCTAACCTTTGCAACTACAGCCACACCATGGCAAGACAGGTAAAATAAGAAATAGTTCAAGGGTCGAGAAAGTGTTATGCTCTCCAACTTAGGATGTTTGATAGGAAGGGGAAATGACTTCAGGTCATTTTCTGCTGTTTGGTATGACGGAAATCATTTTTTGATGTTTTACATTTTCTATCAAAAGGAGAAAAAATGACTTCTCACTTATGGGTAAGCTTTTTTTTGTGATGAAGGTATTTCTGTTAATTGAAAAGACATCAAGAAAGATGGCAGTACAAAAGTACAGAGGTAAGCAAAAAAGATGCAACAATTAACTCTTTATAACTGTATACTGCCGCACTAGGGGCCAAAGTCCGGAAATGGTCAGTGCTGAAAGATCAAACTTGATGGGAGTGGGATTAGCGTTGAGATTCCATCAAACCTTCACTGCTATCGGTCTACACACCCAAAAAAGAAAATTATTGCAGGATCATTAACTAAGTCTTCTGATATTTTATTACTCTCCATAGACTACAACTAATATAGGCTTCTTTCACATTATGTGGCATGACCCTGTGAAGTTCAAAATAAGCCATGTTCCAGGTCAGCAATGATTGCACAATGTACGAAAAGATGGCTGGCGTCGAAATAATTTCTGGCAATGAGATATCTGGCGTGAGCAAACTAAAAGCCCTTCTGTTGAGGGCATCTTATGAAAGACACCATTTAAGGTAACTAGCTGAAGGTATAAACTTTGGGTGGTACTTTTTTCCTCCATATTAGGCCAAGAGTCAATATCCTATTTCGAGAGTGTAGCATTCTTTCATGCAGAGGAAAGTCTTGCTGTGTCCTGGTGATCAAGGAGTCAGTTGTGTTCTCTACTATGGTGTTAGTCCAGTTTGGGGAATGCTTAATAAACTATCCACCCTCCCAATCCTGCATCACCAATCTCCTGAGATTGCATGGATGTCCCAGCCATTGCCAGTTCTGTTCATGGAAGTCATTTTCTTTACGCATCATTCAATTAACTTTATATTTGCTTAAGTTTCTAACTAACACTTAGACATTATTATTAGTCTCTAGTATCTTGAAGTTTCACCAAACACTCACTATTAGATGATATTATTATTGATTTTTAATAGATTATTTTTCTGGAAAATGTTTTTCACTCACAAACCAAACATCATAAATATTTCTCAACTTAGGAAAATGACTTCTGTCTTACCAAACGCACCCTTGGTGTTTGTGCCTAACCACATTGATGATGCCTGAATAAATTGATGCAGTTGTTGAGCATTTTATTGTCATGGCTTGTGGTTTGGCTATCCCTCAGCTGGGAGCAATGCGTTGGAGCTGTAAGCATTTAATTCATTGTCTCTTC
>CM069078.1:34203809-34584210 GCA_035578085.1 Solanum pinnatisectum | reverse complement strand
TAATCCCTCTACTAGGTATCTTTGAAATATTTTCCAAGGTTCATCTTTCTCTGTAAATCTGAGTTCTCTAACAGAAATATCATTTCTCTTTTTGCAATTTTCATAAGACTTGATATCATCACAATCCTCATTTATTATTGAAACAAAAGTATCCTTTTGCTTCTTTCCCTTCTAGATAGGCTGCGTATGAGCGTATAATGGACTATCTTTTGGAATATCTTCCAAACTTACCAATTCTTTGTGAATCGGGTGAAGATTCTTCTTGAGATCACGGTTCTTTTATTAAGTACCTTTTTCTTCCCGTTGGTATAACACAGGAATTTAGTCGAATCTGTATGAAGATCCTTGTGATGATCTAGTTCCATAGGAACCATAGTTACCTCTGCTAGAAATTTCTTCCCCTTATCTTCCTGATTTGAACGAGGTGGATCCATCGCAAACATAGCATTTTTTCATTATCATTCAGAAAAATATTCAAATAGATAATCATCATCTGAATAGTATGCTATTTGAATATGAGAAATTCTTCCTTCATGATATCATCTATAATTATTTAAATAATAAGATTTTCATGTCTCTAGGAAGGGTTTTAAGCACTCTCGATATAGAAATGAGTATCATCATCTAAAAGTTCTAAAATCATAATTTATTGAATATATTCTGGATAAGAAATCGGAGTAGCAGTTATCAACTCCTTTTTATCTTTGAATATCAAAATCAAAAGGGCTAAGCGTGCTTGCCATGGCGAATATTAATTTTGAAGCTTATCGTGCTTAAAATCTGTCAAACATAAATTTGGCCTGATTGACGTCGATTTTATCAAAAACTTTGGTTGTATAAGTAGATCTGAAATTTGAAACGCGTTTAACAATGGTTAGCATTTCATGTACTCTGATGCATACTTTTTTAGACCGTTCCATTTCGAGAATGGAATCTAATCAAATATTCCTTCTTATCGTGAGGATTAATCATTTAAGAATTCCTCCAGTATCAATATTAGGCAATCTGTCTCGATAATCTTTTGCAGCGAGTTGGCTAGAGCAACGGTAGTGATTTCACTCGCCGCAATATCCTTCACCAAAGTGGTAAGAGTCTCATTCGAGACTTATTATCTTTCTTGACTGTCATATAATGGGGCTAAATCTCGAGAAAGATGTTTATAGAATGGAGAAATATAATTCAAACTCCTAGAAACCTCTGTATTGAGTTCTATACGTAATAACATCGTGAAATTTGTCGAAATCAATGGCTCTTTGAATGGGAGTAATCTTCCCTTGACAAATTTGATGTCTAGAAAGCGAACATCTGTTTGAAATAAACTCATTTTTGGTTTAGAAATAACTAATCCATTTTGTATAACAACTTTTTTGAAAATATCAAGATGTTTGATATGTAATTCAAAAGTTTTAGAAAATATAGAATATCATCAATATAGACAATAATAAATTCCATATAAGGGTTGAAAATATCATTCATTATTTTAAAAATTGAAGGGGCATTTTCAAACCAAATGGCATGACATTCCATTCGTATTGTCAAATGGGACATTAAGCGATTCTATAAGAATGTTGGCATGCTTTTAAAATACTGTATTTGCCAATATCTGATTTTAAATCAAATTTTGAAAATATATTGGCATCATATAATCTAGATAATAAATCCCTTTTATTAGTAATAGGATACCTGATCCACTTTAAGTGTTTATTCAAGGTTATATAATTTATCACCAATCTCGTAACACCTCGTTCCCTTTCAGCCGCGTTATTAACATAGAAGGTTTGTAAGACCGAGGAGACTTGGAAGGTTTTATCAAACCCTTTTGTAATAGATTATCAATCTCGGTTTTGCAATCTACTAACTCTGCATTCATTTGAGCAGGGAGATTTCGTAGGAATATCATCCTCTACAAATCCTTCGTATGGAAGAGTCACGATATGCTTTTGCACGATCCCAAAAGCACTAGGATGATCTGCTGAAATATCTATAGCCATCTCGAGAAATCAATTTGATTTTTCTTTTACCTTATGATTTCATAGAATCTTCAATGTTCATCTTGAATAATTCCAATTGTAATGAGTCCATATAGCTCTGTTTCATTTTATTAAAGCATTAATATCTCTTTATTCTGGATCTGTAACAAAGGAATAATGAATCTCATTATCCTTGTAATTTCTTGAGAAACCTTTTGCATCGATTTCTGTGAAAGGATAAATTGCATTTATAAAGGAGTTCTGATATAATTGGAGGATTTAAGCGATTTTTAACCGAGAAAGAAGAGTGAGGAATGCGGACTTTATTACGACAAATCTTGACATTTGATAACTTATACTCTATATCTAGAGCATGGTGGGAGGCGATTTAACCAAATGAGTCGTCTTTTGAAAGTATTTAGTTGGTACTAAACCTTCACGAATCTTATACTACTAACATCTGCACCATATCTATCATAGCAATGTGGTTATAGAAAAGTTATTATCAATCGAATAGTACATTTTAATATACCATTTATGTCTTTGTAACAATCGCATCATTCTAAAAACAAATCTTGTTTAGGATCGAGGTTATCAAGTGGAGATTTTCACCTTCAACTGCTTTCCTTTATTTTTGAAAATCGTTCTTCATGCATTATTATTAATCTCGTCTGAGTATCGGTGATCACGATTAAGCGGCTCTGTTTAAGAGTCTTAATTTCTCTTTTCAAATTCTCAACCTCGATTTTAAATCATCAAAGAGGAATCCTTTTTAACAAAATTATGTTTTTGGCAATACGATCTTCTACCACTTTTAAGAGTAGGACTATCATGTAAATTCATTTAAATCGATGTTCGTTTTCAATAATTTTTAGTACTAGTTTCATTTGAAGCAGCCAAATTAATAATTTTTCACGAAGCCTATTATCGGTGACTTCTTTCAAAGTTCTATCACATTGCTCCGGTAATCGTATTCAAATTAAAATCTTGAAATTGCGATTGGAGTTTGTAAATCTCATCTTCCTCATGGTGCGATCATCCCACGACAAGTATTACAAGCATTAGTACAATTATTATAATTAGAGGGAATCAAATAATTCGATATTCGAACTGAATCGATTCATAGTGTTCTTGAACTGAGTGTATAACGGACTATATACCTTTTCATAAGTGTCATCTTGAGTTCCAAAGTTTTCAACTTGTTTAACTTATGATTAGGAGCAATATGCCCAAGTTTACCACACATGTAACATTTACTTTAGAAAGATCTCTTCCGATCTATCTTTAGTAAATCTTCTAGATTCTGATGGCTTTCTAGCCTCTCGATCTTCCACTAGATCTATGTACGGCTTAGATCTTGCTTTTTTACAGAAGATTCTTAGTTTCTTAGCGATTGTAATAATCATCCTTTTTGGTGTGGGATTAGTAAACCAAATTGTTCACAAAAATCTCCCAATGAGATCGTTCTTTACTTATCCATCTTGTTTGTCTTGACATTTTAAGTTCATTACGAGTTTAATCCTTCCGTGTACATACTCTATGATCTTTCCACGCCGGCAAAGTGGCATGGGGATATCAATCGATTTCACTCTTGAGTTTTCTAACTCGTTACGCAAAAAAGGAGGAAGTCGTCGATGAACTTTGTTTTCCAATATGCAAGCTTATTTTGGGTAGTTCCATAACCCTACTCATATAAGTATCTTTATACCATCTAAAGTAAGCCAAAGTTTGACACAGACCGTTTAGCGGCGTTAACTTGCTTGTTTAAATGTGGTTGTAAATCTACCATTGAAATGTTCCAAGATAGTAAGAATCGAGGTATAAATGTCTTCTCTGTTTTTACCAAGGCCATTCCCAAGTTATCAACGCCTTCATCATCGGCTATAGCATTAATAGCAGAAGCTTTCTCTTGGTGGTAAGATAATTATCCGCCCCCATCATACAAGTTGACACTGTAAAACTGCGATAATCATCTTGCGGATAGTTCTATCATTGTTTTAACACTCTTGCAAATAGTCGAATACATCGGCGTGATGTACCATAATAGTTAGCTCGATCCGTTAACCGTCTAGATTCCATTAGTAAATCTAGGAACCATTATAAGGCGTATTAGTGCGATTCGATCCGTTCTTGATTAAGACATCTTGAGAGTTGGGCGATTTAACACGATAGTAGTATGTATTCATACTAGGTTTAGTAGCATATCTGCTATTTTTCTTTGGATAACCCACAGGCTTATTAACCAGAAGAGACTTGTCGCTTTATCACGACATCTTGTGATAAATCCATAGGACCAAACTTTAATCCAAGTTTCTTAGCATGAAGTTCTCGATGTCTAGATTTGCAAATTTTTCGCTTAGAAGATCTTCTAAATTTTTAAAGAAGTTGGTTTAAAATCAAACTTCAATCGGTCTTTGAATAAGTAGAGACTCTTTGTGGAGTATTTTTAGTAGAAGCAACATCGATTTTCTTTAAAACTTGTTTTGACTATATCGACCTTAATATCTTTTATTAAAATAGTTAAATCATCAAGTTTTTGTCAAGAGAACATATGCTCTCCTAACACTTTAACATAAGACTCGAATAATTGTTTTGAGTAATCAATTTATTAATTTCATTAATACTAATTGAGCGATATCTTCGTCAATAAATTTTGAAAAATTGAGAAAGTAATGCGGTATTATTTGGTAAAACAAATGATGATGAGGAGGGTATATAACTTTTATGATTACCACTCCCATCTTTATAAGTTCTTTCAATAACATTAATATATAGCAGTAAATAAGTGGTTATAAACCAAGGAACAAAATACATAATTTGATTATGCAAAGCACAAGTTTCATAAAACTCTTGAGAAATACAATTTAAATCTTAACTGCTATAAGCATCAAAGAACCAAGTTTTAAACCCGATTCCGTTTTTAAATCAAAAAATTCTTTTTGAATATGTTTTCTTGCGTGAACACGGACTAAAATCAATTTAGTGTGTAATCATTAAAATTCGTTTACATTAAACTCCATTTGAAGTGAAGGAATATCCTTGTCATGGCCATCATTCCTGTACTATATTGGTTTTGGTCGATTATACCTTTTGACCACGAGTTCTCATCGAGAACCAATAGTATGTATGGCGACACGATCTCGAGTGGACCATAAATTGGATCATCGGAGAAATATGGTGCATTGCGGGGCAGAGTGCGACTGAACAAAGAATGTCTATTCATACTTAAAGAGGACATGAACTGCTATCATTAAAGGCGCCTAGTGGCGTAGCTATTATCTGACAGCGGATACTAATCCTTCCGCCGGGATTTTGAGAAATATGAGAAAAATCGAATTAGTAACGACATGATTAAGCGATTTGGGGATATAACCGAATTTAGAGTCCGTGAAGTTGAAATCTATTTCTTCCCTTAACAGCTTCTAGTAGTGACCTTGGACCTTGCAAAATTGGTTTCCACCAAAATAGTTTGATTAGAAATATCATACAATCTACATCTAGGATTAAGAGTGGATAATAATTTAAAATAGATTCGGTATGATAAACAAATAAGTTAGAACCGGAGCATAGTTATAACCATGAGTTTTAACATTTAATGTTAGAGCATCGAGAATATTCGCATCGATGAAGATAAGCGCAAATTAGGTTGCGTATTAAAGTAAGGACCATAGGCCACGTAGATTCTATCGAACCCGTAAGAAGTATGCAGAAATTTAAATTTCTAGCATCACGAGTGCTAAAAAGTCTCTGGCAACCTTTAAGTCAAAGGTTTAAAGGCAATTTGAACCGTACCATATACAAATAATTATATTGATTTTTATAAAAATCACATCTCGATCATTCAACAATCGAATAGTTTGTTGGAAAAATTTAAAGCAGAAGTACTTTCGATTGTCTTTATCAATTGTTTAGAAAGTTTATCAAACCAACCATAATCATATATAGTTTTAATAGGGACTTTAGGGATTGTCCATTTGTTTAACAAATCAAGATTATGAGGTATATCTACCTCTTCTAGTCTAGTACTTTTAGTACTTATCTCCAGTTCCATGGGTGAAAGATTAATATCTATGTCCGAATAGTTCACCTCTATCTCAAATATATTCCATGAAAAGTTCTTGGCTCAATACCGTCTTTACGGGATCGAGGACACGGTAGTCACTTGATCAAGATCAGCAATTCAAGCATCCTTAAGCTAAGCGGTGGTCCGCTCGCGAAAGAATCGAAATATCTGAAATTTTGGCATAGTTTTGGTGCATGGTATGCTTTTAAGCAAAGGGCTGTCGAATCTAATACATACTCTTATTGAGCCCATGTGCTGTGATTCTAACTTAGGGTATAAAGTGCCTTACTTATCAAAACTCATTTAGGCTAAAACCACAGTGCGGTAGTCACTAAGACAAAGCGATAAGAGTAGTGCTAGATTCATGTGCCTCGATCTAAGAAGTCGAAAAGCCATACTAAAATTCCTTTATATTTAAATGAGCTTAGATCAGTTCATGGTTTATATAGAAGAAGTTAGTTATTAGACATAGATAATCTTTAGCCAGGACAAGATCAAACATTCAAGCATCCTTAAGCTAGCGGTAGTCCACTGCTGAAAATCGAAATATAAGAACTTTTCATGGAATATATTTGAGATAGAGGTGAACTATTAGACATAGATATTAATCTTTCACCCATGGGTAAGAGATACAAGTACTAAAAGTACTAGACTAGAAAAGGTAGATATACCTCATAATCTTGATTTGTTAAACAAATGGACAATCCCTAAAGTCACTATTAAAACTATATGATTATGGTTGGTTTGATAAACTTTCTTCTAAACAATTGATAAAGACAATGAAGCATCTCTTGCTTTAAATTCTTACGAACAAACTATTCGATTGTTGAATGATCGAGATGTGATTTTTATAAAAATCAATATAATTATTGCATATTGGTATGGTTCAAATTGCCTTTAAACCTTTGACTCTTAAAGGGTTGCGGAGACTTTTAGCGACTCTTGTGATGCTAGAAATTTAAATTTGACGATCTCTTATGGGTTCGATAGAATCTCACGGTGGCTATGATCGGTTTACTTTATCATAACTAATTTGCGATTTATCTCTTCTTGATCTTGAATATTCTCGATGCTCACAACATTAAATGTTAAAACTTCATAGTTATAACTATGCTCGGGTTGGAACTTATTTGTTTATCATGAATCTATTTTAAATTATTATCACTCTTAATCCTAGATGTAGATTGTATGATATTTCTAATCAAACTATTTTGGTGAACCAATTTTGCAAGGTCAGAGTCCTACTAGAAGACCTATTAAGTGGGAAGAAATAGATTTCCAACTACATGGACTAAATTCGGTTATATCCCCAAATGATTAGCGTCTTTATTACTAATTACATTTTTCTCATATTTCTCAAAATCCGATGGAAGGATTAGTATCGATTTTAGAATAATAGCTCTCGCCTCGTAAGCGTCTTTTAATGATAGCGAGCTCGTGTCCTCTTTAAGTATGAATAGACATTCTTTGTCTCTGCGCGACTCTTCTGCAATGCACCATATTTCTCCGATTGATCAATTTATGGTCGGCTGAGGATCGTCATACGTTACATCTTATTATTGGTTACATGAGAACTACGTGAAAAGGTAAGAATCGACGAAACCAATATAATGCGTGAATGATGGCCGACAAGGATATTCCTTGACACGAAATGGAGTTTAATGTAAGCAATTTTAATGATTACACAAATTGATTTTAGTCGGTTGTGGCAGAAAACATATTCAAAAAAAGAATTTTTGGCGAAAAATGGAATCGGTTTAAAACTTGGTTCTTTGATGCTTATAGCAAAGAAGATTTAAATTGTATTTCTCGAGTTTTATGAAACTTGTGCTTTGCATAATCAAATTATGTATTTTGTTCCTTGGTTTATAACCACTTATTTACGTTATATATTAATGTTATTGAAGAACTTATAAAGATGGGAGTAATCTGTTAAAGCTATATACTCTCGGTCATCATTTGTTTTGCAAATAATCATGGTATTACTTTCGACTTTTCAAGAATTTATTGATGAAGATATTGCTTCAATTAGTATTAATGAAATTAATAATTGATTACTCAAAACAATTATTTGAGTCTTTATGTTAAAGTGTTAGGAGAGCATATAAGTTCTCTTGACAAAAAACTTGATGATTTAACTATTTTAATAAAAGATATTAAATGATATAGTCAAACAAGTTTTAAGAAAAAGCTGATGTTATCTTGGAAAATACTCAAACGATAGTCTCTACTTTTATTCAAAGACCTAGATTGAAGTTTCGATTTTAAACCAACTTAACTAAAAAATTTAGAAGATCTTAGCGAAAAATTTGCAAATCTAGACATTGGAGAACTTGCGGCTAGAAACTTCTTTGGATTAAAGTTTGGTCTATGGATTTATCACAAGATGTTGGTGATAAAGGACAAGTCTCTTGATTAATAAGCTCGGGGTTATCCAAGAAAAATAGCGGATATGCTACTAAAACTAGTATGAATACATACTACTATCATCGTCACTCTCGAGATGTCTTAATTGAAGAGCGGAGTGGAATCGACTAATACGTCTTATAATGGTTAGAGATTTACGAATGGAATCTAGATGGGTTAACGGATCGACGATTAACCATTATGGTACATCGAATCTTTGATGTATTCGACTATTTGCAAGTGTTAAAAATGATAGAACTATCTGAGATGATTGTGCGAGTTTCTGGTCGACTTAGAGGATGGTGGGATAATTATCTTACCGCAGAGAAAGCTCGGTTATTAATGCTATGGCGATGATGGCGTTGATAACAGGAATGGCCTTGGTAAAAGCGAGAGAAGATCTGTTTATGATTCTTACTATCTTGGAACATTTCAATGGTAGATTTACGGCCGGCCGAAGCGATAAACAGTGCTAAATGGTCTTAGGTGTCAAACTTTGGCTTACTTTAGATGGTATAAAGATACTTATGAGTGAGGTTATGGAACTGCGAAAATAAGCTGCATATTGGAAAACAAAGTTAGTTGTGGACTTCCTCTTTTGCGAGCGAGTTAGAAAAACTCTAAGAGAAATCAGTTGATATCACTTATGCCCACTTTAAGCTATGGAAGATCATAGGAGTATGTACAGGAAGGATTAAACATGTAATGAACTTAAAATGTCAAGGCAGCTCAGATGGATAAGTGAAAAACGATCTCGATTGGGAGATTTTTGTGAACAATTTGGTTTACCTAATCCCACCAAAAGGATGATTATTACAAATCGTCAAAGCGAAGAATCTTCGGGTAAAGAAGAAGATCTAAGCGAAGACATAGATCTAGGGAAGATCGAGAGGCTAGAAAAAGCCATCGTAAATCTAGAAGATTTACTAAAGATAGATCGGGAAGAGATCTTTCTAAAGTAAAATGTTACAAGTGTGGTAAACTTGGGCATATTGCTCTAGCTGCAAGTTAAACAAGTTGAAAACTTTGGAACTTGAAGATGACACTTATGAAAGGTATATGATACATTATACACTTGAGTTGAAGAAGACTATGAATCGATTGAGTTCGAATATCGAATTATTTGATTCCTCTAATTACGATAATAATTGTACTAATGCTTGTAATACTTATCGAGGATGATTGCAGTGCGAGGAAGATGAGATTACAAACTCGATGCAATTTCAAGATTTTAATTTGAATCACGATTACTTGATAATGTGATAGAACTTTTGAAAGAAGTCAGCGATAATAGAAGTGAAAAATTATTAATTTGGTTTCAAATGAAACTAGTACTTAAAATTATTGAAAAAGCAATCTTGATTTAAATGAATTTCGTATGAAAGTCCTACTCTTTAAAAGTGGTAGAAGATCGTATTGCCAAAAACATAATTTTGTTAAAAGGATTCCTCTTTTGATGATTTAAAAATTGAGGTTGAGAATTTGAAAGAGAAATTAAGACTCTTAAGAGCGATTAATCTGTGATCACCGTATTACTCGATTGAGATTAATAATAATGATGAAGAGCGATTTTCAAAAAATAAAGGAAGCGAGGTTGAAGGTGAAAATCTCGACTTGATAATCTGATCCTAAACAAGATTTGTTTTTAGGAATGATGCTGATTGTTACTGACATAAATGGTATATTAAATGTACTATTTTGATTGATAATAACTTTTCTATAACTAACATTGCTATGATAGATAGTGGTGCGGATGTTAATTTGTATTCGGAAGGTTTAGTACCAACTAAATACTTTCAAAGCGACTCATTTAGTTAAATCAAACTAGGTCATGCTCTAGATATAGAGTATAAGTTATCAAATGTCAAGATTTGTCGAATAAAATCTGCATTCCTCACTTCTTCTTCTGGTTAAAAATCGATTAAACCACTCAATTATATTGGGAACTCCTTTTATAAATGCAATTTATCCTTTCACGAGGAATCGATGCAAAAGGTTTCTCGACAAATTACAAGGATAATGAGATTCATTATTCCTTTATTCTGAATCCGGTAACAAGAGATATTAATGCTTTAATAAAAATGAAAGCGAGCCATATGGACTCATTCTGATTGGAATTATTAGTATGAACATTGAAGATTCTATGAAATCTGCTAAGGTAAAAGAAAAATCAAATTGATTTACGAGCGGATGGCTGTAGATATTTATGCGAATCATCCTAGTGCTTTTGGGATCGCAAAGCATATTGTGACTCTTCCATATGAAGAAGGATTTGTAGAGGATGATATTCCTCGAAATCCGACCTGTCAAATGAATGCGAGTTAGTAGATTTACGCAGCGAGATTGATAATCTATTACAAAAGGGTTTGATAAAACCTTCCAAGTCTCCTTGGTCTTGCCACGATTACATGTTAATACTTGCAATGAAAGGAGCAGGTGTTAGATTGGTGATTAATTATAAACCCTTGAATAAACACTTAAAGTGGATCGGTATCTATTCCTAATAAAGGATTTATTATCTAGATTATATGATGCCAATATATTTTCAAAATTTGATTTAAAATCAGGATATTGGCAAATACAGATTTTTAAAGAACATTCTTATAGAACTGCTTTTAATGTCCCATTTGGACAATACGAATGGAATGTCATGCCATTTGGTTTGAAAAATGCCCCTTCTGAATTTCAGAAAATAATGAATGATATTTTCAACCCTTATATGGAATTTATTATTGTCTATATTGATGACATTCTAGTATTTTCTAAAACTTTTGAATTACATATCAAACATCTTGATATTTTCAAAAAAGTTGTTATACAAAATGGATTAGTTATTTCTAAACCAAAAATGAGTTTATTTCAAACAGATGTTCGTTTTCTAGGACATCAAATTTGTCAGGGAAGATTACTCCAATTCAAAGAGCCATTGATTTTCTTGACAAATTTCTGATGTTATTCTGAGATAGAACTCGACTCTGAGGTTTCTAGGGAGTTTGAATTATATTTCGCCATTCTATAACCATCTTTCTCGAGCTTTAGCCCCATGATATGACTTGCTGAAGAAAGATAATAAGTCTCTTTGGAATGCGACTCTTACCACTATGGTAAAGGATATTAAGCGGCGAGTGAAATCACTACCACCTTGGCTCTAGCCAATCTGTGGCAAAAGATTATTGGAGCAGATCGTCTAATATTGGATACGGAGGAATTCTTAGCAGTTAATCCTGCGATAAGAAGGAATATTTGATTAGATTCCATTAGGAAATGGAGCGAAGCCGAGAAAAAGTATGCGTAGCACACGTGAAATGCTAACCATTGTTAAATCGTTCTCAAATTTCAGGCGACTTATACAACCAAAAGTTTTGATAAAAGCGGCGCTCAATCGATCAAATTTATGTTTGACAAAGATTTTAAACACGATGCTTCAAAATTAATATTCGCGGTGTAAACCGATTAGCCCCTTTTGATTTTGATATTCGATTATAAAAGGGAGTTGATAACTCGTTACGATTTCTTATCCGGGAATATATTGATAAATTATGATTTTAGAACTTTTTAGATGATGATACTCTCATTTCTATATTGAGAGTGCTTAAAACCCTTCCTAGAGACATGAAAAATCTTATTGTCGAAATAATTGTAGATGATATCATGAAGGAAGAATTTCCTCATATTCAAATAGCATACTATTGGATGATGATTATCTATTTGAATATTTTCGAATGATAATGAAAAAATGCTATGTTTGCAGGATGGATCCACCTGGGTTCAAATCAAAGGAAGAGGAAGGGAAGAACACCCTGCAGAGGTAACTATGGTTCCTATGGAACTAGATCATCACAAGGATCTTCATAGATCGACTCAAATTCCCGAGTTATACCAGCGGGAAGAAAAAGGTACTTAATAAAAGAACGCATCTCGAAGAATCTTCGTCCAGTTCACGACAATTGGTAAGTTTGGAAGATATTCCAAAAGATAGTCCATTATCTGCTCGTATGCGGCCTATCTAGAAGGAAAGAAGCAAAGGATACTTTTGTTTCAATAATAAAGGAGGATTGTGATGATATCAAGTCTTATGAAAAATTGCAAAAAGAAATGATATTTCTCTTAGAGAACTCAATTCTGAGAAAAGATGAACCTTGGAAAATATTTCAAAGATACCTAGTAGAGGATTATATTTCCGGGTGAGTCATATAAGACGCTCTTATTACGAAGAAATCTTGATGAATCTGAAGTGTGGATTTTCAACACTTGACAGTAATAGCCCATGAGAAAAGTTATAGCTTTTCTAAATTCATTATTAAGCAGTTATATCTGTTGAGGTAGGTATGTCGCTATGAAAGAAAGACAAATCAGTCTTACTAACTCGAATGAATTTCACATATTGGGATTATATCAGCGTTTGATGTGACATTATGTTACAATAATAACAAACATAAACATACTTGGTTTATAAAGGTATGCTCGAAAATATTCGATGATACAATTCTAATTGGTTTATTAAATGGTGGTCTACCACGGTCTACTCTGTGATTTTGCGGCACCATTCTTGGAATTATACAAAGAATGGACTAAAGTTTCTCAGATCTTAGATTATATCATGAAGATCATGTATCTTTGGATAGAAAAGATAGATCAAATCTATTTTTCATTGAATTTTCAATACCATGGATTCACAAATGGACTCAAGTAGGATTCAATGAGGAAGATATTCCTTGCTTATACAGACTTATTATAATAATTTAGGATAAGCTTTTAAAAATGGATCAAAACCAAACAATTAATTGGTCGGAGCTTATAGACTCCATTAAAAGAAAAGATTAGCGAATATAAAGCCATTCTTCCCAAGAAAATCATTGAAGATAATTGATCGGGCATATTGCTAGGAAAATCTCTTTCGAAGGAGATAAAGAAAAAATGATTCAAGATTATTTGGAAGAAGTAAGAAAAAATTTACTTGGACTATAACTCGGATAGATAAATGAGACACTTCAATGAGGTGAAGCGGTAATGGTGGACAATTCACAAAAGCGAGTCGAACATATCTTTGTCGGTGAGAATTGATGGACGAGAGAAGATTTTTGCTTTAAATGAAGGCCTTAGAAAAGGCAAAAGCGTGAAGGAAGCAAAACATGTGAAGACATGTGAAGAAGAGACCATTTCAGCAGTAAAAACATGTTGAAGCAGTGGAATTTCTTGTTCGGGGACCCGGATGAGGGCCCTCATGCTGTACATAGATGCTTTATGTTTTCTTCTTTCTCTATATAAGTCATAGATTAGTGTGAGGAGGCATGAGAAAAATTTAGCTCTCTCTCTTTTGTTCTTTGTTTTGAAGTTTGTAAGTTTTGTGTGTAAGCTTTAGATCTTGTTCGATATAAATAAACAGTCGATTATTCGAGTTCTTTAGATCTTGAAGACGATCATCCTTTATAAGGTACTTATTTTCCTTTTAGTCTTTTATTTAGTATGTTTCTCCTAGCAGGACTATGTCATTAAAGATTATCTATGTCGAATAACTAACTTCTCTTCTATATAAACCATGAACGGATCTAAGCTCTATTTAAATATAAAGGAATTTTAGTATGGCTTTTTACTTGGTTAGAGATTGAGGCACGATCGAATCTAGCACTACTCTTATTGGCTTTGTCTTAGTGACTCACTTTGGCGTAGTGGTTTTAGCTGAAAAATGAGTTTTGATAAGTAAGGCACTTTATACCCGGTTAGAATTGCCAGGCACATGGGCTCAATAAGTAGTATGTATTAGATTCTGACAGGCCCTTTGCTTGGGTAAAAAGCATACCATCCTTAAGCTAGCGGTAGTCCGCCTGCGAAAGAATCGAAATATACAAGAATTTTGGCATAGTTTTGATCGCATGGTATGCTTTTGCAAGCAAAGGGCACATGTAATCTAATACTTACTACTTATTGAGCCCATGTGCTGCGGTTCTACGGTATGAAGTGCCTACTTATCAAAACTCATTTTTTCGAGCTAAAACCACTGGCAAAGTAGTCACTAAGACAAAGCCAATAAGAGTGCTAGATTCGATCGGCTCGATCTCGAACCAAGTCGAAAAGCCATACTAAAATTCCTTTATATTTAAATAGAGCTAATCCGTCATGGACTATATAGAAGAGAAGTTAGTTATTCGACATAGATAATCTTTAGCCGGACATAGTCCCGCTGTAAGAAACATACTAAAGAAAAGACTAAAAGAAATTAATTACCTTATAAAGGATGATTGTCTTCAAGATCCAAAGAACTACGAATAATCGACATTTATTTATATATGAAGGTCGGAGCAGTGATTCTAGCTTACACAAAGACTTACAAACTTTAAAACACAAAACAAAAGAGAGGCTGAAATTTTCTCGATGCCTCTCCTCACTAATCTATGACTTATATAGAGAAAGAAGAAAACATAAAGCATCTATGTATGCATAAAAGAGCCTAAATCTGTCACACAAGAAATCTCATTTCAACATGTTTTCTTTGCTGAGTGGTCTCTTCTCATGTCTTCACATGTTTTGCTTCCTTCACGTTTTGCCTTTTCTAAGCCTTCATTTGCAGCAAAAATCTTCGCTCCATTCATCATGTGCTACGACATTCTCGGACTCATTTGTGAATCCAAATCGTGGCTTGCTACTCCGGTTAATTTATTTATCTCGAGTTATAGTCGAAGTAAATTTTTCTTACTTCTTTCCAAATAATCTTGAATCATTTTTCTTTATCTCCTTCTTGAAAGAGATTTTCCTAGCAATATGCCCGATCAATTATCTTCAATGATTTTCTTGGGAAGAATGGCTTTATATTCGTCAATCTTTCTTTAATGGAGTCTATAAGCTCTGACCAATTAATTGTTTGTTTTCGATCCATTTTAAAAGCTTATCCTGAAATTATTATAATAAGTCTGTATATAGCAAGGAATATCTTCCTCGTTGAATCTACTTGAGTCCATTTGTGAATCCATGGTATTGAAAATTCAATGAAAAAATAGATTTGATCTATTTTCTATCCGATACATGATCTTCATGATATAATCTAAGCAGATCGGAGAAACTTTAGTCCATTCTTTGTATAATTCAAGAATGTTGGCAAAATCACAGTAGTAAGGACTGTGGTAGACCACCATTTAATAAACCAATTAGAATTGTATCACCTGAATATTTTCGAGCATACCTTTATAAACCAAGTATGTTTATGTTTGTTATTATTGTAACATAATGTCACATCAAACTTCTGATATAATCCGATGTGAAATTCATTTGTTAGTAAGACTGATTTGTCTTTTCTTCATAGTGGACATACTTTACCCTCAACAGATATAATGGCTTAATAATGAATTTAGAAAAGCTATAACTTTTCTCGTGGCTATTATTTGTGTTGAAGTGTTGAAAATCCACACTTCTGTATTCATCAAGATTTCTTCGTAATAAGCGGTCTTATATGACTTTCACGGAAATATAATCCTCTAGTATCTTTGAAATATTTTCAGGTTCATCTTTCTCTGTAAATTGAGTTCTCAGAGAAATATCATTTCTCTTTTGCAATTTTCATAAGACTTGATATCATCACAATCCTCCTTTATTGAAACAAAGTACCCTTTGCTTCTTTCTAGATAGCTGCGTATGGCGTATAATGGACTATCTTTTGGAATATCTTCAAACTTACCAATTGTTGTGAGCGGAATCAGATTCTTGAGATGTTCTTTATTAAGTACCTTTTTCTTCCCGTTGTATAACTCCGGGAATTTGAGTCTGTAAGATCCTTGTGATGATCTAGTTCCATAGGAACCATAGTTACCTCTGCTGAAATTTCTTCCCTTCCTCTTCCTTTGATTTGAACCTACGTGGATCCATCTCAAACATAGCATTTTCGTTATCATTCAAAAATATTCGAATAGATAATCATCATCTGAATAGTATGCTATTTGAATATGGAAATTCTTCCTTCATGATATCATCTATAATTATTTCGACAATAAGATTTTTCATGTCTCTGTGTGGTTTAAGCACTCTCAATATAAATGAGTATCATCATCTAAAAAGTTCTAAAACATAATTTATTGAATATATTCACTGGATAAAAATCGTGGAAGTTATCAACTCCTTTTATCGAATATCAAAAGGGGCTAATGGCTTGCCACCGCGAATATTAATTTTGAAGCATCGTGCTTAAAATCTTTGTCAAACATAAATTTGATCGATTGGCGTCTTTATCAAAACTTTGGTTGTATAAGTCGTCTGAAATTTGAGAACGTTAACAATGGTTAGCATTTCATGTCTATCACGTATACTTTTCGGCTTCGTTCCATTTCGAATGGAATCTAATCAAATATTCCTTCTTATCGTGATTAATCTTTAAGAATTCCTCCGTATCCAATATTAGACGACTGTCTCAATAATCTTGCCTTAGCAGATTGGCTAGAGCTACAGTAGTGATTTCACTGCGCTAATATCCTTTACCAAAGTGGTAAGAGTCTCATTCCAAAGAGACTTATTATCTTTCTTCACTGTCATAATGGGGCTAAATCTCGAGAAAGATGTTTATAGAATGGAGAAATATAATTCAAACTCCTAGAAACCTCTAGTTGAGTTCTATCTGTAATAACATCGAGAAATTTGTCAAAGAAATCAATGGCTCTTTGAATGGGAGTAATCTTTCTTGACAAATTTGATGTCCTAGAAAACGAACATCTGCTTGAAATAAACTCATTTTTGGTTTAGAAATAACTAATCCATTTTGTATAACAACTTTTTGAAAATATCAAGATGTTTGATATGTAATTCAAAAGTTTTAGAAAATACTAGAATGTCATCAATATAGACAATAATAAATTCCATATAAGTTGAAAATATCATTCATTATTTTACGAAATTCGAGAAGCATTTTTCAAACCAAATGGCATGACATTCCATTCAGATTGTCCAAATGGGACATTAAAAACGATTATAAGAATGTTCTTTAAAAATCAGATTTGCCAATATCCCGATTTTAAATCAAATTTTGAAAATATATTGGCATCATATAATCTAGATAATAAATCCCTTTTATTAGGAATAGGATGCGATCCACTTTAAGTGTTTATTCAAGGGTTTATAATTTATCACCAATCTCGAACACCTGCTCCTTTCACCGTATTAACATGTATATCAAGACAAGGAGACTTGGAAGGTTTTATCAAACCCTTTTGTAATAGATTATCAATCTCGCTTTTAAATCTACTAACTCGCATTCATTTGACAGTCGAGATTTCAGAGAATATCATCCTCTACAAATCCTTCTTCATGGAAGAATCCAATATGCTTTTTCGATCCCAAAAAGCGCTAGGATGTCTGCACAAATATCTATAGCCATCTGCTCGTAAATCAATTTGATCTTTTCTTTTACCTTAGCATTTCATAGAATCTTCAATATTCATCTTTGAACAATTCCAATTGTAATGAGTCCATATGGCTCGCTTCATTTTATTAATGCATTAATATCTCTTGTTCTGGATTCGTAACAAAAGAATAATGAATCTCATTATCCTTGTAATTTCGAGAAACCTTTGCATCGATTCTGTGAAAGGATAAATTGCATTTATAAAAGGAGTTCCCAATATAATTGGAGGATTTATCGATTTTAACTGCAGAAGAAGTGAGGAATGCAGACTTTATTCTGACAAATCTTGACATTTGATAACTTATACTCTATATCTAGAGGTGAACTATTCGACATAGATATTAATCTTTCACCCATGGAACTGGGAGATACAAGTACTAAAAGTACTAGACTAGAAGAGGTAGATATACCTCATAATCTTGATTTGTTAAACAAATGGACAATCCCTAAAGTCCCTATTAAAACTATATATGATTATGGTTGGTTTGATAAACTTTCTTCTAAACAATTGATAAAACAATCGAAAATCTCTTGCTTTAAATTCTTCTGAACAAACTATTCGCTTGTTGAATGATCGAGATGTGATTTTTTATAAAAATCAATATAATTATTTGCATATTGGTATGGTTCAAATTGCCTTTAAACCTTTGACTCTTAAAGGGTTGCCAGAGACTTTTAGCGACTCTTCGTGATGCTAGAAATTTAAATTTCGCATAGTCTCTTATGGGTTCGATAGAATCTACGTGGCCTATGGTCCGTTTACTTTAATACGCAACCTAATTTGCGCTATCTCTTCGATGCGAATATTCTCGATGCTCTAACATTAAATGTTAAAACTCATGGTTATAACTATGCCCGGTTGAACTTATTTGTTTATCATACCTAATCTATTTTAAATTATTATCCACTCTTAATCCTAGATGTAGATTGTATGATATTTCTAATCAAACTATTTTGGTGGAAACCAATTTTGCAAGGTCCAAGGTCACTACTAGAAGACCTATTAAGTGGGAAGAAATAGATTTCCCAACTTCATGGACTCTAAATTCGGTTATATTCCCAAATCGCTTAATCGTCTTGTTACTAATTCGATTTTTCTCATATTTCTCAAAATCCGATGGAAGGATTAGTATCCAGTTTTGAGATAATAGCTACGCACCTCATAAAGGCGATCTTTTAATGATAGCGTGCTCATGTCCTCTTTAAGTATGAATAGACATTCTTTGTCTAGTCGCAGACTCTTACTGCAATGCACCATATTTCTCCGATTGATCCAATTTATGGTCCGCTCGAGATCGTCGCTTTACATACTATTGGTTACGATGAGAACTCGTGGTCGAAAAGGTAAGAATCGACCCAAAAACCAATATAGTACAATTGAATGATGGCCATGACAAGGATATTCCTTCACAAAATGGAGTTTAATTTAAACGAATTTTAATGATTACACACCAAATTGATTTTAGTCCAGTTCACTGCAAGAAAACATATTCAAAAGAATTTTTTGACGAAAAATGGAATCGGTTTAAAACTTGGTTCTTTGATGCTTATAGCAAAGAAGATTTAAATTGTATTTCTCAAGAGTTTTATGAAACTTGTGCTTTGCATAATCAAATTATGTATTTTGTTCCTTGGTTTATAACCACTTATTTACCGTTATATATTAATGTTATTGAAAGAACTTATAAAGATGGGAGTGGTAACTGCTAAAAGCTATATACCCTCTCATCATCATTTGTTTTACCAAATAATACCGTATTACTTTCTCAGCTTTTCAAAAATTTATTGATGAAGATATTGCTTCAATTAGTATTAATGAAATTAATAAATTGATTACTCAAAACAATTATTTGAGTCTTTATGTTAAAGTGTTAGGAGAGCATATAAGTTCTCTTGACAAAAACTTGATGATTTAACTATTTTAATAAAAGATATTAAGGTCGATATAGTCAAAACAAGTTTTAAAGAAAAATCGATGTTGCTTCTACTTGGAGAATACTCGACATGAGTCTCTACTTTTATTCAAAGACCGATTGAAGTTTCGATTTTAAACCAACTTCTTTAAAAATTTAGAAGATCTTCTAAGCGAAAAATTTGCAAATCTAGACATTGGAGAACTTGCGGCTAAGAAGCTGCTGGATTAAAGTTTGGTCCTATGGATTTATCACAAGATATTGGTGATAAAGGACAAGTCTCTTCACAAGTTAATAAGCTCGTGGGTTATCCAAAGAAAAATAGCGATACGCTTACTAAACCTAGTATGAATACATACTACTATCATCGCCCTACTCCTCAAGATGTCTTAATTGAAGAACGGATCGAATCGACTAATACGCCTTATAATGGTTCGAGATTTCTTAATGGAATTTAGACGGGTTAACGGATCGACAGCTAACCATTATGGTACATCGAATGTTGATGTATTCAACTATTTGCAAGAGTGTTAAAAACAATGATAGAACTATCTGCAAGATGATTATTGCGAGTTTTATGTCAACTTAGAGGATGGTGGGATAATTATCTTACCACCGAGAGAAAGCTTCTGTTATTAACGCTTATAGCCGATGATGAAGGCGTTGATAACTTAGGAATGGCCTTGGTAAAAAGCAGAGAAGATCTGTTTATACCTTGATTCTTACTATCTTGGAACATTTCAATGGTAGATTTACCACAAGCAAAGATGAAACAATTGCTAAATGGTCTTAGGTGTCAAACTTTGGCTTACTTTAGATGGTATAAAGATACTTATATGAGTAGGGTTATGGAACTACCAAAATAAGCTTGCATATTGGAAAACAAAGTTCATCGACGACTTCCTCCTCTTTTTGCAGCGAGTTAGAAAAATCAAGAGGAAATCGATTGATATCCTATGCCACTTTAAGCTATGGAAAGATCATAGGAGTATGTACACGGAAGGATTAAACTCGTAATGAACTTAAAATGTCAAGACAAATTTCAAGGTGGATAAGTGAAAGAACGATCTCAGTTGGGAGAATTTTGTGAACAATTTGGTTTACCTAATCCCACACCAAAAAAGGATGATTATTACAAATCGTCAAGAAACGAAGAATCTTCGGGTAAAAGAAGAAGATATAAGCGAAGACATAGATCTAGGGAAGATCGAGAGGCTAGAAAGCCATCAGAATCTAGAAGATTTACTAAAGATAGATCGGAAGAGATCTTTCTAAAGTAAAATGTTACAAGTGTGGTAAACTTGGGCATATTGCTCCTAACTGCAAGTTAAACAAGTTGTAATAATAATAATAATAATAATAATAATAATAATAATAATAATAATAATAATAATAATAATAATAATAATAATAATAATAATAATAATAATAATAATAATAATAATAATAATAATAATAATAATAATAATAATAATAATAATAATAATAATAATAATAATAATAATAATAATAATAATAATAATAATAATAATAATAATAATAATAATAATAATAATAATAATAATAATAATAATAATAATAATAATAATAATCCTTTTTATACTGAATATCAAAATCAAAAGGGGCTAACTGTGCTTGCCACCTGATTTCTTATCCAGGGAATATATTCAATAAATTATGATTTTTAGAACTTTTTTAGATGATGATACTCTCATTTCTATATTGAGAGTGCTTAAAACCCTTCCTAGAGACATGAAAAATCTTATTGTCGAAATAATTGTAGATGATATCATGAAGGAAGAATTTCCTCATATTCAAATAGCATACTATTCAGATGATGATTATCTATTTGAATATTTTTCAGAATGATAATGAAAAAATGCTATGTTTGCAGGATGGATCCACCTTGGGTTCAAATCAAAGGAAGGAAGGAAGAAATTTCAGCAGAGAGTAACTATGGTTCCTATGGAACTAGATCATCACAAGGATCTTCATACAGATTCGACTCAAATTCCCGTGTTATACCAACGGAAGAAAAAGGTACTTAATAAAAGAACCGCATCTCAAGAAGAATCTTCGTCGATTCACAAAGAATTGGTAAGTTTGGAAGATATTCCAAAAGATAGTCCATTATACGCTCATATGCAGCCTATCTAGAAGGAAAGAAGCAAAAGGATACTTTGTTTCAATAATAAAGGAGGATTGTGATGATATCAAGTCTTATGAAAATTGCAAAAAGAGAAATGATATTTCTCTTGAGAACTCATTACAGAGAAAAGATGAACCTTGGAAAATATTTCAAAGATACCTAGTAGAGGATTATATTTCGGGTGAGTCATATAAGACCGCTCTTATTACGAAGAAATCTTGATGAATACAGAAGTGTGGATTTTCAACACTTCAACACGTAATAGCCCCACGAGAAAAGTTATAGCTTTTCTAAATTCATTATTAAACAGATTATATCGCTGAGGACTGTATGTCGCTATGAAAGAAAGACAAATCACCTTACTAACTCGAATGAATTTCACATATTGGGATTATATCCGAGCGTTTGATGTGACATTATGTTACAATAATAACAAACATAAACATACTTGGTTTATAAAGGTATGCTCGAAAATATTCAAAGGATACAATTCCTAATTGGTTTATTAAATGGTGGTCCTACCACGCCCTACTACGCAGATTTTGCCAAGACCATTCTTGGAATTATACAAAGAATGGACTAAAGTTTCTCCAGATCTTAACCGATTATATCATGAAGATCATGTATGCTGGATAGAAAAGATAGATCAAATCTATTTTTTCATTGAATTTTCAATACCATGGATTCACAAATGGACTCCTGAAGTAGGATTCAATGAGGAAGATATTCCTTGCTTATACAGGACTTATTATAATAATTTCTGGGATAAGCTTTTAAAAATGGATCCGAAAACCAAACAATTAATTGGTCAGGAGCTTATAGACTCCATTAAAGAAAAGATTGACGAATATAAAGCCATTCTTCCCAAGAAAATCATTGAAGATAATTCAGTCAGGCATATTGCTAGGAAAATCTCTTTCCAAGAAGGAGATAAAGAAAAAATGATTCAAGATTATTTGGAAGAAGTAAGAAAAAATTTACTTCAGACTATAACTCAGATAGATAAATCAGACACTTCAATGAGGAGTGAAGCCAGTAATGAACTGGACAATTCACAAAAGGCGGAGTCCGAACATATGCTGTCAGCCGCAGAATTGATGGACGCAGAAGATTTTTTGCTGCAAATGAAGGCCTTAGAAAAAGGCAAAAACGTGAAGGAAGCAAAAACATGTGAAGACATGTGAAGAAGAGACCCACTCAACAGTAAAAACACTGTTGAAACAGTAGATTTACTGTTCAGGGACCCAGATGAGGGCCCTCTTTGTACTGTACATAGATGCTTTATGTTTTCTTCTTTCTCTATATAAGTCATAGATTAGTGTGAGGAGAGGCATCAGAAAAATTTAGCTCTCTCTCTTTTGTTCTTTGTTTTGAAGTTTGTAAGTTTTGTGTGTAAGCTTTGAGATCGTTCGATATAAATAAACCGGCCGGCTTATTCGAGTTCTTTAGATCTTGAAGACGATCATCCTTTATAAGGTACTTATTTTCCTTTTAGTCTTTTATTTAGTATGTTTCTCCTAGCCGTGACTATGTCCGCTAAAGATTATCTATGTCTAATAACTAACTTCTCTTCTATATAAACCATGAACGGATCTAAGCTCTATTTAAATATAAAGGAATTTTAGTATGGCTTTTGACTTGGTTCCAGATTGAGGCACAATGAATCTAGCACTACTCTTATTGGCTTTGTCTTAGTGACTCACCGCCAGTGGTTTTAGCTCAAAAATGAGTTTTGATAAGTAAGGCACTTTATACCGTTAGAATTGCTGCACATGGGCTCAATAAGTAGTATGTATTAGATTCTGACAGGCCCTTTGCTTGGGTAAAAAGCATACCATGCAGTCTGAAAAACTATGCCAAAATTCTTGTATATTTCGATTCTTTCGCAGCGACTACTAGCTTAAGGATGCTTGAATTGCTTGATCTTTGACTGGGCGGACTACCGCCAGGTCCTTGATCCTGTAAAGATGGTATCAGAGCCAAGAACTTTTCATGGAATATATTTGAGATAGAGGTGAACTATTCGACATAGATATTAATCTTTCACCCATGGAACTGGGAGATACAAGTACTAAAAGTACTAGACTAGAAGAGGTAGATATACCTTGCTTATACAGGACTTATTATAATAATTTCTGGGATAAGCTTTTAAAAATGGATCCGAAAACCAAACAATTAATTGGTCAGCAAAATCAATGGCTCTTTTGATCAAGCGGACTATTCAGTCCTTGATCTGTAAAGATGGTATCGAGCCAAGAACTTTTCATGGAATATATTTGAGATAGAGGTGAACTATTCGACATAGATATTAATCTTTCACCCATGGAATCGAGATACAAGTACTAAAAGTACTAGACTAGAAGAGGTAGATATACCTCATAATCTTGATTTGTTAAACAAATGGACAATCCCTAAAGTCCCTATTAAAACTATATATGATTATGGTTGGTTTGATAAACTTTCTTCTAAACAATTGATAAAGACAACTGAGCAGTCTCTTGCTTTAAATTCTTCTGAACAAACTATTCGATTGTTGAATGATCGAGATGTGATTTTTTATAAAAATCAATATAATTATTTGCATATTGGTATGGTTCAAATTGCCTTTAAACCTTTGACTCTTAAAGGGTTGCCAGAGACTTTTTTAGCAGCTCTTCGTGATGCTAGAAATTTAAATTTCAGACAGTCTCTTATGGGTTCGATCGAATCTACGGTGGCCTATGGTCCGGTTTACTTTAATACGCAACCTAATTTGCTATCTCTTCATCGATGCGAATATTCTCGATGCTCTAACATTAAATGTTAAAACTCATGGTTATAACTATGTCCGGTTCGAACTTATTTGTTTATCATACCGAATCTATTTTAAATTATTATCCACTCTTAATCCTAGATGTAGATTGTATGATATTTCTAATCAAACTATTTTGGTGAAACCAATTTTGCAAGGTCCAAGGTCACTACTAGAAGACCTATTAAGTGGGAAGAAATAGATTTCCAACTTCATGGACTCTAAATTCGTTATATCCCCAAATCGCTTAATCGATCTTTATTACTAATTCGATTTTTCTCATATTTCTCAAAATCCCGATGGAAGGATTAGTATCCATTTGAGATAATAGCTACGCGCCTCATAAGCGCTTTTAATGATAGCAGCTCATGTCCTCTTTAAGTATGAATAGACATTCTTTGTCTAGTCGCAGACTCTTGCTGCAATGCACCATATTTCTCCGATTGATCCACTTATGGTCCAGCTCGAGATCGTGCTGCTTCGTTACATACTATTATTGGTTCTGATGAGAACTCTGTGGTCGAAAAGGTAAGAATCGACCCGAAAACCAATATAGTACAGGTGAATGATGGCCATGACAAGGATATTCCTTCAAACGAAATGGAGTTTAATGTAAACGAATTTTAATGATTACACACCAAATTGATTTTAGTCCAGTTCATTTGGCAAGAAAACATATTCAAAAGAATTTTTGTGAAAAATGGAATCGGTTTAAAACTTGGTTCTTGATGCTTATAGCAAAGAAGATTTAAATTGTATTTCTCAAGAGTTTTATGAAACTTGTGCTTTGCATAATCAAATTATGTATTTTGTTCCTTGGTTTATAACCACTTATTTACCGTTATATATTAATGTTATTGAAAGAACTTATAAAGATGGGAGTGGTAATCTGTTAAAAGCTATATACCCTCCTCAATATCATTTGTTTTACCAAATAATACCGTATTACTTTCTCACTTTTCAAAAATTTATTGATGAAGATATTGCTTCAATTAGTATTAATGAAATTAATAAATTGATTACTCAAAACAATTATTCGAGTCTTTATGTTAAAGTGTTAGGAGAGCATATAAGTTCTCTTGACAAAAACTTGATGATTTAACTATTTTAATAAAAGATATTAAAGGTGATATAGTCAAAACAAGTTTTAAAGAAAAAGCGATGTTGCTTCTACTTAAAATACTCCGGCGAGAGTCTCTACTTTTATTCAAAGACCGATTGAAGTTTCTGATTTTAAACAAACTTCTTTAAAAAATTTCGAAGATCTTCTAAGCGAAAAATTTGCAAATCTAGACATTCGAGAACTTGCGGCTAAGAAGCTTGCTGGATTAAAGTTTGGTCCTATGGATTTATCACAAGATGTTGGTGATAAAGGACAAGTCTCTTCAGAAGTTAATAAGCTCAGGGGTTATCCAAAGAAAAATAGCAGATACGCTACTAAACCTAGTATGAATACATACTACTATCATCGTCCAACTCCTCAAGATGTCTTAATTGAAGAACGGATCGAATCAGACTAATACGTCTTATAATGGTTCCGAGATTTACGAATGGAATCTAGATGGGTTAACGGATCGACAGTTAACCATTATGGTACATCGAATGCTGATGTATTCGACTATTTGCAAGAGTGTTAAAAACAATGATAGAACTATCTGCAAGATGATTATTGCAGGTTTTACAGGTCAACTTAGAGGATGGTGGGATAATTATCTTACCACCGAGAAAGCTTCGTTATTAATGCTATAGCCGATGATGAAGGCGTTGATAACTTGGGAATGGCCTTGGTAAAAAGCAGAGAAGATGTGCTTATACCTTGATTCTTACTATCTTGGAACATTTCAATGGTAGATTTACCCGGACGAAGCAGTGAAACGCCGCTAAATGGTCTTAGGTGTCAAACTTTGGCTTACTTTAGATGGTATAAAGATACTTATATGAGTAGGGTTATGGAACTACCCAAAATAAGCTTGCATATTGGAAAACAAAGTTCATTGTGGACTTCCTCCTCTTTTTGCGAACGAGTTAGAAAAACTCTAAGAGGAAATCGATTGATATCCCTTATGCCACTTTAAGCTATGGAAAGATCATAGGAGTATGTACACGGGAAGGATTAAACCCGTAATGAACTTAAAATGTCAAGACATTTCAAGATGGATAAGTGAAAGAACGATCTCGATTGGGAGATTTTTGTGAACAATTTGGTTTACCTAATCCCACACCAAAAAGGATGATTATTACAAATCGTCAAGAAACGAAGAATCTTCGGGTAAAGAAGAAGATCTAAGCGAAGACATAGATCTAGGAAGATCGAGAGGCTAGAAAGCCATCGTAAATCTAGAAGATTTACTAAAGATAGATCGGGAAGAGATCTTTCTAAAGTAAAATGTTACAAGTGTGGTAAACTTGGGCATATTGCTCAGAATCGCAAGTTAAACAAGTTGAAAACTTTGGAACTTGAAGATGACACTTATGAAAAGGTATATAGTCCGTTATACACTTGAGTTCAAGAAGACTATGAATCGATTCAGTTCGAATATCGAATTATTTGATTCCTCTAATTCGATAATAATTGTACTAATGCTTGTAATACTTGTCAGGGGGATGATTGCAATTGCGAGGAAGATGAGATTTACAAACTCCAATCGCAATTTCAAGATTTTAATTTGAATACGATTACTTCTGATAATGTGATAGAACTTTTGAAAGAAGTCACTGATAATAGGCTTCGTGAAAAAATTATTAATTTGGCTGTTTCAAATGAAACTAGTACTTCAAAAATTATTGAAAACGAAATCGATTTAAATGAATTTCATTATGATAGTCCCTACTCTTTAAAAGTGGTAGAAGATCGATTGCCAAAAACATAATTTTGTTAAAAGGATTCTCTTTTGATGATTTAAAAATTGAGGTTGAGAATTTGAAAAGAAATTAAGACTCTTAAACAGAGCCAGTTAATCTGTGATCACCGTATTACTCAGATTGAGATTAATAATAATGATGAAGAACGATTTTCAAAAAATAAAGGAAAGCAGGTTGAAGGTGAAAATCTCCAGCTTGATAATCCTGATCCTAAACAAGATTTGTTTTTAGGAATGATGCAGATTGTTACAGCACATAAATGGTATATTAAATGTACTATTCTGATTGATAATAACTTTTCTATAACTAACATTGCTATGATAGATAGTGGTGCAGATGTTAGCTGTATTCAGGAAGGTTTAGTACCAACTAAATACTTTCAAAAGACGACTCATTTGGTTAAATCGGCTTCCGGTCATGCTCTAGATATAGAGTATAAGTTATCAAATGTCAAGATTTGTCAGAATAAAGTCTGCATTCCTCACTTCTTCTTTCTGGTTAAAAATCAGTTAAACCCTCCAATTATATTGGGAACTCCTTTTATAAATGCAATTTATCCTTTCACAGGAATCGATGCAAAAGGTTTCTCAGCGAATTACAAGGATAATGAGATTCATTATTCCTTTGTTCTGCATCCGTAACAAGAGATATTAATGCTTTAATAAAAATGAAACAGAGCCATATGGACTCATTACAATTGGAATTATTCAGTATGAACATTGAAGATTCTATGAAATCTGCTAAGGTAAAAGAAAAAATCAAATTGATTTCTGAGCAGATGGCTGTAGATATTTGTGCAGATCATCCTAGTGCTTTTGGGATCGCAAAAGCATATTGTGACTCTTCCATATGAAGAAGGATTTGTAGAGGATGATATTCCTACGAAATCCCTACTGTCAAATGAATGCGAGTTAGTAGATTTCGCAAACCGAGATTGATAATCTATTACAAAAGGGTTTGATAAAACCTTCCAAGTCTCCTTGGTCTTGCACACCTTCTATGTTAATAACTTGGTGAAAGGAACGAGGTGTTCGAGATTGGTGATTAATTATAAACCCTTGAATAAACACTTAAAGTGGATCGTATCCTATTCCTAATAAAAGGGATTTATTATCTAGATTATATGATGCCAATATATTTTCAAAATTTGATTTAAAATCGTGATATTGGCAAATACTGATTTTAAAGAACATTCTTATAGAATCGCTTTTAATGTCCCATTTGGACAATACGAATGGAATGTCATGCCATTTGGTTTGAAAAATGCCCCTTCTGAATTTCAGAAAATAATGAATGATATTTTCAACCCTTATATGGAATTTATTATTGTCTATATTGATGACATTCTAGTATTTTCTAAAACTTTTGAATTACATATCAAACATCTTGATATTTTCAAAAAAGTTGTTATACAAAATGGATTAGTTATTTCTAAACCAAAAATGAGTTTATTTCAAGCAGATGTTCGTTTTCTAGGACATCAAATTTGTCAAGGAAGATTACTCCCATTCAAAGAGCCATTGATTTTCTTGACAAATTTCTGATGTTATTACAGATAGAACTCAATTCTGAGAGGTTTCTAGGAGTTTGAATTATATTTCTCCATTCTATAAACATCTTTCTCGAGATTTAGCCCCATTATATGACAGGCTGAAGAAAGATAATAAGTCTCTTTGGAATGAGACTCTTACCACTTTGGTAAAGGATATTAAGCGGCGAGTGAAATCACTACCCTGCTTGGCTCTAGCCAATCTGCTGGCAAAAGATTATTGAGACAGATCGTCTAATATTGGATACGGAGGAATTCTTAAATGCATTAATCCTCACGATAAGAAGGAATATTTGATTAGATTCCATTCGAAATGGAACGAAGCCCGGAAAAAGTATGCGATCAGAGCACATGAAATGCTAACCATTGTTAAATCGTTCTCAAATTTCGATCGACTTATACAACCAAAAGTTTTGATAAAATCGACGCTCAATCACCAAATTTATGTTTGACAAAGATTTTAAGCACGATGCTTCAAAATTAATATTCGCGGTGCTAAGCAGATTAGCCTTTTGATTTTGATATTCAGTATAAAAAGGGAGTTGATAACTCGTTACCTGATTTCTTATCCAGGGAATATATTCAATAAATTATGATTTTTAGAACTTTTTTAGATGATGATACTCTCATTTCTATATTGAGAGTGCTTAAAACCCTTCCTAGAGACATGAAAAATCTTATTGTCGAAATAATTGTAGATGATATCATGAAGGAAGAATTTCCTCATATTCAAATAGCATACTATTCAGATGATGATTATCTATTTGAATATTTTTCAGAATGATAATGAAAAAATGCTATGTTTGCAGGATGGATCCACCTTGGGTTCAAATCAAAGGAAGAGGAAGGGGAAGAACAGCCCCTAGCAGAGGTAACTATGGTTCCTATGGAACTAGATCATCACAAGGATCTTCATACAGATCTGACTCAAATTCCCAGGTTATACCAACGGGAAGAAAAAAGGTACTTAATAAAAGAACCGCATCTCAAGAAGAATCTTCGTCCAGTTCACAGCAATTGGTAAGTTTGGAAGATATTCCAAAAGATAGTCCATTATACGCTCATATGCAGGCCTATCTAGAAGGAAAGAAGCAAAAGGATACTTTTGTTTCAATAATAAAGGAGGATTGTGATGATATCAAGTCTTATGAAAAATTGCAAAAAAGAGAAATGATATTTCTCTTAGAGAACTCAGTTCTAGAGAAAAGATGAACCTTGGAAAATATTTCAAAGATACCTAGTAGAGGGATTATATTTCCCGGGTGAGTCATATAAGACCCGCTCTTATTACGAAGAAATCTTGATGAATACAGGAAGTGTGGATTTTCAACACTTCAACACAGGTAATAGCCCCCACGAGAAAAGTTATAGCTTTTCTAAATTCATTATTAAACAGATTATATCTGTTGAGGACTGGGGTATGTCCGCTATGAAAGAAAGACAAATCAGTCTTACTAACTCCAGAATGAATTTCACATATTGGGATTATATCCGAGCGTTTGATGTGACATTATGTTACAATAATAACAAACATAAACATACTTGGTTTATAAAGGTATGCTCGAAAATATTCAGTGATACAATTCCTAATTGGTTTATTAAATGGTGGTCCTACCACGGTCCTACTACGCAGATTTTGCCAGCACCATTCTTGGAATTATACAAAGAATGGACTAAAGTTTCTCCAGATCTTAACCGATTATATCATGAAGATCATGTATGCTGGATAGAAAAGATAGATCAAATCTATTTTTTCATTGAATTTTCAATACCATGGATTCACAAATGGACTCCTGAAGTAGGATTCAATGAGGAAGATATTCCTTGCTTATACAGGACTTATTATAATAATTTTAGGATAAGCTTTTAAAATGGATCCAAAACCAAACAATTAATTGGTCGAGCTTATAGACTCCATTAAAGAAAAGATTGACGAATATAAAGCCATTCTTCCCAAGAAAATCATTGAAGATAATTCAGTCAGGCATATTGCTAGGAAAATCTCTTTCCAAGAAGGAGATAAAGAAAAAATGATTCAAGATTATTTGGAAGAAGTAAGAAATAATTTACTTGCACTATAACTCGGATAGATAAATCGGACACTTCAATGAGAGTGAAGCCGAATGAATCGACAATTCACAAAAGTGAGTCCGAACATATCCGCCATCCGAGAATTGATGGACGCAGAAGATTTTTTTTGCAAATGAAGGCCTTAGAAAAAGGCAAAACGTGAAGGAAGCAAAACATGTGAAGACATGTGAAGAAGAGACCACTCAACAAGAAAACACATTGAAACAAAGAGATTTACTGCTCGTGACCTGCATGAGGGCCTCTTTTATGCTGTACATAGATGCTTTATGTTTTCTTCTTTCTCTATATAAGTCATAGATTAGTGTGAGGAGGCATCGAAAAATTTAGCTCTCTCTCTTTTGTTCTTTGTTTTGAAGTTTGTAAGTTTTGTGTGTAAGCTTTAGAGTAATCGTTCCGATATAAATAAACCGGAGCTTATTCGAGTTCTTTAGATCTTGAAGACGATCATCCTTTATAAGGTACTTATTTTCCTTTTAGTCTTTTATTTAGTATGTTTCTCCCAGCCGTGACTATGTCCTTAAAGATTATCTATGTCGAATAACTAACTTCTCTTCTATATAAACCATGAACGGATCTAAGCTCTATTTAAATATAAAGGAATTTTAGTATGGCTTTTCGACTTGGTTCCGAGATTGAGGCACAGTCGAATCTAGCACTACTCTTATTGGCTTTGTCTTAGTGACTCCGCCTGGCCAGCCGTGGTTTTAGCCTGAAAAATGAGTTTTGATAAGTAAGGCACTTTATACCCGGTTAGAATTGCCAGGCACATGGGCTCAATAAGTAGTATGTATTAGATTCGACAGCCCTTTGGTAAAAAGCATACCATGCGATCAAAAACTATGCCAAAATTCAGATATTTCGATTCTTTCGCAGGCGGACTACCGCTAGCTTAAGGATGCTTGAATTGCTTGATCTTTGACTGGGCGGACTACCGCCAGGTCCTTGATCCTGTAAAGATGCTCAAAACTTGGTTCTTTGATGCTTATAGCAAAGAAGATTTAAATTGTATTTCTCAAGAGTTTTATGAAACTTGTGCTTTGCATAATCAAATTATGTATTTTGTTCCTTGGTTTATAACCACTTATTTACCGTTATATATTAATGTTATTGAAAGAACTTATAAAGATGGGAGTGGTAATCTGTTAAAAGCTATATACCCTCCTCAGTCATCATTTGTTTTACCAAATAATACTGGTATTACTTTCTCAGCTTTTCAAAAATTTATTGATGAAGATATTGCTTCAATTAGTATTAATGAAATTAATAAATTGATTACTCAAAACAATTATTTGAGTCTTTATGTTAAAGTGTTAGGAGAGCATATAAGTTCTCTTGACAAAAAACTTGATGATTTAACTATTTTAATAAAAGATATTAAGGCTGATATAGTCAAAACAAGTTTTAAAGAAAAAACTGATGTTGCTTCTACTTCAGAAAATACTCCGACAGTAGTCTCTACTTTTATTCAAAGACCGATTGAAGTTTCTGATTTTAAACCAACTTCTTTAAAAAATTTAGAAGATCTTCTAAGCGAAAAATTTGCAAATCTAGACATTGGAGAACTTGCGGCTAAGAAACTTGCTGGATTAAAGTTTGGTCCTATGGATTTATCACAAGATGTTGGTGATAAAGGACAAGTCTCTTCAGAAGTTAATAAGCTCAGGGGTTATCCAAAGAAAAATAGCAGATATGCTACTAAACCTAGTATGAATACATACTACTATCATCGTCCAACTCCTCAAGATGTCTTAATTGAAGAACGGGACTGGAATCAGACTAATACGTCTTATAATGGTTCCGAGATTTACGAATGGAATCTAGATGGGTTAACGGATCGACAGTTAACCATTATGGTACATCGAATGCTGATGTATTCGACTATTTGCAAGAGTGTTAAAAACAATGATAGAACTATCTGCAAGATGATTATTGCAGGTTTTACAGGTCAACTTAGAGGATGGTGGGATAATTATCTTACCACCGAAGAGAAAGCTTCGGTTATTAATGCTATAGCCGATGATGAAGGCGTTGATAACTTGGGAATGGCCTTGGTAAAAAACAGAGAAGATGCTGTTTATACCTTGATTCTTACTATCTTGGAAAGAGATTTTCCTAGCAATATGCCATCTTTACAGGATCAAGGACCTGGCGGTAGTCCGCCCAGTCAAAGATCAAGCAATTCAAGCATCCTTAAGCTAGCGGTAGTCCGCCTGCGAAAGAATCGAAATATACAAGAATTTTGGCATAGTTTTTCAGACTGCATGGTATGCTTTTTACCCAAGCAAAGGGCACATCGAATCTAATACATACTACTTATTGAGCCCATGTGCCTGGCAATTCTAACCGGGTATAAAGTGCCTTACTTATCAAAACTCATTTTTCAGGCTAAAACCACGGCTGGCCAGGCGGAGTCACTAAGACAAAGCCAATAAGAGTAGTGCTAGATTCGACTGTGCCTCAATCTCGGAACCAAGTCGAAAAGCCATACTAAAATTCCTTTATATTTAAATAGAGCTTAGATCCGTTCATGGTTTATATAGAAGAGAAGTTAGTTATTCGACATAGATAATCTTTAGCCGGACATAGTCCTGGCTAGGAGAAACATACTAAATAAAAGACTAAAAGGAAAATAAGTACCTTATAAAGGATGATCGTCTTCAAGATCTAAAGAACTCTGAATAACTGACCGGTTTATTTATATCGGAACAAGATTCTAAAGCTTACACACAAAACTTACAAACTTCAAAACAAAGAACAAAAGAGAGAGAGCTAAATTTTTCTGATGCCTCTCCTCACACTAATCTATGACTTATATAGAGAAAGAAGAAAACATAAAGCATCTATGTACAGTACAAAGAGGGCCCTCATCTGGGTCCCTGAACAGTAAATCTACTGTTTCAACAGTGTTTTTACTGTTGAGTGGGTCTCTTCTTCACATGTCTTCACATGTTTTTGCTTCCTTCACGTTTTGCCTTTTCTAAGGCCTTCATTTGCAAAAAATCTTACTGCGTCCATCAATTCATGGATGACAAAGATATGTTCTGACTCGCCTTTGTGAATTGTCCATTCATTCTAGCTTCACTCCTCATGAAGTGTCCGATTTATCTATCTCGAGTTATAGTCCAAGTAAATTTTTTCTTACTTCTTCCAAATAATCCTGAATCATTTTTTCTTTATCTCCTTCTTGGAAAGAGATTTTCCTAGCAATATGCCTGACTGAATTATCTTCAATGATTTTCTGGGGAAGAATGGCTTTATATTCGTCAATCTTTTCTTTAATGGAGTCTATAAGCTCGACCAATTAATTGTTTGGTTTTCGATCCATTTTTAAAAGCTTATCCCGTAAATTATTATAATAAGTCTGTATAAGCAAGGAATATCTTCCTCATTGAATCCTACTTGAGTCCATTTGTGAATCCATGGTATTGAAAATTCAATGAAAAATAGATTTGATCTATCTTTTCTATCCAAAGATACATGATCTTCATGATATAATCGGTTAAGATCCGAGAAACTTTAGTCCATTCTTTGTATAATTCCAAGAATGGTCTTTGCAAAATCTGCGTAGTAGGACCGTGGTAGGACACCATTTAATAAACCAATTAGGAATTGTATCCTTGAATATTTTCGAGCATACCTTTATAAACCAAGTATGTTTATGTTTGTTATTATTGTAACATAATGTCACATCAAACGCTGGATATAATCCCAATATGTGAAATTCATTAGAGTTAGTAAGACTGATTTGTCTTTCTTTCATAGCGGACATACCTTATCCTCACAGATATAACTGCTTAATAATGAATTTAGAAAAGCTATAACTTTTCTCTTGGGGGCTATTACATGAGTAGAAGTGTTGAAAATCCACACTTCCTGTATTCATCAAGATTTCTTCGTAATAAGAGCGGGTCTTATATGACTCACCCGGGAAATATAATCCCTCTACTAGGTATCTTTGAAATATTTTCCAAGGTTCATCTTTTCTCTGTAAATCTGAGTTCTCTAAGAGAAATATCATTTCTCTTTTTTGCAATTTTTCATAAGACTTGATATCATCACAATCCTCCTTTATTATTGAAACAAAAGTATCCTTTTGCTTCTTTCCTTCTAGATAGGCCTGCATATGAGCGTATAATGGACTATCTTTTGGAATATCTTCCAAACTTACCAATTGCTGTGAACTGGACGAAGATTCTTCTTGAGATGCGGTTCTTTTATTAAGTACCTTTTTTCTTCCCGTTGGTATAACCTGGGAATTTGAGTCAGATCTGTATGAAGATCCTTGTGATGATCTAGTTCCATAGGAACCATAGTTACCTCTGCTAGGGGCTGTTCTTCCCCTTCCTCTTCCTTTGATTTGAACCCAAGGTGGATCCATCCTGCAAACATAGCATTTTTTCATTATCATTCTGAAAAATATTCAAATAGATAATCATCATCTGAATAGTATGCTATTTGAATATGAGGAAATTCTTCCTTCATGATATCATCTACAATTATTTCGACAATAAGATTTTTCATGTCTCTAGGAAGGGTTTTAAGCACTCTCAATATAGAAATGAGAGTATCATCATCTAAAAAAGTTCTAAAAATCATAATTTATTGAATATATTCCCTGGATAAGAAATCAGGTAACGAGTTATCAACTCCCTTTTTATACTGAATATCAAAATCAAAAGGGGCTAACTGTGCTTGCCACCTGGCGAATATTAATTTTGAAGCATCGTGCTTAAAATCTTTGTCAAACATAAATTTGACTGATTGAGCGTCGTTTATCAAAAACTTTTGGTTGTATAAGTCGTCCTGAAATTTGAGAACGCATTTAACAATGGTTAGCATTTCATGTGCTACAGTCGCATACTTTTTCTGGGCTTCGTTCCATTTCCCAGAATGGAATCTAATCAAATATTCCTTCTTATCGTGAGGATTAATCTGTTTAAGAATTCCTCCGTATCCAATATTAGACGCATCTGTCTCAATAATCTTTTGCCAAGCGAGATTGGCTAGAGCCAAGCAGGTAGTGATTTCACTCGCCGCTAATATCCTTTACCAAAGTGGTAAGAGTCTCATTCCAAAGAGACTTATTATCTTTCTTCACTGTCATATAATGGGCTAAATCTCGAGAAAGATGTTTATAGAATGGAGAAATATAATTCAAACTCCTAGAAACCTCAGTAGTGAAGTTCTATCTCAGAATAACATCAGAAATTTGTCAAGAAAATCAATGGCTCTTTGAATGGGAGTAATCTTCCCTTGACAAATTTGATGTCCTAGAAAACGAACATCTGCTTGAAATAAACTCATTTTTGGTTTAGAAATAACTAATCCATTTTGTATAACAACTTTTTGAAAATATCAAGATGTTTGATATGTAATTCAAAAGTTTTAGAAAATACTAGAATGTCATCAATATAGACAATAATAAATTCCATATAAGGGTTGAAAATATCATTCATTATTTTCTCAAATTCGAAGGGCATTTTTCAAACCAAATGGCATGACATTCCATTCGTATTGTCCAAATGGGACATTAAAAGCGATTCTATAAGAATGTTCTTTAAAAATCAGATTTGCCAATATCCCGATTTTAAATCAAATTTTGAAAATATATTGGCATCATATAATCTAGATAATAAATCCCTTTTATTAGGAATAGGATACGATCCACTTTAAGTGTTTATTCAAGGGTTTATAATTAATCACCAATCTCGAACACCTGCTCCCTTTCACCGCAAGTATTAACATAGAAGGTGCAAGACCAAGGAGACTTGGAAGGTTTTATCAAACCCTTTTGTAATAGATTATCAATCTCGGTTTTTGTAAATCTACTAACTCTGCATTCATTTGACAGGGCCGGGATTTCGTAGGAATATCATCCTCTACAAATCCTTCTTCATATGGAAGAGTCACAATATGCTTTTTGCGATCCCAAAAAGCACTAGGATGATCTGCACAAATATCTACAGCCATCTGCTCAGAAATCAATTTGATTTTTTCTTTTACCTTAGCAGATTTCATAGAATCTTCAATGTTCATACTGAATAATTCCAATTGTAATGAGTCCATATGGCTCTGTTTCATTTTTATTAAAGCATTAATATCTCTTGTTACCGGATCTGTAACAAAGGAATAATGAATCTCATTATCCTTGTAATTTGCTGAGAAACCTTTTGCATCGATTCCTGTGAAAGGATAAATTGCATTTATAAAAGGAGTTCCCAATATAATTGGAGGGTTTAACTGATTTTTAACCGTAAAGAAGTGAGAATGCAGACTTTATTCTGACAAATCTTGACATTTGATAACTTATACTCTATATCTAGAGCATGACCGGAAGCCGATTTAACCAAATGAGTCGTCTTTTGAAAGTATTTAGTTGGTACTAAACCTTCCTGAATACAGCTAACATCTGCACCACTATCTATCATAGCAATGTTAGTTATAGAAAAGTTATTATCAATCAGAATAGTACATTTAATATACCATTTATGTCAGAATAATCTGCATCATTCCTAAAAACAAATCTTGTTTAGGATCGGGATTATCAAGTCGAGATTTTCACCTTCAACTCGCTTTCCTTTATTTTTGAAAATCGTTCTTCATCATTATTATTAATCTCAACTGAGTAATACTGTGATCACAGATTAACTGGCTCTGTTTAAGAGTCTTAATTTCTCTTTTCAAATTCTCAACCTCAATTTTTAAATCATCAAAAGAGGAATCCTTTTTAACAAAATTATGTTTTTTGGCAATACGATCTTCTACCACTTTTAAAGAGTAGGGACTATCATAATGAAATTCATTTAAATCAGTATTTCGTTTTTCAATAATTTTTGAAGTACTAGTTTCATTTGAAACAGCCAAATTAATAATTTTTTCACGAAGCCTATTATCAGTGACTTCTTTCAAAAGTTCTATCACATTATCAGAAGTAATCGTATTCAAATTAAAATCTTGAAATTGCGATTGGAGTTTGTAAATCTCATCTTCCTCGCAATTGCAATCATCCCCCTGACAAGTATTACAAGCATTAGTACAATTATTATCAGAATTAGAGGAATCAAATAATTCGATATTCGAACCTGAATCTGATTCATAGTCTTCTTCTGAACCTGAAGTGTATAACAGACTATATACCTTTTCATAAGTGTCATCTTCAAGTTCCAAAGTTTTCAACTTGTTTAACTTGCAGTTAGGAGCAATATGCCCAAGTTTACCACACTTGTAACATTTTACTTTAGAAAGATCTCTTCCCGATCTATCTTTAGTAAATCTTCTAGATTTACGATGGCTTTAACTAGCCTCTCGATCTTCCCTAGATCTATGTCTTCGCTTAGATCTTCTTCTTTTACCCGAAGATTCTTCGTTTCTTGACGATTTGTAATAATCATCCCTTTTTGGTGTGGGATTAGGTAAACCAAATTGTTCACAAAAATCTCCCAACTGAGATCGTTCTTTCAGCTTATCCATCTTGAGCTGTCTTGACATTTTAAGTTACTTTATCAGGTTTAATCCTTCCTGTGTACATACTCCTATGATCTTTCCATAGCTTAAAGTGGCATAAGGGATATCAATCTGATTTCCTCTTAGAGTTTTTCTAACTCGCTCGCAAAAGAGGAGGAAGTCCGTCAATGAACTTTGTTTTCCAATATGCAAGCTTATTTTCGGTAGTTCCATAACCCAACTCATAAAAGTATCTTTATACCATCTAAAGAAAGCCAAAGTTTGACACCTAAGACCATTTAGCGGCGTTCATCGCTTCGTGGTCTTGTTGGTAAATCTACCATTGAAATGTTCCAAGATAGTAAGAATCAAGGTATAAACGATCTTCTGTTTTTTACCAAGGCCATTCCCAAGTTATCAACGCCTTCATCATCGGCTATAGCATTAATAACCGAAGCTTTCTCTTCGGTGGTAAGATAATTATCCCACCATCCTCTAAGTTGACCTGTAAAACCTGCAATAATCATCTTGCAGATAGTTCTATCATTGTTTTTAACACTCTTGCAAATAGTCGAATACATCAGCATTCGATGTACCATAATGGTTAACTGTCGATCCGTTAACCCATCTAGATTCCATTCGTAAATCTCGGAACCATTATAAGACGTATTAGTCTGATTCCAGTCCCGTTCTTCAATTAAGACATCTTGAGGAGTTGGACGATGATAGTAGTATGTATTCATACTAGGTTTAGTAGCATATCTGCTATTTTTCTTTGGATAACCCCTGAGCTTATTAACTTCTGAAGAGACTTGTCCTTTATCACCAACATCTTGTGATAAATCCATAGGACCAAACTTTAATCCAGCAAGTTTCTTAGCCGCAAGTTCTCCAATGTCTAGATTTGCAAATTTTTCGCTTAGAAGATCTTCTAAATTTTTTAAAGAAGTTGGTTTAAAATCAGAAACTTCAATCGGTCTTTGAATAAAAGTAGAGACTACTGTCGGAGTATTTTCTGAAGTAGAAGCAACATCAGTTTTTTCTTTAAAACTTGTTTTGACTATATCAGCCTTAATATCTTTTATTAAAATAGTTAAATCATCAAGTTTTTTGTCAAGAGAACTTATATGCTCTCCTAACACTTTAACATAAAGACTCAAATAATTGTTTTGAGTAATCAATTTATTAATTTCATTAATACTGATTGAAGCAATATCCTCATCAATAAATTTTTGAAAAGCTAAGAAAGTAATACCATTATTATTTGGTAAAACAAATGATGACTGAGGAGGGTATATAGCTTTTAACAGGTTACCACTCCCATCTTTATAAGTTCTTTCAATAACATTAATATATAACGGTAAATAAGTGGTTATAAACCAAGGAACAAAATACATAATTTGATTATGCAAAGCACAAGTTTCATAAAACTCTTGAGAAATACAATTTAAATCTTCTTTGCTATAAGCATCAAAGAACCAAGTTTTAAACCGATTCCATTTTTCATCAAAAAATTCTTTTTGAATATGTTTTCTTGCCAATAACACGGACTAAAATCAATTTGGTGTGTAATCATTAAAATTCGCTTACATTAAACTCCATTTCGTGTCAAGGAATATCCTTGTCATGGCCATCATTCAATTGCACTATATTGGTTTTCGGTCGATTCTTACCTTTTCGACCACGAGTTCTCATCGTAACCAATAGTATGTAACGGCAAGACGATCTCGAGCTGGACCATAAATTGGATCAATCGGAGAAATATGGTGCATTGCAGGCAAGAGTCTGCGACTAGACAAAGAATGTCTATTCATACTTAAAGAGGACATGAGCCTGCTATCATTAAAAGACTGCCTATGAGGCGCGTAGCTATTATCTGAAAACTGGATACTAATCCTTCCATCGGGATTTTGAGAAATATGAGAAAAATCGAAATTAGTAATGATCGATTAAGCGATTTGGGGATATAACCGAATTTAGAGTCCATGAAGTTGGGAAATCTATTTCTTCCCACTTAATAGGTCTTCTAGTAGTGACCTTGGACCTTGCAAAATTGGTTTCCACCAAAATAGTTTGATTAGAAATATCATACAATCTACATCTAGGATTAAGAGTGGATAATAATTTAAAATAGATTCGGTATGATAAACAAATAAGTTCCGAACCCGGAGCATAGTTATAACCATGAGTTTTAACATTTAATGTTAGAGCATCGAGAATATTCGCATCAGTAAGAGATAACTGCAAATTAGGTTGCGTATTAAAGTAAACCGGACCATAGGCCACCGTAGATTCTATCGAACCCATAAGAGACTGTCTGAAATTTAAATTTCTAGCATCACGAAGAGCTGCTAAAAAAGTCTCTGGCAACCCTTTAAGAGTCAAAGGTTTAAAGGCAATTTGAACCATACCAATATGCAAATAATTATATTGATTTTTATAAAAAATCACATCTCGATCATTCAACAATCGAATAGTTTGTTCAGAAGAATTTAAAGCAAGAGACTGCTCAGTTGTCTTTATCAATTGTTTAGAAGAAAGTTTATCAAACCAACCATAATCATATATAGTTTTAATAGGGACTTTAGGGATTGTCCATTTGTTTAACAAATCAAGATTATGAGGTATATCTACCTCTTCTAGCCGATGATGAAGGCGTTGATAACTTGGGAATGGCCTTGGTAAAAAACAGAGAAGATGCTGTTTATACCTTGATTCTTACTATCTTGGAACATTTCAATGGTAGATTTACCAGCCAGCACGAAACAGTAAGAACGCTGCTAAATGGTCTTAGGTGTCAAACTTTGGCTTACTTTAGATGGTATAAAGATACTTATATGAGTAGGGTTATGGAACTACCCGAAAATAAGCTTGCATATTGGAAAACAAAGTTCATTGACGGACTTCCTCCTCTTTTTGCGAGCAGTTAGAAAAACTCTAAGAGGAAATCAGATTGATATCCCTTATGCCACTTTAAGCTATGGAAAGATCATAGGAGTATGTACCCAGGAAGGATTAAACCTGTGTAATGAACTTAAAATGTCAAGACAGCTCAAGATGGATAAGCTGAAAGAACGATCTCAGTTGGGAGATTTTTGTGAACAATTTGGTTTACCTAATCCCACACCAAAAAAGGATGATTATTACAAATCGTCAAGAAACGAAGAATCTTCGGGTAAAAGAAGAAGATCTAAGCGAAGACATAGATCTAGGGAAGATCGAGAGGCTAGAAAAAGCCATCGTAAATCTAGAAGATTTACTAAAGATAGATCGGGAAGAGATCTTTCTAAAGTAAAATGTTACAAGTGTGGTAAACTTGGGCATATTGCTCCTAACTGCAAGTTAAACAAGTTGAAAACTTTGGAACTTGAAGATGACACTTATGAAAAGGTATATAGTCTGTTATACACTTCAGGTTCAGAAGAAGACTATGAATCAGATTCAGGTTCGAATATCGAATTATTTGATTCCTCTAATTCTGATAATAATTGTACTAATGCTTGTAATACTTGTCAGGGGGATGATTGCAATTGCGAGGAAGATGAGATTTACAAACTCCAATCGCAATTTCAAGATTTTAATTTGAATACGATTACTTCTGATAATGTGATAGAACTTTTGAAAGAAGTCACTGATAATAGGCTTCGTGAAAAAATTATTAATTTGGCTGTTTCAAATGAAACTAGTACTTCAAAAATTATTGAAAAACGAAATACTGATTTAAATGAATTTCATTATGATAGTCCCTACTCTTTAAAAGTGGTAGAAGATCGTATTGCCAAAAAACATAATTTTGTTAAAAAGGATTCCTCTTTTGATGATTTAAAAATTGAGGTTGAGAATTTGAAAAGAGAAATTAAGACTCTTAAACAGAGCCAGTTAATCTGTGATCACCGTATTACTCAGATTGAGATTAATAATAATGATGAAGAACGATTTTCAAAAAATAAAGGAAAGCAGGTTGAAGGTGAAAATCTCCAGCTTGATAATCCTGATCCTAAACAAGATTTGTTTTTAGGAATGATGCAGATTATTCTGAGACATAAATGGTATATTAAATGTACTATTTCGATTGATAATAACTTTTCTATAACTAACATTGCTATGATAGATAGTAGTGCGGATGTTAGCTGTATTCAGGAAGGTTTAGTACCAACTAAATACTTTCAAAAGACGACTCATTTGGTTAAATCGGCTTCCGGTCATGCTCTAGATATAGAGTATAAGTTATCAAATGTCAAGATTTGTCAGAATAAAGTCTGCATTCCTCACTTCTTCTTTCTGGTTAAAAATCAGTTAAACCCTCCAATTATATTGGGAACTCCTTTTATAAATGCAATTTATCCTTTCACAGGAATCGATGCAAAAGGTTTCTCAGCAAATTACAAGGATAATGAGATTCATTATTCCTTTGTTACAGATCCGGTAACAAGAGATATTAATGCTTTAATAAAAATGAAACAGAGCCATATGGACTCATTACAATTGGAATTATTCAGTATGAACATTGAAGATTCTATGAAATCTGCTAAGGTAAAAGAAAAAATCAAATTGATTTCTGAGCAGATGGCTGTAGATATTTGTGCAGATCATCCTAGTGCTTTTTGGGATCGCAAAAAGCATATTGTGACTCTTCCATATGAAGAAGGATTTGTAGAGGATGATATTCCTACGAAATCCCGGCCCTGTCAAATGAATGCAGAGTTAGTAGATTTCTGCAAAACTGAGATTGATAATCTATTACAAAAGGGTTTGATAAAACCTTCCAAGTCTCCTTGGTCTTGCACAGCCTTCTATGTTAATAACGCGGCTGAAAGGGAACGAGGTGTTCCGAGATTGGTGATTAATTATAAACCCTTGAATAAACACTTAAAGTGGATCAGGTATCCTATTCCTAATAAAAGGGATTTATTATCTAGATTATATGATGCCAATATATTTTCAAAATTTGATTTAAAATCAGGATATTGGCAAATACAGATTTTTAAAGAACATTCTTATAGAACTGCTTTTAATGTCCCATTTGGACAACACGAATGGAATGTCATGCCATTTGGTTTGAAAAATGCCCCTTCTGAATTTCAGAAAATAATGAATGATATTTTCAACCCTTATATGGAATTTATTATTGTCTATATTGATGACATTCTAGTATTTTCTAAAACTTTTGAATTACATATCAAACATCTTGATATTTTCAAAAAAGTTGTTATACAAAATGGATTAGTTATTTCTAAACCAAAAATGAGTTTATTTCAAACAGATGTTCGTTTTCTAGGACATCAAATTTGTCAAGGGAAGATTACTCCCATTCAAAGAGCCATTGATTTTCTTGACAAATTTCACGATGTTATTACAGATAGAACTCAACTCTGAGGTTTCTAGGGAGTTTGAATTATATTTCTCCATTCTATAAACATCTTTCTCGAGATTTAGCTCCATTATATGACAGGCTGAAGAAAGATAATAAGTCTCTTTGGAATGAGACTCTTACCACTTTGGTAAAGGATATTAAGCGGCGAGTGAAATCACTACCTTGCTTGGCTCTAGCCAATCCTGCTTGGCAAAAGATTATTGAGACAGATGCGTCTAATATTGGATACGGAGGAATTCTTAAACAGATTAATCCTCACGATAAGAAGGAATATTTGATTAGATTTCATTCGGGAAATGGAGCAAGCCCGAGAAAAAGTATGCGATCAGAGCACATGAAATGCTAACCATTGTTAAATCGTTCTCAAATTTGGCGACTTATACAACCAAAAGTTTTGATAAAAGCGACGCTCAATCGATCAAATTTATGTTTGACAAAGATTTTAAGCACGATGCTTCAAAATTAATATTCGCGGTGTAAGCACGATTAGCCCCTTTTGATTTTGATATTCGGTATAAAAGGAGTTGATAACTCGTTACGATTTCTTATCCAGGAATATATTCAATAAATTATGATTTTTAGAACTTTTTAGATGATGATACTCATTTCTATATTGAGAGTGCTTAAAACCCTTCCTAGAGACATGAAAAATCTTATTGTGAAATAATTGTAGATGATATCATGAAGGAAGAATTTCCTCATATTCAAATAGCATACTATTCAGATGATGATTATCTATTTGAATATTTTTGAATGATAATGAAAAATGCTATGTTTGCAGGATGGATCCACCTTGGTTCAAATCAAAGGAAGAGGAAGGGAAGAACGACCTAGCAGAGGTAACTATGGTTCCTATGGAACTAGATCATCACAAGGATCTTCATACAGATCGACTCAAATTCCCGAGTTATACCAACGGAAGAAAAAGGTACTTAATAAAGAACGCATCTCAAGAAGAATCTTCGTCGATTCACGACAATTGGTAAGTTTGGAAGATATTCAAAAGATAGTCCATTATACGCTCATATGCAGCCTATCTAGAAGGAAAGAAGCAAAAGGATACTTTTGTTTCAATAATAAAGGAGGATTGTGATGATATCAAGTCTTATGAAAAATTGCAAAAAGAGAAATGATATTTCTCTTAGAGAACTCAATTCTGAGAGAAAAGATGAACCTTGGAAAATATTTCAAAGATACCTAGTAGAGGGATTATATTTCCCGGGTGAGTCATATAAGACCCGCTCTTATTACGAAGAAATCTTGATGAATACAGGAAGTGTGGATTTTCAACACTTCAACATGTAATAGCCCCGAGAAAAGTTATAGCTTTTCTAAATTCATTATTAAGCAGTTATATACATTGAGGAAGGGTATGTCCGCTATGAAAGAAAGACAAATCAGTCTTACTAACTCCAGAATGAATTTCACATATTGGGATTATATCCGAGCGTTTGATGTGACATTATGTTACAATAATAACAAACATAAACATACTTGGTTTATAAAGGTATGCTCGAAAATATTCAGTGATACAATTCCTAATTGGTTTATTAAATGGTGGTCCTACCACGGTCCTACTCTGTGATTTTGCGGCACCATTCTTGGAATTATACAAAGAATGGACTAAAGTTTCTCGGATCTTAACCGATTATATCATGAAGATCATGTATCTTTGGATAGAAAAGATAGATCAAATCTATTTTTTCATTGAATTTTCAATACCATGGATTCACAAATGGACTCCTGAAGTAGGATTCAATGAGGAAGATATTCCTTGCTTATACAGGACTTATTATAATAATTTCTGGGATAAGCTTTTAAAAATGGATCCGAAAACCAAACAATTAATTGGTCAGGAGCTTATAGACTCCATTAAAGAAAAGATTGACGAATATAAAGCCATTCTTCCCAAGAAAATCATTGAAGATAATTCAGTCAGGCATATTGCTAGGAAAATCTCTTTCCAAGAAGGAGATAAAGAAAAATGATTCAAGATTATTTGGAAGAAGTAAGAAAAATTTACTTGGACTATAACTCGGATAGATAAATCGGACACTTCAATGAGTGAAGCGGTAATGAATGGACAATTCACAAAAGCGAGTCAGAACATATCTTTGTCATCCATGAATTGATGGACGCAGAAGATTTTTTGCAGCAAATGAAGGCCTTAGAAAAAGGCAAACACGAGAAGGAAGCAAAAACATGTGAAGACATGGGAAGAAGAGACCAACTCAACAGAAAAAACACTGTTGAAACAAAGGATTTCTCGTTGGGGACCCAGATGAGGGCCCTCTTTGTACTGTACATAGATGCTTTATGTTTTCTTCTTTCTCTATATAAGTCATAGATTAGTGTGAGGAGAGGCATCAGAAAAATTTAGCTCTCTCTCTTTTGTTCTTTGTTTTGAAGTTTGTAAGTTTTGTGTGTAAGCTTTAGAGATCTTGTTCCGATATAAATAAACCGGTCAGTTATTCAGAGTTCTTTAGATCTTGAAGACGATCATCCTTTATAAGGTACTTATTTTCCTTTTAGTCTTTTATTTAGTATGTTTCTCCTAGCCAGGACTATGTCCGGCTAAAGATTATCTATGTCGAATAACTAACTTCTCTTCTATATAAACCATGAACGGATCTAAGCTCTATTTAAATATAAAGGAATTTTAGTATGGCTTTTCGACTTGGTTCCGAGATTGAGGCACAGTCGAATCTAGCACTACTCTTATTGGCTTTGTCTTAGTGACTCCGCCTGGCCAGCCGTGGTTTTAGCCTGAAAAATGAGTTTTGATAAGTAAGGCACTTTATACCCGGTTAGAATTGCCAGGCACATGGGCTCAATAAGTAGTATGTATTAGATTCTGACAGGCCCTTTGCTTGGGTAAAAAGCATACCATGCAGTCTGAAAAACTATGCCAAAATTCTTGTATATTTCGATTCTTTCGCAGGCGGACTACCGCTAGCTTAAGGATGCTTGAATTGCTTGATCTTTGACTGGGCGGACTACCGCCAGGTCCTTGATCCTGTAAAGATGGTATCAGAGCCAAGAACTTTTCATGGAATATATTTGAGATAGAGGTGAACTATTCGACATAGATATTAATCTTTCACCCATGGAACTGGGAGATACAAGTACTAAAAGTACTAGACTAGAAGAGGTAGATATACCTCATAATCTTGATTTGTTAAACAAATGGACAATCCCTAAAGTCCCTATTAAAACTATATATGATTATGGTTGGTTTGATAAACTTTCTTCTAAACAATTGATAAAGACAACTGAGCAGTCTCTTGCTTTAAATTCTTCTGAACAAACTATTCGATTGTTGAATGATCGAGATGTGATTTTTTATAAAAATCAATATAATTATTTGCATATTGGTATGGTTCAAATTGCCTTTAAACCTTTGACTCTTAAAGGGTTGCCAGAGACTTTTTAGCGACTCTTGTGATGCTAGAAATTTAAATTTCGAGCAGTCTCTTATGGTTTCGATAGAATCTACGGTGGCCTATTGTCCGTTTTACTTTAATACGCAACCTAATTTGCAGTTATCTCTTACTGATGCGAATATTCTCGATGCTCTAACATTAAATGTTAAAACTCATGGTTATAACTATGCTCCGGGTTCGGAACTTATTTGTTTATCATACCGAATCTATTTTAAATTATTATCCACTCTTAATCCTAGATGTAGATTGTATGATATTTCTAATCAAACTATTTTGGTGGAAACCAATTTTGCAAGGTCAAGGTCACTACTAGAAGACCTATTAAGTGGGAAGAAATAGATTTCCCAACTTCATGGACTCTAAATTCGGTTATATCCCCAAATCGATTAAGCGATCTTTATTACTAATTCGATTTTCTCATATTTCTCAAAATCCCGATGGAAGGATTAGTATCGATTTTGAGATAATAGCTACGCGCCTCATAAGCGATCTTTTAATGATAAGCGAGCTCATGTCCTCTTTAAGTATGAATAGACATTCTTTGTCTAGTCGCAGACTCTTACTGCAATGCACCATATTTCTCCGATTGATCCAATTTATGGTCGGCAAATTCGAGATCGTCTTTGCCGTTACATACTATTATTGGTTACGATGAGAACTCGTGGTCGAAAAGGTAAGAATCGACCGAAAACCAATATAGTGCAATTGAATGATGGCCATGACAAGGATATTCCTTGACACGAAATGGAGTTTAATGTAAACGAATTTTAATGATTACACACCAAATTGATTTTAGTCGAGTTATTTGGCAAGAAAACATATTCAAAAAGAATTTTTTGAAGAAAAATGGAATCGGTTTAAAACTTGGTTCTTTGATGCTTATAGCAAAGAAGATTTAAATTGTATTTCTCAAGAGTTTTATGAAACTTGTGCTTTGCATAATCAAATTATGTATTTTGTTCCTTGGTTTATAACCACTTATTTACCGTTATATATTAATGTTATTGAAAGAACTTATAAAGATGGGAGTGGTAATCTGTTAAAAGCTATATACCCTCCTCAGTCATCATTTGTTTTACCAAATAATACTGGTATTACTTTCTCAGCTTTTCAAAAATTTATTGATGAAGATATTGCTTCAATTAGTATTAATGAAATTAATAAATTGATTACTCAAAACAATTATTTGAGTCTTTATGTTAAAGTGTTAGGAGAGCATATAAGTTCTCTTGACAAAAAACTTGATGATTTAACTATTTTAATAAAAGATATTAAGGCTGATATAGTCAAAACAAGTTTTAAAGAAAAAGCTGATGTTGCTTCTACTTCAGAAAATACTCAATGATAGTCTCTACTTTTATTCAAAGACCGATTGAAGTTTCTGATTTTAAACCAACTTCTTTAAAAAATTTAGAAGATCTTCTAAGCGAAAAATTTGCAAATCTAGACATTGGAGAACTTGCGGCTAAGAAGCTTGCTGGATTAAAGTTTGGTCCTATGGATTTATCACAAGATGTTGGTGATAAAGGACAAGTCTCTTCAGAAGTTAATAAGCTCAGGGGTTATCCAAAGAAAAATAGCAGATACGCTACTAAACCTAGTATGAATACATACTACTATCATCGTCCAACTCCTCAAGATGTCTTAATTGAAGAACGGGACTGGAATCAGACTAATACGTCTTATAATGGTTCCGAGATTTACGAATGGAATCTAGATGGGTTAACGGATCGACAGTTAACCATTATGGTACATCGAATGCTGATGTATTCGACTATTTGCAAGAGTGTTAAAAACAATGATAGAACTATCTGCAAGATGATTATTGCAGGTTTTACAGGTCAACTTAGAGGATGGTGGGATAATTATCTTACCACCGAAGAGAAAGCTTCGGTTATAAGATAATTATCCCACCATCCTCTAAGTTGACCTGTAAAACCTGCAATAATCATCTTGCAGATAGTTCTATCATTGTATATTTCGATTCTTTCGCAGGCGGACTACCGCTAGCTTAAGGATGCTTGAATTGCTTGATCTTTGACTGGGCGGACTACCGCCAGGTCCTTGATCCTGTAAAGATGGTATCAAAGCCAAGAACTTTTCATGGAATATATTTGAGATAGAGGTGAACTATTCGACATAGATATTAATCTTTCACCCATGGAACTGGGAGATACAAGTACTAAAAGTACTAGACTAGAAGAGGTAGATATACCTCATAATCTTGATTTGTTAAACAAATGGACAATCCCTAAAGTCCCTATTAAAACTATATATGATTATGGTTGGTTTGATAAACTTTCTTCTAAACAATTGATAAAGACAACTGAGCAGTCTCTTGCTTTAAATTCTTCTGAACAAACTATTCGATTGTTGAATGATCGAGATGTGATTTTTTATAAAAATCAATATAATTATTTGCATATTGGTATGGTTCAAATTGCCTTTAAACCTTTGACTCTTAAAGGGTTGCGGAGACTTTTTAGCGACTCTTCGTGATGCTAGAAATTTAAATTTGAACAGTCTCTTATGGGTTCGATAGAATCTACGGTGGCCTATGGTCGGTTTACTTTAATCGCAACCTAATTTGCAGTTATCTCTTACTGATGCGAATATTCTCGATGCTCTAACATTAAATGTTAAAACTCATGGTTATAACTATGCTCCGGGTTCGGAACTTATTTGTTTATCATACCGAATCTATTTTAAATTATTATCACTCTTAATCCTAGATGTAGATTGTATGATATTTCTAATCAAACTATTTTGGTGAAACCAATTTTGCAAGGTCAAGGTCACTACTAGAAGACCTATTAAGTGGGAAGAAATAGATTTCCCAACTTCATGGACTCTAAATTCGTTATATCCCCAAATCGATTAGCGATCTTATTACTAATTACGATTTTTCTCATATTTCTCAAAATCCGATGGAAGGATTAGTATCGATTTTGAGATAATAGCTACGCCTCATAGGCGATCTTTTAATGATAAGCGAGCTCATGTCCTCTTTAAGTATGAATAGACATTCTTTGTCTAGTCGCGGACTCTTACTGCAATGCACCATATTTCTCCGATTGATCCAATTTATGGTCGGCTCGAGATCGTCTTTGCCGTTACATACTATTATTGGTTACGATGAGAACTCGTAGTCGAAAAGGTAAGAATCGACCGAAAACCAATATAGTGCAATTGAATGATGGCCATGACAAGGATATTCCTTGACACGAAATGGAGTTTAATGTAAACGAATTTTAATGATTACACACCAAATTGATTTTAGTCGAGTTATTTGGCAAGAAAACATATTCAAAAAGAATTTTTGTGAAAAATGGAATCGGTTTAAAACTTGGTTCTTTGATGCTTATAGCAAAGAAGATTTAAATTGTATTTCTCAAGAGTTTTATGAAACTTGTGCTTTGCATAATCAAATTATGTATTTTGTTCCTTGGTTTATAACCACTTATTTACCGTTATATATTAATGTTATTGAAAGAACTTATAAAGATGGGAGTGGTAATCTGTTAAAAGCTATGTACCCTCATAGGTCATCATTTGTTTTACCAAATAATACTGGTATTACTTTCTCAGCTTTTCAAAAATTTATTGATGAAGATATTGCTTCAATTAGTATTAATGAAATTAATAAATTGATTACTCAAAACAATTATTTGAGTCTTTATGTTAAAGTGTTAGGAGAGCATATAAGTTCTCTTGACAAAAACTTGATGATTTAACTATTTTAATAAAGATATTAAAGGTGATATAGTCAAAACAAGTTTTAAAGAAAAAAGCGATGTTGCTTCTACTTGAGAAAATACTCCGACGATGAGTCTCTACTTTTATTCAAAGACCGATTGAAGTTTACGATTTTAAACCAACTTCTTTAAAAATTTAGAAGATCTTCTAAGCGAAAAATTTGCAAATCTAGACATTGGAGAACTTGCGGCTAAGAAACTTTGGATTAAAGTTTGGTCCTATGGATTTATCACAAGATGTTGGTGATAAAGGACAAGTCTCTTGAAGTTAATAAGCTCGGGGTTATCAAAGAAAAATAGCAGATATGCTACTAAACCTAGTATGAATACATACTACTATCATCGTCCAACTCCTCAAGATGTCTTAATTGAAGAACGGGACTGGAATCAGACTAATACGTCTTATAATGGTTCCGAGATTTACGAATGGAATCTAGATGGGTTAACGGATCGACAGTTAACCATTATGGTACATCGAATGCTGATGTATTCGACTATTTGCAAGAGTGTTAAAAACAATGATAGAACTATCTGCAAGATGATTATTGCAGGTTTTACAGGTCAACTTAGAGGATGGTGGGATAATTATCTTACCACCGAAGAGAAAGCTTCGGTTATTAATGCTATAGCCGATGATGAAGGCGTTGATAACTTGGGAATGGCCTTGGTAAAAAACAGAGAAGATCTTTGTTTATACCTTGATTCTTACTATCTTGGAACATTTCAATGGTAGATTTACGGCCCGACCGAAGCGATGAAACGCTGCTAAATGGTCTTAGGTGTCAAACTTTGGCTTACTTTAGATGGTATAAAGATACTTATATGAGTAGGGTTATGGAACTACAGAAAATAAGCTTGCATATTGGAAAACAAAGTTCATTGGCGGACTTCCTCCTCTTTTTGCGAGCGAGTTAGAAAAACTCTAAGAGGAAATCAGTTGATATCCCTTATGCCACTTTAAGCTATGGAAAGATCATAGGAGTATGTACGGGAAGGATTAAACTGTGTAATGAACTTAAAATGTCAAGGCATTTCAAGATGGATAAAGTGAAAGAAACGATCTCGGTTGGGAGATTTTTGTGAACAATTTGGTTTACCTAATCCCACACCAAAAAGGGATGATTATTACAAATCGTCAAGAAGCGAAGAATCTTGGGTAAAGAAGAAGATCTAAGCGAAGACATAGATCTAGGGAAGATCGAGAGGCTAGAAAAAGCCATCGTAAATCTAGAAGATTTACTAAAGATAGATCGGGAAGAGATCTTTCTGAAGTAAAATGTTACAAGTGTGGTAAACTTGGGCATATTGCTCCTAATCGCAAGTTAAACAAGTTGAAAACTTTGGAACTTGAAGATGACACTTATGAAAAGGTATATAGTGCATTATACACTTGAGTTGGAAGAAGACTATGAATCGATTCGAGTTCGAATATCGAATTATTTGATTCCTCTAATTCGATAATAATTGTACTAATGCTTGTAATACTTGTCGAGGATGATTGCAATGCGAGGAAGATGAGATTTACAAACTCAATCGCAATTTCAAGATTTTAATTTGAATACGATTACTTACGATAATGTGATAGAACTTTTGAAAGAAGTCAGCGATAATAGGCTTCGTGAAAAAATTATTAATTTGGTTGTTTCAAATGAAACTAGTACTTGAAATTATTGAAAAAGCGAAATCTTGATTTAAATGAATTTCATTATGATAGTCCTACTCTTTAAAAGTGGTAGAAGATCGTATTGCCAAAAACATAATTTTGTTAAAAGGATTCCTCTTTTGATGATTTAAAAATTGAGGTTGAGAATTTGAAAAGAGAAATTAAGACTCTTAAAGCGAGCCAGTTAATCTGTGATCACCGTATTACTCAGTTGAGATTAATAATAATGATGAAGAGCGATTTTCAAAAAATAAAGAAGCGAGTTGAAGGTGAAAATCTCGACTTGATAATCCCGATCCTAAACAAGATTTGTTTTTAGGAATGATGCAGATTATTCTGACACATAAATGGTATATTAAATGTACTATTACGATTGATAATAACTTTTCTATAACTAACATTGCTATGATAGATAGTGAGTGCGGATGTTATTTGTATTCGGGAAGGTTTAGTACCAACTAAATACTTTCAAAAGCGACTCATTTGGTTAAATCGGCTTCCGGTCATGCTCTAGATATAGAGTATAAGTTATCAAATGTCAAGATTTGTCAGAATAAAGTCTGCATTCCTCACTTCTTCTTTCTGGTTAAAAATCAGTTAAACCCTCCAATTATATTGGGAACTCCTTTTATAAATGCAATTTATCCTTTCACAGGAATCGATGCAAAAGGTTTCTCAGCAAATTACAAGGATAATGAGATTCATTATTCCTTTGTTACAGATCCGGTAACAAGAGATATTAATGCTTTAATAAAAATGAAAGCGAGCCATATGGACTCATTACAATTGGAATTATTGGTCAAGATGAACATTGAAGATTCTATGAAATGCGCTAAGGTAAAAGAAAAATCAAATTGATTTACGAAGCGGATGGCTGTAGATATTTGTCAGATCATCCTAGTGCTTTTGGGATCGCAAAAGCATATTGTGACTCTTCCATATGAAGAAGGATTTGTAGAGGATGATATTCCTACGAAATCCGACCTGTCAAATGAATGCGAGTTAGTAGATTTACGCAAAGCGAGATTGATAATCTATTACAAAAGGGTTTGATAAAACCTTCCAAGTCTCCTTGGTCTTGCACGACCTTCTATGTTAATAACGCAGGTGAAAGGAGCAGGTGTTCGAGATTGGTGATTAATTATAAACCCTTGAATAAACACTTAAAGTGGATCGGGTATCCTATTCCTAATAAAGGGATTTATTATCTAGATTATATGATGCCAATATATTTTCAAAATTTGATTTAAAATCAGGATATTGGCAAATACAGATTTTTAAAGAACATTCTTATAGAACTGCTTTTAATGTCCCATTTGGACAATACGAATGGAATGTCATGCCATTTGGTTTGAAAAATGCCCATACGAATTTCAGAAAATAATGAATGATATTTTCAACCCTTATATGGAATTTATTATTGTCTATATTGATGACATTCTAGTATTTTCTAAAACTTTTGAATTACATATCAAACATCTTGATATTTTCAAAAAGGTTGTTATACAAAATGGATTAGTTATTTCTAAACCAAAAATGAGTTTATTTCAAGCGGATGTTAGTTTTCTAGGACATCAAATTTGTCAAGGAAGATTACTCCCATTCAAAGAGCCATTGATTTTCTTGACAAATTTCACGATGTTATCTGAGATAGAACTTCATTCTGAGGTTTCTAGGGAGTTTGAATTATATTTCTCCATTCTATAAACATCTTTCTCGAGATTTAGCCCCATTATATGACAGTGAAGAAAGATAATAAGTCTCTTTGGAATGAGACTCTTACCACTTTAGTAAAGGATATTAAGCGAGTGAAATCACTACCTGCTTGGCTCTAGCCAATCTGTGGCAAAAGATTATTAGAGACAGATCGTCTAATATTGGATCGGAGGAATTCTTAAGCAGTTAATCCTCACGATAAGAAGGAATATTTGATTAGATTCCATTAGGAAATGGAGCGAAGCCCGAGAAAAAGTATCATTGATAGCACATGAAATGCTAACCATTGTTAAATCGTTCTCAAATTTCAGGACGACTTATACAACCAAAAGTTTTTGATAAAAACTGACGCTCAATCAGTCAAATTTATGTTTGACAAAGATTTTAAGCACGATGCTTCAAAATTAATATTCGCCAGGTGGCAAGCACAGTTAGCCCCTTTTGATTTTGATATTCAGTATAAAAAGGGAGTTGATAACTCGTTACCTGATTTCTTATCCAGGGAATATATTCAATAAATTATGATTTTTAGAACTTTTTTAGATGATGATACTCTCATTTCTATATTGAGAGTGCTTAAAACCCTTCCTAGAGACATGAAAAATCTTATTGTCGAAATAATTGTAGATGATATCATGAAGGAAGAATTTCCTCATATTCAAATAGCATACTATTCAGATGATGATTATCTATTTGAATATTTTTCAGAATGATAATGAAAAAATGCTATGTTTGCAGGATGGATCCACCTTGGGTTCAAATCAAAGGAAGAGGAAGGGGAAGAACAGCCCCTAGCAGAGGTAACTATGGTTCCTATGGAACTAGATCATCACAAGGATCTTCATACAGATCTGACTCAAATTCCCGAGTTATACCAGCGGGAAGAAAAAGGTACTTAATAAAGAACCGCATCTCGAGAAGAATCTTCGTCGATTCACGACAATTGGTAAGTTTGGAAGATATTCCAAAAGATAGTCCATTATACGCTCGTATACGGGCCTATCTAGAAGGAAAGAAGCAAAAGGATACTTTTGTTTCAATAATAAAGGAGGATTGTGATGATATCAAGTCTTATGAAAAATTGCAAAAAAAGAAATGATATTTCTCTTAGAGAACTCAATTCTGAGAGAAAAGATGAACCTTGGAAAATATTTCAAAGATACCTAGTAGAGGATTATATTTCCCGGGTGAGTCATATAAGACCAGCTCTTATTACGAAGAAATCTTGATGAATACGAAGTGTGGATTTTCAACACTTCAACACAGTAATAGCCCCGAGAAAAGTTATAGCTTTTCTAAATTCATTATTAAGCAGTTATATACATTTGAGGGTGAGGTATGTCATTATGAAAGAAAGACAAATCGATCTTACTAACTCCAGAATGAATTTCACATATTGGGATTATATCAGGCGTTTGATGTGACATTATGTTACAATAATAACAAACATAAACATACTTGGTTTATAAAGGTATGCTCGAAAATATTCGGTGATACAATTCCTAATTGGTTTATTAAATGGTGGTCCTACCACGGTCTACTCTGTGATTTTGCGGCACCATTCTTGGAATTATACAAAGAATGGACTAAAGTTTCTCGGATCTTAACCGATTATATCATGAAGATCATGTATCTTTGGATAGAAAGATAGATCAAATCTATTTTTCATTGAATTTTCAATACCATGGATTCACAAATGGACTCTGAAGTAGGATTGATGAGGAAGATATTCCTTGCTTATACAGGACTTATTATAATAATTTAGGATAAGCTTTTAAAAATGGATCAGAAAACCAAACAATTAATTGGTCGAGCTTATAGACTCCATTAAAGAAAAGATTAGCGAATATAAAGCCATTCTTCCCAGAAAATCATTGAAGATAATTGATCGGGCATATTGCTAGGAAAATCTCTTTCGAAGGAGATAAAGAAAAAATGATTCAAGATTATTTGGAAGAAGTAAGAAAAAATTTACTTGGACTATAACTCGAGATAGATAAATCGGACACTTCAATGAGAGTGAAGCGGTAATGGCGGACAATTCACAAAGTAGTCAGAACATATCTTTGTCATCCATGCGAATTGATGGACGCAGAAGATTTTTTGCTGCAAATGAAGGCCTTAGAAAAAGGCAAAAACGTGAAGGAAGCAAAAACATGTGAAGACATGTGAAGAAGAGACCCACTCAACAGTAAAAACACTGTTGAAACAGTAGATTTACTGTTCAGGGACCCAGATGAGGGCCCTCTTTGTACTGTACATAGATGCTTTATGTTTTCTTCTTTCTCTATATAAGTCATAGATTAGTGTGAGGAGAGGCATCAGAAAAATTTAGCTCTCTCTCTTTTGTTCTTTGTTTTGAAGTTTGTAAGTTTTGTGTGTAAGCTTTCCGGAGTACTGTTCCGATATAAATAAACCGGTCAGTTATTCAGAGTTCTTTAGATCTTGAAGACGATCATCCTTTATAAGGTACTTATTTTCCTTTTAGTCTTTTATTTAGTATGTTTCTCCTAGCCAGGACTATGTCCGGCTAAAGATTATCTATGTCGAATAACTAACTTCTCTTCTATATAAACCATGAACGGATCTAAGCTCTATTTAAATATAAAGGAATTTTAGTATGGCTTTTCGACTTGGTTAGAGATTGAGGCACGATCGAATCTAGCACTACTCTTATTGGCTTTGTCTTAGTGACTCACTTTGGCAGTAGTGGTTTTAGCACGAAAAATGAGTTTTGATAAGTAAGGCACTTTATACGGTTAGAATTGCGGGCACATGGGCTCGATAAGTAGTATGTATTAGATTACAGCGGGCCGCTTTGCTTGGGTAAAAAGCATACCATGCAGTCTGAAAAACTATGCCAAAATTCTTGTATATTTCGATTCTTTCGCAGGCGGACTACCGCTAGCTTAAGGATGCTTGAATTGCTTGATCTTTGGTAGGCGGACTACATCGAGTCCTTGATCTGTAAAGATGGTATCGAGCCAAGAACTTTTCATGGAATATATTTGAGATAGAGGTGAACTATTCGACATAGATATTAATCTTTCACCCATGGGCAGGAGATACAAGTACTAAAAGTACTAGACTAGAAGAGGTAGATATACCTCATAATCTTGATTTGTTAAACAAATGGACAATCCCTAAAGTCCCTATTAAAACTATATATGATTATGGTTGGTTTGATAAACTTTCTTCTAAACAATTGATAAAGACAATGGCGATCTCTTGCTTTAAATTCTTACGAACAAACTATTCGATTGTTGAATGATCGAGATGTGATTTTTATAAAAATCAATATAATTATTGCATATTGGTATGGTTCAAATTGCCTTTAAACCTTTGACTCTTAAAGGGTTGCGAGAGACTTTTTAGCGACTCTTGTGATGCTAGAAATTTAAATTCGACAGTCTCTTATGGGTTCGATAGAATCTCACGGTGGCCTATGGTCAGGTTTACTTTATCATAACCTAATTTGCGATTTATCTCTTCTTGATGCGAATATTCTCGATGCTCTAACATTAAATGTTAAAACTCATGGTTATAACTATATAGGGTTGAACTTATTTGTTTATCATACGAATCTATTTTAAATTATTATCCACTCTTAATCCTAGATGTAGATTGTATGATATTTCTAATCAAACTATTTTGGTGGAAACCAATTTTGCAAGGTCGAGTCACTACTAGAAGACCTATTAAGTGGGAAGAAATAGATTTCCCAACTTCATGGACTCTAAATTCGGTTATATCCCCAAATCGATTAAGCGATCTTTATTACTAATTACGATTTTCTCATATTTCTCAAAATCCCGATGGAAGGATTAGTATCGATTTTGAGATAATAGCTACAGCGCCTCATGGCGATCTTTTAATGATAGCGAGCTCATGTCCTCTTTAAGTATGAATAGACATTCTTTGTCTAGTCGCGGACTCTTACTGCAATGCACCATATTTCTCGATTGATCAATTTATGGTCGGCTCGAGATCGTCTTTGCCGTTACATACTATTATTGGTTACGATGAGAACTACGTAGTCGAAAAGGTAAGAATCGACCGAAAACCAATATAGTAATGCAATTGAATGATGGCCATGACAAGGATATTCCTTGACACGAAATGGAGTTTAATGTAAACGAATTTTAATGATTACACACCAAATTGATTTTAGTCGAGGTTATTTGGCAAGAAAACATATTCAAAAAGAATTTTTTGATGAAAAATGGAATCGGTTTAAAACTTGGTTCTTTGATGCTTATAGCAAAGAAGATTTAAATTGTATTTCTCAAGAGTTTTATGAAACTTGTGCTTTGCATAATCAAATTATGTATTTTGTTCCTTGGTTTATAACCACTTATTTACCGTTATATATTAATGTTATTGAAAGAACTTATAAAGATGGGAGTGGTAATCTGTTAAAAGCTATATACCCTCCTCAGTCATCATTTGTTTTACCAAATAATACTGGTATTACTTTCTCAGCTTTTCAAAAATTTATTGATGAAGATATTGCTTCAATTAGTATTAATGAAATTAATAAATTGATTACTCAAAACAATTATTTGAGTCTTTATGTTAAAGTGTTAGGAGAGCATATAAGTTCTCTTGACAAAAAACTTGATGATTTAACTATTTTAATAAAAGATATTAAGGCTGATATAGTCAAAACAAGTTTTAAAGAAAAAACTGATGTTGCTTCTACTTCAGAAAATACTCAATGATAGTCTCTACTTTTATTCAAAGACCGATTGAAGTTTACGATTTTAAACCAACTTCTTTAAAAATTTAGAAGATCTTCTAAGCGAAAAATTTGCAAATCTAGACATTGGAGAACTTGCGGCTAAGAAACTTGCTTTGGATTAAAGTTTGGTCTATGGATTTATCACAAGATGTTGGTGATAAAGGACAAGTCTCTTCAGAAGTTAATAAGCTCAGGGGTTATCCAAAGAAAAATAGCAGATACGCTACTAAACCTAGTATGAATACATACTACTATCATCGTCCAACTCCTCAAGATGTCTTAATTGAAGAACGGGACTGGAATCAGACTAATACGTCTTATAATGGTTAGAGATTTACGAATGGAATCTAGATGGGTTAACGGATCGTGATTAACCATTATGGTACATCGAATCTTTGATGTATTCGACTATTTGCAAGAGTGTTAAAAACAATGATAGAACTATCTGCAAGATGATTATTGCGAGTTTCTGAGTCAACTTAGAGGATGGTGGGATAATTATCTTACCACAGAAGAAAGCTTGGTTATTAATGCTATAGCCGATGATGAAGGCGTTGATAACTTGGGAATGGCCTTGGTAAAAAGCAGAGAAGATCTTTGTTTATACCTTGATTCTTACTATCTTGGAACATTTCAATGGTAGATTTACCCGGCCGACGAAGCATGAAACTGTTGCTAAATGGTCTTAGGTGTCAAACTTTGGCTTACTTTAGATGGTATAAAGATACTTATATGAGTAGGGTTATGGAACTACCGAAAATAAGCTTGCATATTGGAAAACAAAGTTCATTGTGGACTTCCTCCTCTTTTTGCGAGCGAGTTAGAAAAACTCTAAGAGGAAATCAGTTGATATCCTTATGCCACTTTAAGCTATGGAAAGATCATAGGAGTATGTACGGGAAGGATTAAACACTGTGTAATGAACTTAAAATGTCAAGGCATTTCAAGATGGATAAAATTTGAAAGAAACGATCTCGGTTGGGAGATTTTTGTGAACAATTTGGTTTACCTAATCCCACAAAAAGGATGATTATTACAAATCGTCAAGAAGCGAAGAATCTTCGGGGAAATGAAGAAGATCTAAGCGAAGACATAGATCTAGGGAAGATCGAGAGGCTAGAAAAAGCCATCGTAAATCTAGAAGATTTACAAAAGATAGATAGGGAAGAGATCTATCTAAAGTAAAATGTTACAAGTGTGGTAAACTTGGGCATATTGCTCCTAACTGCAAGTTAAACAAGTTGAAAACTTTGGAACTTGAAGATGACACTTATGAAAAGGTATATAGTGCATTATACACTTGAGTTGGAAGAAGACTATGAATCATTCGAGTTCGAATATCGAATTATTTGATTCCTCTAATTACGATAATAATTGTACTAATGCTTGTAATACTTGTCGGGGATGATTGCAGTGCGAGGAAGATGAGATTTACAAACTCAATCGCAATTTCAAGATTTTAATTTGAATCGATTACTTACGATAATGTGATAGAACTTTTGAAAGAAGTCAGCGATAATAAACCGTGAAAAAATTATTAATTTGGTGTTTCAAATGAAACTAGTACTTCAAAAATTATTGAAAAACCGAAATACTGATTTAAATGAATTTCATTATGATAGTCCCTACTCTTTAAAAGTGGTAGAAGATCGTATTGCAAAAAACATAATTTTGTTAAAAAGGATTCCTCTTTTGATGATTTAAAAATTGAGGTTGAGAATTTGAAAAGAGAAATTAAGACTCTTAAGCAGGCAGTTAATCTGTGATCACCGTATTACTCAGTTGAGATTAATAATAATGATGAAGAGCGATTTTCAAAAAATAAAGGAAGCGAGTTGAAGGTGAAAATCTCGACTTGATAATCCTGATCTAAACAAGATTTGTTTTTAGGAATGATCTGATTATTCTGACACATAAATGGTATATTAAATGTACTATTTTGATTGATAATAACTTTTCTATAACTAACATTGCTATGATAGATAGTAGTGCGGATGTTATTTGTATTCGGGAAGGTTTAGTACCAACTAAATACTTTCAAAAGCGACTCATTTGGTTAAATCGGCTTAGGTCATGCTCTAGATATAGAGTATAAGTTATCAAATGTCAAGATCTGTCAGAATAAAGTCTGCAGTCCTCACTTCTTATTTCTGGTTAAACATCAGTTAAACCCTCCAATTATATTGGGAACTCCTTTTATAAATGCAATTTATCCTTTCACAGGAATCGATGCAAAAGGTTTCTCAGCAAATTACAAGGATAATGAGATTCATTATTCCTTTATTCTGAATCCGGTAACAAGAGATATTAATGCTTTAATAAAAATGAAACAGAGCCATATGGACTCATTACAATTGGAATTATTCAGTATGAACATTGAAGATTCTATGAAATCTGCTAAGGTAAAAGAAAAAATCAAATTGATTTACGGCGGATGGGTAGATATTTGAGCAGATCATCCTAGTGCATTTTGGTATCGCAAAAAGAATATTGTCACTCTACCAAATTAAGAATGATTTGTAGAGGATGAAAATCCAACGAAAACCCGCCCCAGACAAATGAATGCAGAGTTAGTAGATTTACAAAGCGAGATTGATAATCTATTACAAAGGGTTTGATAAAACCTTCCAAGTCTCCTTGGTCTTGCACGATATACATGTTAATACTTGGTGAAAGGAGCAGGTGTTAGAGATTGGTGATTAATTATAAACCTTGAATAAACACTTAAAGTGGATCGGGTATCCTATTCCTAATAAAGGGATTTATTATCTAGATTATATGTTGCCTATATATTTTCAAAATTTGATTTAATATCTGGATATTGGCAAATACAGATTTTTATAGAACATTCTTATAGATCTGCTTTTAATGTCCCATTTGGACAATACGAATGGAATGTCATGCCATTTGGTTTGAAAAATGCCCATTCTGAATATAAGAAAATAATGAATGATATTTACAACCCTAATATCGAATTTATTATTATCTATATTGATGACATTCTAGTATTTTCTAAAACTTTTGAATTACATATCAAACATCTTGATATTTTCAAAAAGTTGTTATACAAAATGGATTAGTTATTTCTATACCAAAATTGAGTTTATTTCAAACAGATGTTCGTTTTCTATGACATCAAATTTGTCAAGGGAAGATTACTCCCATTCAAAGAGCCATTGATTTTGCTGACAAATTTCTGATGTTATTCTGAGATAGAACTCAACTCTGAGGTTTCTAGGGAGTTTGAATTATATTTCTCCATTCTATAAACATCTTTCTCGAGATTTAGCCCGTTATATATGTGGTGAAGAAAGATAATAAGTCTCTTTGGAATGAGACTCTTACCACTTTAGTAAAGGATATTAAGCGGCGAGTGAAATCACTACCTGCTTGGCTCTAGCCAATCTGCTTGGCAAAAGATTATTGAGACAGATCGTCTAATATTGGATCGGAGGAATTCTTAAGCAGTTAATCCTCGCGATAAGAAGGAATATTTGATTAGATTCCATTAGGAAATGGAAGCGAAGCCGAGAAAAAGTATCACGTGTAGCACATGAAATGCTAACCATTGTTAAATCGTTCTCAAATTTGGGGCGACTTATACAACCAAAAGTTTTGATAAAAGCGCTCAATCGATCAAATTTATGTTTGACAAAGATTTTAATACGATGCTTCAAAATTAATATTCGCGGTGTAAACCTGATTAGCCCCTTTTGATTTTGATATTCGGTATAAAAGGAGTTGATAACTCGTTACGATTTCTTATCGGGAATATATTGATAAATTATGATTTTAGAACTTTTTAGATGATGATACTCTCATTTCTATATTGAGAGTGCTTAAAACCCTTCCTAGAGACATGAAAAATCTTATTGTCGAAATAATTGTAGATGATATCATGAAGGAAGAATTTCCTCATATTCAAATAGCATACTATTCAGATGATGATTATCTATTTGAATATTTTTCAGAATGATAATGAAAAAATGCTATGTTTGCAGGATGGATCCACCTTGGGTTCAAATCAAAGGAAGAGGAAGGGAAGAAGCATTTAGCGAGAGGTAACTATGGTTCTATGGAACTAGATCATCACAAGGATCTTCATACAGATCGACTCAAATTCCCGAGTTATACCAGCGGGAAGAAAAAAGGTACTTAATAAAAGAACGCATCTCAAGAAGAATCTTCGTCGATTCCACGACAATTGGTAAGTTTGGAAGATATTCCAAAAGATAGTCCATTATACGCTCATATGCGAGGCCTATCTAGAAGGAAAGAAGCAAAGGATACTTTTGTTTCAATAATAAAGGAGGATTGTGATGATATCAAGTCTTATGAAAAATTGCAAAAGAGAAATGATATTTCTCTTAGAGAACTCAATTCTGAGAGAAAAGATGAACCTTGGAAAATATTTCAAAGATACCTAGTAGAGGATTATATGTCCCAGGTGAGTCATATAAGAACAGCTCTTATTACGAAGAAATCTTGATAAATACAGGAAGTGTGGATTTTCAACACTTCAACACAGGTAATATCCCCCACGAGAAAAGTTCTAGCTTTTCTCAATTCATTATTAAGCAGTTATATACATTTGAGGATTGAGGTATGTCGCTATGAAAGAAAGACAAATCAGTCTTACTAACTCGAATGAATTTCACATATTGGGATTATATCAGGCGTTTGATGTGACATTATGTTACAATAATAACAAACATAAACATACTTGGTTTATAAAGGTATGCTCGAAAATATTCGGTGATACAATTCCTAATTGGTTTATTAAATGGTGGTCTACCACACGGTCCTACTCTGTGATTTTGCGGCACCATTCTTGGAATTATACAAAGAATGGACTAAAGTTTCTCGGATCTTAACCGATTATATCATGAAGATCATGTATCTTTGGATAGAAAAGATAGATCAAATCTATTTTTCATTGAATTTTCAATACCATGGATTCACAAATGGACTCACTGGTAGGATTGATGAGGAAGATATTCCTTGCTTATACAGGACTTATTATAATAATTTAGGATAAGCTTTTAAAAATGGATCGAAAACCAAACAATTAATTGGTGAGGAGCTTATAGACTCCATTAAAGAAAAGATTGGCGAATATAAAGCCATTCTTCCCAAGAAAATCATTGAAGATAATTGATCGGGCATATTGCTAGGAAAATCTCTTTCCAGAAGGAGATAAAGAAAAAATGATTCAAGATTATTTGGAAGAAGTAAGAAAAATTTACTTGGACTATAACTCGGATAGATAAATCGGACACTTCAATGAGGTGAAGCGATAATGAACTGGACAATTCACAAAAGCGAGTCAGAACATATCTTTATCGTCATCATGAAATTGATGGGCCGGAAGATTTTCTTTGCAAATGAAGGCCTTAGAAAAGGCAAAAACGTGAAGGAAGCAAAAACATGTGAAGACATGTGAAGAAGAGACCCACTCAACAGTAAAAACAACTTTGTTGAAACAGTGGATTTCTTGTTCGGGGACGGATGAGGCCCTCTTTTATACATAGATGCTTTATGTTTTCTTCTTTCTCTATATAAGTCATAGATTAGTGTGAGGAGAGGCATCGAGAAAAATTTAGCTCTCTCTCTTTTGTTCTTTGTTTTGAAGTTTGTAAGTTTTGTGTGTAAGCTTTAGAATCTTGTTCCGATATAAATAAACCAGTCGATTATTGAGTTCTTTAGATCTTGAAGACGATCATCCTTTATAAGGTACTTATTTTCCTTTTAGTCTTTTATTTAGTATGTTTCTCTAGCCGGGACTATGTCAGGCTAAAGATTATCTATGTCGAATAACTAACTTCTCTTCTATATAAACCATGAGCGGATCTAAGCTCTATTTAAATATAAAGGAATTTTAGTATGGCTTTTAGACTTGGTTAGAGATTGAGGCACGATCGAATCTAGCACTACTCTTATTGGCTTTGTCTTAGTGACTCACTTTGGCGGTAGTGGTTTTAGCTGAAAAATGAGTTTTGATAAGTAAGGCACTTTATACGGTTAGAATTGCGGGCACATGGGCTCAATAAGTAGTATGTATTAGATTACAGCGGCCCTTTGCTTGGGTAAAAAGCATACCATGCAGTCTGAAAAACTATGCCAAAATTCTTGTATATTTCGATTCTTTCGCAGGCGGACTACCGCTAGCTTAAGGATGCTTGAATTGCTTGATCTTTGACTGGGCAGACTACCGCCAGGTCCTTGATCCTGGAAGATCGAGAGGCTAGAAAAAGCCATCGTAAATCTAGAAGATTTACTAAAGATAGATCGGGAAGAGATCTTTCTAAAGTAAAATGTTACAAGTGTGGTAAACTTGGGCATATTGCTCCTAACTGCAAGTTAAACAAGTTGAAAACTTTGGAACTTGAAGATGACACTTATGAAAAGGTATATAGTCTGTTATACACTTCAGGTTCAGAAGAAGACTATGAATCAGATTCAGGTTCGAATATCGAATTATTTGATTCCTCTAATTCTGATAATAATTGTACTAATGCTTGTAATACTTGTCAGGGGGATGATTGCAATTGCGAGGAAGATGAGATTTACAAACTCCAATCGCAATTTCAAGATTTTAATTTGAATACGATTATACGATAATGTGATAGAACTTTTGAAAGAAGTCACCGATAATAGGCTTCGTGAAAAAATTATTAATTTGGGTGTTTCAAATGAAACTAGTACTTCAAAATTATTGAAAAAGCGAAATCTTGATTTAAATGAATTTCATTATGATAGTCCCTACTCTTTAAAAGTGGTAGAAGATCGTATTGCCAAAAACATAATTTTGTTAAAAGGATTCCTCTTTTGATGATTTAAAAATTGAGGTTGAGAATTTGAAAAGAGAAATTAAGACTCTTAAGCAGCGATTAATCTGTGATCACCGTATTACTCAGTTGAGATTAATAATAATGATGAAGAACGATTTTCAAAAATAAAGGAAGCGAGTTGAAGGTGAAAATCTCGACTGATAATCACGATCCTAAACAAGATTTGTTTTAGGAATGATGCAGTTATTCTGACACATAAATGGTATATTAAATGTACTATTCGATTGATAATAACTTTTCTATAACTAACATTGCTATGATAGATAGTAGTGCGGATGTTAGCTGTATTCAGGAAGGTTTAGTACCAACTAAATACTTTCAAAGACGACTCATTTGGTTAAATCGGCTTCCGGTCATGCTCTAGATATAGAGTATAAGTTATCAAATGTCAAGATTTGTCAGAATAAAGTCTGCATTCCTCACTTCTTCTTTCTGGTTAAAAATCAGTTAAACCCTCCAATTATATTGGGAACTCCTTTTATAAATGCAATTTATCCTTTCCACAGAATCGATGCAAAAGGTTTCTCGAGAAATTACAAGGATAATGAGATTCATTATTCCTTTGTTACAGATCCGGTAACAAGAGATATTAATGCTTTAATAAAAATGAAACAGAGCCATATGGACTCATTACAATTGGAATTATTCAGTATGAACATTGAAGATTCTATGAAATCTGCTAAGGTAAAAGAAAAAATCAAATTGATTTCTGAGCAGATGGCTGTAGATATTTGTGCAGATCATCCTAGTGCTTTTTGGGATCGCAAAAAGCATATTGTGACTCTTCCATATGAAGAAGGATTTGTAGAGGATGATATTCCTACGAAATCCCGGCCCTGTCAAATGAATGCAGAGTTAGTAGATTTACGCAAAGCGAGATTGATAATCTATTACAAAAGGGTTTGATAAAACCTTCCAAGTCTCCTTGGTCTTGCACAGCCTTCTATGTTAATAACGCGGCTAAAAGGGAACGAGGTGTTCCGAGATTGGTGATTAATTATAAACCCTTGAATAAACACTTAAAGTGGATCAGGTATCCTATTCCTAATAAAAGGGATTTATTATCTAGATTATATGATGCCAATATATTTTCAAAATTTGATTTAAAATCAGGATATTGGCAAATACAGATTTTTAAAGAACATTCTTATAGAACTGCTTTTAATGTCCCATTTGGACAATACGAATGGAATGTCATGCCATTTGGTTTGAAAAATGCCCCTTCTGAATTTCAGAAAATAATGAATGATATTTTCAACCCTTATATGGAATTTATTATTGTCTATATTGATGACATTCTAGTATTTTCTAAAACTTTTGAATTACATATCAAACATCTTGATATTTTCAAAAAAGTTGTTATACAAAATGGATTAGTTATTTCTAAACCAAAAATGAGTTTATTTCAATCTGATGTTCGTTTTCTAGGACATCAAATTTGTCAAGGAAGATTACTCCCATTCAAAGAGCCATTGATTTCTTTGACAAATTTCTGATGTTATTACTGAGATAGAACTCACTCTGAGAGGTTTCTAGGAGTTTGAATTATATTTCTCCATTCTATAAACATCTTTCTCGAGATTTAGCCCCATTATATGACAGTGAAGAAAGATAATAAGTCTCTTTGGAATGAGACTCTTACCACTTTAGTAAAGGATATTAGCGGCGAGTGAAATCACTACCTGCTTGGCTCTAGCCAATCTGCTTGGCAAAAGATTATTGAGACAGATCGTCTAATATTGGATACGGAGGAATTCTTAAGATTAATCCTCACGATAAGAAGGAATATTTGATTAGATTCCATTCGGGAAATGGAACGAAGCCCGAGAAAAAGTATCGTGTAGCACATGAAATGCTAACCATTGTTAAATCGTTCTCAAATTTCGGGCGACTTATACAACCAAAAGTTTTTGATAAAAGCGACGCTCAATCGATCAAATTTATGTTTGACAAAGATTTTAAGCACGATGCTTCAAAATTAATATTCGCAGTGTAACACGATTAGCCCCTTTTGATTTTGATATTCAGTATAAAAAGGGAGTTGATAACTCGTTACCTGATTTCTTATCCAGGGAATATATTCAATAAATTATGATTTTTAGAACTTTTTTAGATGATGATACTCTCATTTCTATATTGAGAGTGCTTAAAACCCTTCCTAGAGACATGAAAAATCTTATTGTCGAAATAATTGTAGATGGTATCAGAGCCAAGAACTTTTCATGGAATATATTTGAGATAGAGGTGAACTATTCGACATAGATATTAATCTTTCACCCATGGAACTGGGAGATACAAGTACTAAAAGTACTAGACTAGAAGAGGTAGATATACCTCATAATCTTGATTTGTTAAACAAATGGACAATCCCTAAAGTCCCTATTAAAACTATATATGATTATGGTTGGTTTGATAAACTTTCTTCTAAACAATTGATAAAGACAACTGAGCAGTCTCTTGCTTTAAATTCTTCTGAACAAACTATTCGATTGTTGAATGATCGAGATGTGATTTTTTATAAAAATCAATATAATTATTTGCATATTGGTATGGTTCAAATTGCCTTTAAACCTTTGACTCTTAAAGGGTTGCGGAGACTTTTAGCGACTCTTCGTGATGCTAGAAATTTAAATTTCGCAGATCTCTTATGGGTTCGATAGAATCTCTGGTGGCCTATGGTCCGGTTTACTTTAATACGCAACCTAATTTGCAGTTATCTCTTACTGATGCGAATATTCTCGATGCTCTAACATTAAATGTTAAAACTCATGGTTATAACTATGCTCCGGGTTCGGAACTTATTTGTTTATCATACCGAATCTATTTTAAATTATTATCCACTCTTAATCCTAGATGTAGATTGTATGATATTTCTAATCAAACTATTTTGGTGAAACCAATTTTGCAAGGTCCAAGGTCACTACTAGAAGACCTATTAAGTGGGAAGAAATAGATTTCCCAACTTCATGGACTCTAAATTGATTTATATCCCCAAATCGATTAATCGATCTTTATTACTAATTCGATTTTTCTCATATTTCTCAAAATCCCGATGGAAGGATTAGTATCGATTTTGAGATAATAGCTACGCGCCTCATAGGCGATCTTTTAATGATAGCGAGCTCATGTCCTCTTTAAGTATGAATAGACATTCTTTGTCTAGTCGCGGACTCTTACTGCAATGCACCATATTTCTCGATTGATCCAATTTATGGTCCATTTCGAGATCGTCTTTGCCGTTACATACTATTATTGGTTACGATGAGAACTCGTAGTCGAAAAGGTAAGAATCGACCGAAAACCAATATAGTGCAGTGAATGATGGCCATGACAAGGATATTCCTTCACACGAAATGGAGTTTAATGTAAACAATTTTAATGATTACACACCAAATTGATTTTAGTCGAGTTATTTGGCAAGAAAACATATTCAAAAGAATTTTTTGACGAAAAATGGAATCGGTTTAAAACTTGGTTCTTTGATGCTTATAGCAAAGAAGATTTAAATTGTATTTCTCAAGAGTTTTATGAAACTTGTGCTTTGCATAATCAAATTATGTATTTTGTTCCTTGGTTTATAACCACTTATTTACCGTTATATATTAATGTTATTGAAAGAACTTATAAAGATGGGAGTGGTAATCTGTTAAAAGCTATATACCCTCATAGGTCATCATTTGTTTTACCAAATAATACTGGTATTACTTTCTCAGCTTTTCAAAAATTTATTGATGAAGATATTGCTTCAATTAGTATTAATGAAATTAATAAATTGATTACTCAAAACAATTATTTGAGTCTTTATGTTAAAGTGTTAGGAGAGCATATAAGTTCTCTTGACAAAAAACTTGATGATTTAACTATTTTAATAAAAGATATTAAGGCTGATATAGTCAAAACAAGTTTTAAAGAAAAAACTGATGTTGCTTCTACTTCAGAAAATACTCAAATGATAGTCTCTACTTTTATTCAAAGACCGATTGAAGTTTCTGATTTTAAACCAACTTCTTTAAAAAATTTAGAAGATCTTCTAAGCGAAAAATTTGCAAATCTAGACATTGGAGAACTTGCGGCTAAGAAACTTGCTGGATTAAAGTTTGGTCCTATGGATTTATCACAAGATGTTGGTGATAAAGGACAAGTCTCTTCAGAAGTTAATAAGCTCAGGGGTTATACAAAGTAAAATAGATGATATGCTACTAATCATAGTATGAATACATACTACTATCATCGCCCAACTCCTCAAGATGTCTTAATTGAAGAAACGGATCGAATCGGACTAATACGTCTTATAATGGTTCCGAGATTTACGAATGGAATCTAGATGGGTTAACGGATCGACAGTTAACCATTATGGTACATCGAATGCTGATGTATTCGACTATTTGCAAGAGTGTTAAAAACAATGATAGAACTATCTGCAAGATGATTATTGCAGTTTCTGAGTCAACTTAGAGGATGGTGGGATAATTATCTTACCAGAAGAAAGCTTCGGTTATTAATGCTATAGCCGATGATGAAGGCGTTGATAACTTGGGAATGGCCTTGGTAAAAAACAGAGAAGATGCTGTTTATACCTTGATTCTTACTATCTTGGAACATTTCAATGGTAGATTTACCAGCCAGCACGAAACAGTAAGAACGCTGCTAAATGGTCTTAGGTGTCAAACTTTGGCTTACTTTAGATGGTATAAAGATACTTATATGAGTAGGGTTATGGGACTACCGCCAGGTCCTTGATCCTGTAAAGATGGTATCCATCTTTACAGGATCAAGGACCTGGCGGTAGTCCGCCCAGTCAAAGATCAAGCAATTCAAGCATCCTTAAGCTAGCGGTAGTCCGCCTGCGAAAGAATCGAAATATACAAGAATTTTGGCATAGTTTTTGATCGCATGGTATGCTTTTTACCCAAGCAAAGGGCCTGTCAGAATCTAATACATACTACTTATTGAGCCCATGTGCCTGGCAATTCTAACCGGGTATAAAGTGCCTTACTTATCAAAACTCATTTTTCAGGCTAAAACCACGGCTGGCCAGGCGGAGTCACTAAGACAAAGCCAATAAGAGTAGTGCTAGATTCGACTGTGCCTCAATCTCGGAACCAAGTCGAAAAGCCATACTAAAATTCCTTTATATTTAAATAGAGCTTAGATCCGTTCATGGTTTATATAGAAGAGAAGTTAGTTATTCGACATAGATAATCTTTAGCCGGACATAGTCCTGGCTAGGAGAAACATACTAAATAAAAGACTAAAAGGAAAATAAGTACCTTATAAAGGATGATCGTCTTCAAGATCTAAAGAACTCTGAATAACTGACCGGTTTATTTATATCGGAACAGTACTCCGGAAAGCTTACACACAAAACTTACAAACTTCAAAACAAAGAACAAAAGAGAGAGAGCTAAATTTTTCTGATGCCTCTCCTCACACTAATCTATGACTTATATAGAGAAAGAAGAAAACATAAAGCATCTATGTACAGTACAAAGAGGGCCCTCATGCAGGTCACCGAGCAGTAAATCTCTTTGTTTCAACGATGTTTCTTGTTGAGTGGGTCTCTTCTTCACATGTCTTCACATGTTTTTGCTTCCTTCACGTTTTTGCCTTTTTCTAAGGCCTTCATTTGCAGCAAAAAATCTTCTGCGTCCATCAATTCTGCGGATGACAGCATATGTTCGGACTCCGCCTTTTGTGAATTGTCCAGTTCATTACTGGCTTCACTCCTCATTGAAGTGTCTGATTTATCTATCTGAGTTATAGTCTGAAGTAAATTTTTTCTTACTTCTTCCAAATAATCTTGAATCATTTTTTCTTTATCTCCTTCTTGGAAAGAGATTTTCCTAGCAATATGCCTGACTGAATTATCTTCAATGATTTTCTTGGGAAGAATGGCTTTATATTCGTCAATCTTTTCTTTAATGGAGTCTATAAGCTCCTGACCAATTAATTGTTTGGTTTTCGGATCCATTTTTAAAAGCTTATCCCAGAAATTATTATAATAAGTCCTGTATAAGCAAGGAATATCTTCCTCATTGAATCCTACTTCAGGAGTCCATTTGTGAATCCATGGTATTGAAAATTCAATGAAAAAATAGATTTGATCTATCTTTTCTATCCAGCATACATGATCTTCATGATATAATCGGTTAAGATCTGGAGAAACTTTAGTCCATTCTTTGTATAATTCCAAGAATGGTGCTGGCAAAATCTGCGTAGTAGGACCGTGGTAGGACCACCATTTAATAAACCAATTAGGAATTGTATCATGAATATTTTCGAGCATACCTTTATAAACCAAGTATGTTTATGTTTGTTATTATTGTAACATAATGTCACATCAAGCGCTCGGATATAATCCCAATATGTGAAATTCATTAGAGTTAGTAAGGCGGATTTGTCTTTCTTTCATAAGCGGACATACCTCAGCCAGATATAATCATTTAATAATGAATTTAGAAAAGCTATAACTTTTCGTGGGGCTATTACTGTGTTGAAGTGTTGAAAATCCACACTTCTGTATTCATCAAGATTTCTTCGTAATAAGGCGGGTCTTATATGACTCACCGGAAATATAATCCTCTACTAGGTATCTTTGAAATATTTTCCAAGGTTCATCTTTTCTCTGTAAATCTGAGTTCTCTAAGAGAAATATCATTTCTCTTTTTGCAATTTTCATAAGACTTGATATCATCACAATCCTCCTTTATTATTGAAACAAAAGTATCCTTTTGCTTCTTTCCTTCTAGATAGGCTGCATATGAGCGTATAATGGACTATCTTTTGGAATATCTTCCAAACTTACCAATTCTTTGTGGCGGGCGAAGATTCTTCTTGAGATGCGGTTCTTTTATTAAGTACCTTTTTTCTTCCCGTTGGTATAACCTGGGAATTTGAGTCAGATCTGTATGAAGATCCTTGTGATGATCTAGTTCCATAGGAACCATAGTTACCTCTGCTAGAAATTTCTTCCCTTCCTCTTCCTTTGATTTGAACCCAAGGTGGATCCATCCTGCAAACATAGCATTTTTTCATTATCATTCTGAAAAATATTCAAATAGATAATCATCATCTGAGATAGAGGTGAACTATTCGACATAGATATTAATCTTTCACCCATGGAACTGGGAGATACAAGTACTAAAAGTACTAGACTAGAAGAGGTAGATATACCTCATAATCTTGATTTGTTAAACAAATGGACAATCCCTAAAGTCCCTATTAAAACTATATATGATTATGGTTGGTTTGATAAACTTTCTTCTAAACAATTGATAAAGACAACTGAGCAGTCTCTTGCTTTAAATTCTTCTGAACAAACTATTCGATTGTTGAATGATCGAGATGTGATTTTTTATAAAAATCAATATAATTATTTGCATATTGGTATGGTTCAAATTGCCTTTAAACCTTTGACTCTTAAAGGGTTGCCAGAGACTTTTAGCGACTCTTCGTGATGCTAGAAATTTAAATTTGAGCAGATCTCTTATGGGTTCGATAGAATCTCTACGGTGGCCTATGGTCGGTTTACTTTAATCATAACCTAATTTGCGATTTATCTCTTCTTGATGCGAATATTCTCGATGCTCTAACATTAAATGTTAAAACTCATGGTTATAACTATGCTCGGGTTCGAACTTATTTGTTTATCATACCGAATCTATTTTAAATTATTATCACTCTTAATCCTAGATGTAGATTGTATGATATTTCTAATCAAACTATTTTGGTGAAACCAATTTTGCAAGGTCCAGTCACTACTAGAAGACCTATTAAGTGGGAAGAAATAGATTTCCCAACTTCATGGACTCTAAATTGGTTATATCCCCAAATCGATTAAGCGATCTTTATTACTAATTACGATTTTTCTCATATTTCTCAAAATCCGATGGAAGGATTAGTATCCGATTTTGAGATAATAGCTACGCGCCTCATGGCGATCTTTTAATGATAAGCGAGCTCATGTCCTCTTTAAGTATGAATAGACATTCTTTGTCTAGTCGCGGACTCTTACTGCAATGCACCATATTTCTCCGATTGATCCAATTTATGGTCGGCTCGAGATCGTCTTTGCCGTTACATACTATTATTGGTTACATTGAGAACTGCGTGGTCGAAAAGGTAAGAATCGACCGAAAACCAATATAGTGCAATTGAATGATGGCCATGACAAGGATATTCCTTGACACGAAATGGAGTTTAATGTAAACGAATTTTAATGATTACACACCAAATTGATTTTAGTCGAGTTATTGGCAAGAAAACATATTCAAAAAGAATTTTTTGACGAAAAATGGAATCGGTTTAAAACTTGGTTCTTTGATGCTTATAGCAAAGAAGATTTAAATTGTATTTCTCAAGAGTTTTATGAAACTTGTGCTTTGCATAATCAAATTATGTATTTTGTTCCTTGGTTTATAACCACTTATTTACCGTTATATATTAATGTTATTGAAAGAACTTATAAAGATGGGAGTGGTAATCTGTTAAAAGATATATACCATCCTCATTCATCATTTGTTTTACCATATATTAATGGTATTACTTTCTCAGCTTTTCTAAAATTTATTGATGATGATATTGCTTCTATTAGTATTTATGAATTTTATTAATTGATTACTCAAAACATTTATTTGAGTCTTTATGTTAAAGTGTTAGGAGAGCATATAAGTTCTCTTGACAAAAACTTGATGATTTAACTATTTTAATAAAAGATATTAAAGGTGATATAGTCAAAACAAGTTTTAAAGAAAAAGCGATGTTGCTTCTACTTGAAAAATACTCAGTAGTCTCTACTTTTATTCAAAGACCGATTGAAGTTTCGATTTTAAACCAACTTCTTTAAAAATTTAGAAGATCTTCTAGCGAAAAATTTGCAAATCTAGACATTGGAGAACTTGCGGCTAAGAAACTTCTTTGGATTAAAGTTTGGTCTATGGATTTATCACAAGATGTTGGTGATAAAGGACAAGTCTCTTGAAGTTAATAAGCTCGGGGGTTATCCAAGAAAAATAGCGAGATATGCTACTAAACCTAGTATGAATACATACTATTATCATCGTCCAACTCCTCAAGATGTCTTAATTGAAGAAGCGGGTGGAATCGGACTAATCGTCTTATAATGGTTCCGAGATTTCTGAATGGAATCTAGATGGGTTAACGGATCGACGATTAACCATTATGGTACATCGAATCTTTGATGTATTCGACTATTTGCAAGAGTGTTAAAAACAATGATAGAACTATCTGCAAGATGATTATTGCAGTTTCTGAGTCGACTTAGAGGATGGTGGGATAATTATCTTACCACGAAGAAAGCTTCGTTATTAATGCTATAGCCGATGATGAAGGCGTTGATAACTTGGGAATGGCCTTGGTAAAAAGCAGAGAAGATCTTTGTTTATACCTTGATTCTTACTATCTTGGAACATTTCAATGGTAGATTTACGGCCCGGCCGCGAAGCGATGAAACGTTGCTAAATGGTCTTAGGTGTCAAACTTTGGCTTACTTTAGATGGTATAAAGATACTTATATGAGTAGGGTTATGGAACTACCGAAAATAAGCTTGCATATTGGAAAACAAAGTTCATTGTGGACTTCCTCCTCTTTTTGCGAGCGAGTTAGAAAAACTCTAAGAGGAAATCAGTTGATATCCCTTATGCCACTTTAAGCTATGGAAAGATCATAGGAGTATGTACGGGAAGGATTAAAACTGTGTAATGAACTTAAAATGTCAAGACATTTCAAGATGGATAAGTGAAAGAAACGATCTCGGTTGGGAGATTTTTGTGAACAATTTGGTTTACCTAATCCCACACCAAAAAGGATGATTATTACAAATCGTCAAGAAGCAGAAGAATCTTCGGGTAAAGAAGAAGATCTAGCGAAGACATAGATCTAGGGAAGATCGAGAGGCTAGAAAAAGCCATCGTAAATCTAGAAGATTTACTAAAGATAGATCGGGAAGAGATCTTTCTGAAGTAAAATGTTACAAGTGTGGTAAACTTGGGCATATTGCTCCTAGCGCAAGTTAAACAAGTTGAAAACTTTGGAACTTGAAGATGACACTTATGAAAAGGTATATAGTCATTATACACTTGAGTTGAAGAAGACTATGAATCGATTCAGTTCGAATATCGAATTATTTGATTCCTCTAATTCTGATAATAATTGTACTAATGCTTGTAATACTTGTCAGGGGGATGATTGCAATTGCGAGGAAGATGAGATTTACAAACTCCAATCGCAATTTCAAGATTTTAATTTGAATACGATTACTTCTGATAATGTGATAGAACTTTTGAAAGAAGTCAGCGATAATAGGCCGTGAAAAAATTATTAATTTGGTCGTTTCAAATGAAACTAGTACTTCAAAATTATTGAAAAAGCGAAATCTTGATTTAAATGAATTTCATTATGATAGTCCCTACTCTTTAAAAGTGGTAGAAGATCGTATTGCCAAAAAACATAATTTTGTTAAAAAGGATCCCTCTTTTGATGATTTAAAAATTGAGGTTGAGAATTTGAAAAGAGAAATTAAGACTCTTAAATGAGCCGATTAATCTGTGATCACCGTATTACTCAGTTGAGATTAATAATAATGATGAAGAGCGATTTTCAAAAATAAAAAGCGAGTTGAAGGTGAAAATCTCGACGATAATCACGATCCTAAACAAGATTTGTTTTTAGGAATGATCAGATTATTCTGACACATAAATGGTATATTAAATGTACTATTCGATTGATAATAACTTTTCTATAACTAACATTGCTATGATAGATAGTAGTGCGGATGTTAGTGTATTGAGGAAGGTTTAGTACCAACTAAATACTTTCAAAAGGCGACTCATTTGGTTAAATCGGCTTCCGGTCATGCTCTAGATATAGAGTATAAGTTATCAAATGTCAAGATTTGTCAGAATAAAGTCTGCATTCCTCACTTCTTCTTTCTGGTTAAAAATCAGTTAAACCCTCCAATTATATTGGGAACTCTTTTTATAAATGCAATTTATCCTTTCACAGGAATCGATGCAAAAGGTTTCTCGGCCAAATTACAAGGATAATGAGATTCATTATTCCTTTATTCTGAATCCGGTAACAAGAGATATTAATGCTTTAATAAAAATGAAACAGAGCCATATGGACTCATTACAATTGGAATTATTCAGTATGAACATTGAAGATTCTATGAAATCTGCTAAGGTAAAAGAAAAATCAAATTGATTTACGAGCGGATGATGGCTGTAGATATTTGTGAGATCATCCTAGTGCTTTTGGGATCGTAAAAGCATATTGTGACTCTTCCATATGAAGAAGGATTTGTAGAGGATGATATTCTACGAAATCCGTACTGTCAAATGAATCACGAGTTAGTAGATTTACGCAAAGCGAGATTGATAATCTATTACAAAGGGTTTGATAAAACCTTCCAAGTCTCCTTGGTCTTGCCACGATATACATGTTAATACTTGCGGTGAAAGGAGCAGTGTTCGAGATTGGTGATTAATTATAAACCCTTGAATAAACACTTAAAGTGGATCGGTATCCTATTCTAATAAAGGATTTATTATCTAGATTATATGATGCCAATATATTTTCAAAATTTGATTTAAAATCGGGATATTGGCAAATCTGATTTTAAAGAACATTCTTATAGAATCGCTTTTAATGTCCCATTTGGACAATACGAATGGAATGTCATGCCATTTGGTTTGAAAAATGCCCATACGAATTTGAGAAAATAATGAATGATATTTTCAACCCTTATATGGAATTTATTATCTATATTGATGACATTCTAGTATTTTCTAAAACTTTTGAATTACATATCAAACATCTTGATATTTTCAAAAAGTTGTTATACAAAATGGATTAGTTATTTCTAAACCAAAAATGAGTTTATTTCAAGCGGATGTTCGTTTTCTAGGACATCAAATTTGTCAAGGAAGATTACTCCCATTCAAAGAGCCATTGATTTTCTTGACAAATTTCACTGATGTTATTCTGAGATAGAACTTCATTCTGAGGTTTCTAGGGAGTTTGAATTATATTTCTCCATTCTATAAACATCTTTCTCGAGATTTAGCCCATTATATGACAGTGAAGAAAGATAATAAGTCTCTTTGGAATGAGACTCTTACCACTTTGGTAAAGGATATTAAGCGGCGAGTGAAATCACTACCTGCTTGGCTCTAGCCAATCTGCTTGGCAAAAGATTATTGAGGCAGATCGTCTAATATTGGATACGGAGGAATTCTTAAGCAGATTAATCCTCACGATAAGAAGGAATATTTGATTAGATTCCATTCAGGAAATGGAGCGAAGCCGAGAAAAAGTATCACGGTAGCACATGAAATGCTAACCATTGTTAAATCGTTCTCAAATTTCGGACGACTTATACAACCAAAAGTTTTTGATAAAAACTGACGCTCAATCAGTCAAATTTATGTTTGACAAAGATTTTAAGCACGATGCTTCAAAATTAATATTCGCCAGGTGGCAAGCACAGTTAGCCCCTTTTGATTTTGATATTCAGTATAAAAAGGGAGTTGATAACTCGTTACCTGATTTCTTATCCAGGGAATATATTCAATAAATTATGATTTTTAGAACTTTTTTAGATGATGATACTCTCATTTCTATATTGAGAGTGCTTAAAACCCTTCCTAGAGACATGAAAAATCTTATTGTCGAAATAATTGTAGATGATATCATGAAGGAAGAATTTCCTCATATTCAAATAGCATACTATTCAGATGATGATTATCTATTTGAATATTTTTCAGAATGATAATGAAAAAATGCTATGTTTGCAGGATGGATCCACCTTGGGTTCAAATCAAAGGAAGAGGAAGGGGAAGAAACATTTCAGCGGAGGTAACTATGGTTCTATGGAACTAGATCATCACAAGGATCTTCATACAGATCGACTCAAATTCCCGAGTTATACCAACGGAAGAAAAAGGTACTTAATAAAGAACGCATCTCAAGAAGAATCTTCGTCCAGTTCACAGCAATTGGTAAGTTTGGAAGATATTCCAAAAGATAGTCCATTATACGCTCATATGCAGGCCTATCTAGAAGGAAAGAAGCAAAAGGATACTTTTGTTTCAATAATAAAGGAGGATTGTGATGATATCAAGTCTTATGAAAAATTGCAAAAAAGAGAAATGATATTTCTCTTAGAGAACTCAGATTTACAGAGAAAAGATGAACCTTGGAAAATATTTCAAAGATACCTAGTAGAGGGATTATATTTCCCGGGTGAGTCATATAAGACCCGCTCTTATTACGAAGAAATCTTGATGAATACAGGAAGTGTGGATTTTCAACACTTCAACACAGGTAATAGCCCCCACGAGAAAAGTTATAGCTTTTCTAAATTCATTATTAAACAGATTATATCTGTTGAGGACTGGGGTATGTCCGCTATGAAAGAAAGACAAATCAGTCTTACTAACTCCAGAATGAATTTCACATATTGGGATTATATCCGAGCGTTTGATGTGACATTATGTTACAATCTACTGTTTCAACAGTGTTTTTACTGTTGAGTGGGTCTCTTCTTCACATGTCTTCACATGTTTTTGCTTCCTTCACGTTTTTGCCTTTTTCTAAGGCCTTCATTTGCAAAGAAAAATCTTACGCGTCCATCAATTTCGCGGATGACAATATGTTCGGACTCGCCTTTGTGAATTGTCGATTCATTACCGCTTCACTCCTCATTGAAGTGTCTGATTTATCTATCTGAGTTATAGTCTGAAGTAAATTTTTTCTTACTTCTTCCAAATAATCTTGAATCATTTTTTCTTTATCTCCTTCTTGGAAAGAGATTTTCCTAGCAATATGCCTGACTGAATTATCTTCAATGATTTTCTTGGGAAGAATGGCTTTATATTCGTCAATCTTTTCTTTAATGGAGTCTATAAGCTCCTGACCAATTAATTGTTTGGTTTTCGGATCCATTTTTAAAAGCTTATCCCAGAAATTATTATAATAAGTCCTGTATAAGCAAGGAATATCTTCCTCATTGAATCCTACTTCAGGAGTCCATTTGTGAATCCATGGTATTGAAAATTCAATGAAAAAATAGATTTGATCTATCTTTTCTATCCAGCATACATGATCTTCATGATATAATCGGTTAAGATCTGGAGAAACTTTAGTCCATTCTTTGTATAATTCCAAGAATGGTGCTGGCAAAATCTGCGTAGTAGGACCGTGGTAGGACCACCATTTAATAAACCAATTAGGAATTGTATCACTGAATATTTTCGAGCATACCTTTATAAACCAAGTATGTTTATGTTTGTTATTATTGTAACATAATGTCACATCAAACGCTCGGATATAATCCCAATATGTGAAATTCATTCTGGAGTTAGTAAGACTGATTTGTCTTTCTTTCATAGCGGACATACCCCAGTCCTCAACAGATATAATCTGTTTAATAATGAATTTAGAAAAGCTATAACTTTTCTCGTGGGGGCTATTACCTGTGTTGAAGTGTTGAAAATCCACACTTCCTGTATTCATCAAGATTTCTTCGTAATAAGAGCGGGTCTTATATGACTCACCCGAAATATAATCCTCTACTAGGTATCTTTGAAATATTTTCCAAGGTTCATCTTTTCTCTGAATTGAGTTCTCTAAGAGAAATATCATTTCTCTTTTGCAATTGTTCATAAGACTTGATATCATCACAATCCTCCTTTATTATTGAAACAAAAGTATCCTTTTGCTTCTTTCCTTCTAGATAGGCCTGCATATGAGCGTATAATGGACTATCTTTTGGAATATCTTCCAAACTTACCAATTGCTGTGAACTGGACGAAGATTCTTCTTGAGATGCGGTTCTTTTATTAAGTACCTTTTTTCTTCCCGTTGGTATAACCTGGGAATTTGAGTCAGATCTGTATGAAGATCCTTGTGATGATCTAGTTCCATAGGAACCATAGTTACCTCTGCTAGGGGCTGTTCTTCCCCTTCCTCTTCCTTTGATTTGAACCAGTGGATCCATCCTGCAAACATAGCATTTTTTCATTATCATTCGAAAAATATTCAAATAGATAATCATCATCTGAATAGTATGCTATTTGAATATGAGGAAATTCTTCCTTCATGATATCATCTACAATTATTTCGACAATAAGATTTTTCATGTCTCTAGGAAGGGTTTTAAGCACTCTCAATATAGAAATGAGAGTATCATCATCTAAAAAAGTTCTAAAAATCATAATTTATTGAATATATTCCCTGGATAAGAAATCAGGTAACGAGTTATCAACTCCCTTTTTATACTAAATATCAAAATCAAAAGGGGCTAATCGTGCTTTGCACCGCGAATATTAATTTTGAAGCATCGTGCTTAAAATCTTTGTCAAACATAAATTTGATCGATTGAGCGTCGATTTTATCAAAAACTTTTGGTTGTATAAGTAAATCACGAAATTTGAGAACGATTTAACAATGGTTAGCATTTCATGTGCTCTGATCATACTTTTTCGGGCTTGTTCCATTTCCCGAATGGAATCTAATCAAATATTCCTCTTATCGTGAGGATTAATCTGTTTAAGAATTCCTCCGTATCCAATATTAGACATCTGTCTCAATAATCTTTTGCCAAGCAGATTGGCTAGAGCCAAGCAGGTAGTGATTTCACTCGCCGCTAATATCCTTTACCAAGTGGTAAGAGTCTCATTCAAAGAGACTTATTATCTTTCTTCACTGTCATATAATGGGGCTAAATCTAGAAAGATGTTTATAGAATGGAGAAATATAATTCAAACTCCTAGAAACCTCTGTGTTGAGTTCTATCTGTAATAACATCAGAAATTTGTCAAGAAAATCAATGGCTCTTTGAATGGAAGTAATCTTCCTTGACAAATTTGATGTCCTAGAAAACGAACATCATTTGAAATAAACTCATTTTTGGTTTAGAAATAACTAATCCATTTTGTATAACAACTTTTTGAAAATATCAAGATGTTTGATATGTAATTCAAAAGTTTTAGAAAATACTAGAATGTCATCAATATAGACAATAATAAATTCCATATAAGGGTTGAAAATATCATTCATTATTTTACGAAATTCGAAGGGCATTTTTCAAACCAAATGGCATGACATTCCATTCGTATTGTCCAAATGGGACATTAAAAGCGATTCTATAAGAATGTTCTTTAAAAATCAGATTTGCCAATATCACGATTTTAAATCAAATTTTGAAAATATATTGGCATCATATAATCTAGATAATAAATCCTTTTATTAGGAATAGGATACGATCCACTTTAAGTGTTTATTCAAGGGTTTATAATTAATCACCAATCTCGAACACCTGCGTTCCCTTTCACCGTTATTAACATAGAAGGTCGTGCAAGACCAAGGAGACTTGGAAGGTTTTATCAAACCCTTTTGTAATAGATTATCAATCTCGCTTTGCGAAATCTACTAACTCTGCATTCATTTGGAGTAGGGATTTCGTAGGAATATCATCCTCTACAAATCCTTCTTCATATGGAAGAGTCACAATATGCTTTGCGATCCCAAAAGCACTAGGATGATCTGCACAAATATCTACAACCATCCGCTCTAAATCAATTTGATTTTTTCTTTTACCTTAGCGATTTCATAGAATCTTCAATGTTCATCTTTGAATAATTCCAATTGTAATGAGTCCATATGGCTCTGTTTCATTTTATTAAAGCATTAATATCTCTTGTTACGGATTCGTAACAAGGAATAATGAATCTCATTATCCTTGTAATTTCTTTGAGAAACCTTTTGCATCGATTCTGTGAAAGGATAAATTGCATTTATAAAGGAGTTCCCAATATAATTGGAGGTTTAAGCGATTTTTAACCGAGAAGAAGAAGTGAGGAATGCGACTTTATTCGACAAATCTTGACATTTGATAACTTATACTCTATATCTAGAGCATGACCAGGAAGATTTAACCAAATGAGTCGTCTTTTGAAAGTATCTAGTTGGTACTAAACCTTCCTGAATACAGCTAACATCTGCACCACTATCTATCATAGCAATGTTAGTTATAGAAAAGTTATTATCAATCATAATAGTACATTTTATATACCATTTATGTTATGTAACAATCTTCTTCTGTCATAAAAAGAAATCTTGTTTATGATCATGTTTATCATGCTGGAGTTTTTCACCTTCAACCTGCTTTCCTTTATTTTTTGAAAATCGTTCTTCATCATTATTATTAATCTCAATCTGAGTAATACGGTGATCACAGATTAAGCGGCTCATTTAAGTCTTAATTTCTCTTTTCAAATTCTCAACCTCAATTTTTAAATCATCAAAGAGGAATCCTTTTAACAAAATTATGTTTTTAATACGATCTTCTACCACTTTTAAAGTAGGGACTATCATAATGAAATTCATTTAAATCGATTTCGTTTTTAATAATTTTGAAGTACTAGTTTCATTTGAAACAGCCAAATTAATAATTTTTTCACGAAGCCTATTATCAGTGACTTCTTTCAAAAGTTCTATCACATTATCAGAAGTAATCGTATTCAAATTAAAATCTTGAAATTGCGATTGGAGTTTGTAAATCTCATCTTCCTCGCAATTGCAATCATCCCCCTGACAAGTATTACAAGCATTAGTACAATTATTATCAGAATTAGAGGAATCAAATAATTCGATATTCGAACCTGAATCTGATTCATAGTCTTCTTCTGAACCTGAAGTGTATAACAGACTATATACCTTTTCATAAGTGTCATCTTCAAGTTCCAAAGTTTTCAACTTGTTTAACTTGCAGTTAGGAGCAATATGCCCAAGTTTACCACACTTGTAACATTTTACTTTAGAAAGATCTCTTCCCGATCTATCTTTAGTAAATCTTCTAGATTTACGATGCCTTTTTCTAGCCTCTCGATCTTCCCTAGATCTATGTCTTCGCTTAGATCTTCTTCTTTTACCCGAAGATTCTTCGTTTCTTGACGATTTGTAATAATCATCCTTTTTTGGTGTGGGATTAGGTAAACCAAATTGTTCACAAAAATCTCCCAACTGAGATCGTTCTTTCAGCTTATCCATCTTGAGCTGTCTTGACATTTTAAGTTCATTACACAGGTTTAATCCTTCCTGTGTACATACTCCTATGATCTTTCCATAGCTTAAAGTGGCATAAGGGATATCAATCTGATTTCCTCTTAGAGTTTTTCTAACTCGTTCTGCAAAAAGAGGAGGAAGTCCGTCAATGAACTTTGTTTTCCAATATGCAAGCTTATTTTCGGGTAGTTCCATAACCCTACTCATATAAGTATCTTTATACCATCTAAAGTAAGCCAAAGTTTGACACCTAAGACCATTTAGCGTTTTCTTGTTTTTCGTCTTTGGTGGTAAATCTACCATTGAAATGTTCCAAGATAGTAAGAATCAAGGTATAAACAGCATCTTCTCTGTTTTTTACCAAGGCCATTCCCAAGTTATCAACGCCTTCATCATCGGCTATAGCATTAATAACGAAGCTTTCTCTTCGGTGGTAAGATAATTATCCCACCATCCTCTAAGTTGACTCAGAAAACCTCAATAATCATCTTGCGATAGTTCTATCATTGTTTTTAACACTCTTGCAAATAGTCGAATACATCAGCATTCGATGTACCATAATGGTTAACTGTCGATCCGTTAACCCATCTAGATTCCATTCGTAAATCTCGGAACCATTATAAGACGTATTAGTCTGATTCCAGTCCCGTTCTTCAATTAAGACATCTTGAGGAGTTGGACGATGATAGTAGTATGTATTCATACTAGGTTTAGTAGCATATCTGCTATTTTTCTTTGGATAACCCCTGAGCTTATTAACTTCTGAAGAGACTTGTCCTTTATCACCAACATCTTGTGATAAATCCATAGGACCAAACTTTAATCCACAAGTTTCTTAGCCGCAAGTTCTCCAATGTCTAGATTTGCAAATTTTTCGCTTAGAAGATCTTCTAAATTTTTTAAAGAAGTTGGTTTAAAATCAGAAACTTCAATCGGTCTTTGAATAAAAGTAGAGACTACTGTCGGAGTATTTTCTGAAGTAGAAGCAACATCAGTTTTTTCTTTAAAACTTGTTTTGACTATATCAGCCTTAATATCTTTTATTAAAATAGTTAAATCATCAAGTTTTTTGTCAAGAGAACTTATATGCTCTCCTAACACTTTAACATAAAGACTCAAATAATTGTTTTGAGTAATCAATTTATTAATTTCATTAATACTAATTGAAGCAATATCTTCATCAATAAATTTTTGAAAAGCTGAGAAAGTAATACCAGTATTATTTGGTAAAACAAATGATGACTGAGGAGGGTATATAGCTTTTAACAGATTACCACTCCCATCTTTATAAGTTCTTTCAATAACATTAATATATAACGGTAAATAAGTGGTTATAAACCAAGGAACAAAATACATAATTTGATTATGCAAAGCACAAGTTTCATAAAACTCTTGAGAAATACAATTTAAATCTTCTTTGCTATAAGCATCAAAGAACCAAGTTTTAAACCGATTCCATTTTTCGTCAAAAAATTCTTTTTGAATATGTTTTCTTGCCAGCGAACCTGGACTAAAATCAATTTGGTGTGTAATCATTAAAATTCGTTTACATTAAACTCCATTTCAGAAGCTGAAGGAATATCCTTGTCATGGCCATCATTCACCTGTACTATATTGGTTTTCGGGTCGATTCTTACCTTTTCGACCACAGAGTTCTCATCAGAACCAATAATAGTATGTAACGAAGCAGCACGATCTCGAGCTGGACCATAAATTGGATCAATCGGAGAAATATGGTGCATTGCAGGCAAGAGTCTGCGACTAGACAAAGAATGTCTATTCATACTTAAAGAGGACATGAGCCTGCTATCATTAAAAGACTGCCTATGAGGCGCGTAGCTATTATCTGAAAACTGGATACTAATCCTTCCATCGGGATTTTGAGAAATATGAGAAAAATCAGAATTAGTAACAGCATCAGTTAACTGATTTGGGGATATAACCGAATTTAGAGTCCATGAAGTTGGGAAATCTATTTCTTCCCACTTAATAGGTCTTCTAGTAGTGACCTTGGACCTTGCAAAATTGGTTTCCACCAAAATAGTTTGATTAGAAATATCATACAATCTACATCTAGGATTAAGAGTGGATAATAATTTAAAATAGATTCGGTATGATAAACAAATAAGTTCCGAACCCGGAGCATAGTTATAACCATGAGTTTTAACATTTAATGTTAGAGCATCGAGAATATTCGCATCAGTAAGAGATAACTGCAAATTAGGTTGCGTATTAAAGTAAACCGGACCATAGGCCACCGTAGATTCTATCGAACCCATAAGAGACTGTCTGAAATTTAAATTTCTAGCATCACGAAGAGCTGCTAAAAAAGTCTCTGGCAACCCTTTAAGAGTCAAAGGTTTAAAGGCAATTTGAACCATACCAATATGCAAATAATTATATTGATTTTTATAAAAAATCACATCTCGATCATTCAACAATCGAATAGTTTGTTCAGAAGAATTTAAAGCAAGAGACTGCTCAGTTGTCTTTATCAATTGTTTAGAAGAAAGTTTATCAAACCAACCATAATCATATATAGTTTTAATAGGGACTTTAGGGATTGTCCATTTGTTTAACAAATCAAGATTATGAGGTATATCTACCTCTTCTAGTCTAGTACTTTTAGTACTTGTATCTCCCAGTTCCATGGGTGAAAGATTAATATCTATGTCGAATAGTTCACCTCTATCTCAAATATATTCCATGAAAAGTTCTTGGCTCTGATACCATCTTTACAGGATCAAGGACCTGGCGGTAGTCCGCCCAGTCAAAGATCAAGCATTAGTACAATTATTATCAGAATTAGAGGAATCAAATAATTCGATATTCGAACCTGAATCTGATTCATAGTCTTCTTCTGAACCTGAAGTGTATAACAGACTATATACCTTTTCATAAGTGTCATCTTCAAGTTCCAAAGTTTTCAACTTGTTTAACTTGCGATTAGAGCAATATGCCCAAGTTTACCACACTTGTAACATTTTACTTTAGAAAGATCTCTTCCCGATCTATCTTTAGTAAATCTTCTAGATTTACGATGGCTTTTTCTAGCCTCTCGATCTTCCCTAGATCTATGTCTTCGCTTAGATCTTCTTCTTTTACCCGAAGATTCTTCGTTTCTTGACGATTTGTAATAATCATCCTTTTTTGGTGTGGGATTAGGTAAACCAAATTGTTCACAAAAATCTCCCAACTGAGATCGTTCTTTCAGCTTATCCATCTTGAAATTTGTCTTGACATTTTAAGTTCATTACACAGTTTAATCCTTCCCGTACATACTCCTATGATCTTTCCATAGCTTAAAGTGGCATAAGGGATATCAATCTGATTTCCTCTTAGAGTTTTTCTAACTCGTTCTGCAAAAGAGAAGGAAGTCCGTCAATGAACTTTGTTTTCCAATATGCAAGCTTATTTTCGGGTAGTTCCATAACCCTACTCATATAAGTATCTTTATACCATCTAAAGTAAGCCAAAGTTTGACACCTAAGACCATTTAGCAGCGTTCTTACTGTTTCGTGCTGGCTGGTAAATCTACCATTGAAATGTTCCAAGATAGTAAGAATCAAGGTATAAACAGCATCTTCTCTGTTTTTTACCAAGGCCATTCCCAAGTTATCAACGCCTTCATCATCGGCTATAGCATTAATAACCGAAGCTTTCTCTTCGGTGGTAAGATAATTATCCCACCATCCTCTAAGTTGACCTGTAAAACCTGCAATAATCATCTTGCAGATAGTTCTATCATTGTTTTTAACACTCTTGCAAATAGTCGAATACATCAGCATTCGATGTACCATAATGGTTAACTGTCGATCCGTTAACCCATCTAGATTCCATTCGTAAATCTCGGAACCATTATAAGACGTATTAGTCTGATTCCAGTCCCGTTCTTCAATTAAGACATCTTGAGGAGTTGGACGATGATAGTAGTATGTATTCATACTAGGTTTAGTAGCGTATCTGCTATTTTTCTTTGGATAACCCCTGAGCTTATTAACTTCTGAAGAGACTTGTCCTTTATCACCAACATCTTGTGATAAATCCATAGGACCAAACTTTAATCCAAAGAGTTTCTTAGCATAAGTTCTCAATGTCTAGATTTGCAAATTTTTCGCTTAGAAGATCTTCTAAATTTTTTAAAGAAGTTGGTTTAAAATCAGAAACTTCAATCGGTCTTTGAATAAAAGTAGAGACTACTGTCGGAGTATTTTCTGAAGTAGAAGCAACATCAGTTTTTTCTTTAAAACTTGTTTTGACTATATCAGCCTTAATATCTTTTATTAAAATAGTTAAATCATCAAGTTTTTTGTCAAGAGAACTTATATGCTCTCCTAACACTTTAACATAAAGACTCAAATAATTGTTTTGAGTAATCAATTTATTAATTTCATTAATACTAATTGAAGCAATATCTTCATCAATAAATTTTTGAAAAGCTGAGAAAGTAATACCAGTATTATTTGGTAAAACAAATGATGACTGAGGAGGGTATATAGCTTTTAACAGATTACCACTCCCATCTTTATAAGTTCTTTCAATAACATTAATATATAACGGTAAATAAGTGGTTATAAACCAAGGAACAAAATACATAATTTGATTATGCAAAGCACAAGTTTCATAAAACTCTTGAGAAATACAATTTAAATCTTCTTTGCTATAAGCATCAAAGAACCAAGTTTTAAACCGATTCCATTTTTCGTCAAAAAATTCTTTTTGAATATGTTTTCTTGCCAGCGAACCTGGACTAAAATCAATTTGGTGTGTAATCATTAAAATTCGTTTACATTAAACTCCATTTCAGAAGCTGAAGGAATATCCTTGTCATGGCCATCATTCACCTGTACTATATTGGTTTTCGGGTCGATTCTTACCTTTTCGACCACAGAGTTCTCATCAGAACCAATAATAGTATGTAACGAAGCAGCACGATCTCGAGCTGGACCATAAATTGGATCAATCGGAGAAATATGGTGCATTGCAGGCAAGAGTCTGCGACTAGACAAAGAATGTCTATTCATACTTAAAGAGGACATGAGCCTGCTATCATTAAAAGACTGCCTATGAGGCGCGTAGCTATTATCTGAAAACTGGATACTAATCCTTCCATCGGGATTTTGAGAAATATGAGAAAAATCAGAATTAATGTAACATCGATTAAGCGATTTGGGGATATAACCGAATTTAGAGTCCATGAAGTTGGGAAATCTATTTCTTCCCACTTAATAGGTCTTCTAGTAGTGACCTTGGACCTTGCAAAATTGGTTTCCACCAAAATAGTTTGATTAGAAATATCATACAATCTACATCTAGGATTAAGAGTGGATAATAATTTAAAATAGATTCGGTATGATAAACAAATAAGTTCGAACCGAGCATAGTTATAACCATGAGTTTTAACATTTAATGTTAGAGCATCGAGAATATTCGCATCGATGAGAGATAAGCGCAAATTAGGTTGCGTATTAAAGTAAACCGGACCATAGGCCACCGTAGATTCTATCGAACCCATAAGAAGTATGCGAAATTTAAATTTCTAGCATCACGAAGAGTCTAAAAAGTCTCGCAACCCTTTAAGAGTCAAAGGTTTAAAGGCAATTTGAACCATACCAATATGCAAATAATTATATTGATTTTTATAAAAAATCACATCTCGATCATTCAACAATCGAATAGTTTGTTGGAAGAATTTAAAGCAAGAATGCTCGATTGTCTTTATCAATTGTTTAGAAGAAAGTTTATCAAACCAACCATAATCATATATAGTTTTAATAGGGACTTTAGGGATTTTCCATTTGTTTAACAAATCAAGATTATGAGGTATATCTACCTCTTCTAGTCTAGTACTTTTAGTACTTGTATCTCGATTCCATGGGTGAAACATTAATATCTATGTCGAATAGTTCACCTCTATCTCAAATATATTCCATGAAAAGTTCTTGGCTCGATACCATCTTTACAGATCAAGGACACAGCGGTAGTCCGCCACCAAAGATCAAGCAATTCAAGCATCCTTAAGCTAGCGGTAGTCCTTTGCGAAAGAATCGAAATATCTGAGAATTTTGGCATAGTTTTTGATCGCATGGTATGCTTTTTACCCAAGCAAAGGGCACTGTAATCTAATACATACTACTTATTGAGCCCATGTGCCTGGCAATTCTAACCGGGTATAAAGTGCCTTACTTATCAAAACTCATTTTTCAGGCTAAAACCACGGCTGGCCAGGCGGAGTCACTAAGACAAAGCCAAGAGTAGTGCTAGATTCGACTGTGCCTCAATCTCGGAACCAAGTCGAAAAGCCATACTAAAATTCCTTTATATTTAAATAGAGCTTAGATCCGTTCATGGTTTATATAGAAGAGAAGTTAGTTATTCGACATAGATAATCTTTAGCCGGACATAGTCCTGGCTAGGAGAAACATACTAAATAAAAGACTAAAGGAAAATAAGTACCTTATAAAGGATGATCGTCTTCAAGATCTAAAGAACTCTGAATAACTGACCGGTTTATTTATATCGGAACAGTACTCCGGAAAGCTTACACACAAAACTTACAAACTTCAAAACAAAGAACAAAAGAGAGAGAGCTAAATTTTTCTGATGCCTCTCCTCAAACTAAGCTATGACTTATATAGAGAAATAAGAAAACATAAAGCATCTATGCGGTACAAAGGGGCCCTCATGGGTCACGAGCGATAAATCTCTTTGTTTCAACGGTGTTTTCTTGTTGAGTGGGTCTCTTCTTCACATGTCTTCACATTTTTTTTGTTCAATCACTTTTTAGCCTTTTTCTAAGGCCTTCATTTGCAGCAAAAAATCTTCTGCTTCCATCAATTCTGCGGCTGACAGCATATGTTCGGACTCCGCCCTTTGTGAATCGTCCAGTTCATTACTGGCTTCACTCCTCATTGAAGTGTCTGATTTATCTATCTGAGTTATAGTCTGAAGTAAATTTTTTCTTACTTCTTCCAAATAATCCTGAATCATTTTTTCTTTATCTCCTTCTTGGAAAGAGATTTTCCTAGCAATATGCCTGACTGAATTATCTTCAATGATTTTCTTGGGAAGAATGGCTTTATATTCGTCAATCTTTTCTTTAATGGAGTCTATAAGCTCCTGACCAATTAATTGTTTGGTTTTCGGATCCATTTTTAAAAGCTTATCCCAGAAATTATTATAATAAGTCCTGTATAAGCAAGGAATATCTTCCTCATTGAATCCTACTTCAGGAGTCCATTTGTGAATCCATGGTATTGAAAATTCAATGAAAAAATAGATTTGATCTATTCTTTCTATCCAGCATACATGATCTTCATGATATAATCGGTTAAGATCTGGAGAAACTTTAGTCCATTCTTTGTATAATTCCAAGAATGGTGCTGGCAAAATCTGCGTAGTAGGACCGTGGTAGGACCACCATTTAATAAACCAATTAGGAATTGTATCACTGAATATTTTCGAGCATACCTTTATAAACCAAGTATGTTTATGTTTGTTATTATTGTAACATAATGTCACATCAAACGCTCGGATATAATCCCAATATGTGAAATTCATTCTGGAGTTAGTAAGACTGATTTGTCTTTCTTTCATAGCGGACATACCCCAGTCCTCAACAGATATAATCTGTTTAATAATGAATTTAGAAAAGCTATAACTTTTCTCGTGGGGGCTATTACCTGTGTTGAAGTGTTGAAAATCCACACTTCCTGTATTCATCAAGATTTCTTCGTAATAAGAGCGGGTCTTATATGACTCACCTGGGAAATATAATCCCTCTACTAGGTATCTTTGAAATATTTTCCAAGGTTCATCTTTTCTCTGTAAATCTGAATTCTCTAAGAGAAATATCATTTCTCTTTTTTGCAATTTTTCATAGGACTTGATATCATCACAATCCTCCTTTATTATTGAAACAAAAGTATCCTTTTGCTTCTTTCCTTCTAGATAGGCCTGCATATGAGCGTATAATGGACTATCTTTTGGAATATCTTCCAAACTTACCAATTGTTGTGAACTGGACGAAGATTCTTCTTGAGATGCGGTTCTTTTATTAAGTACCTTTTTTCTTCCCGTTGGTATAACCTGGGAATTTGAGTCAGATCTGTATGAAGATCCTTGTGATGATCTAGTTCCATAGGAACCATAGTTACCTCTGCTAGGGGCTGTTCTTCCCCTTCCTCTTCCTTTGATTTGAACCCAAGGTGGATCCATCCTGCAAACATAGCATTTTTTCATTATCATTCTGAAAAATATTCGAATAGATAATCATCATCTGAATAGTATGCTATTTGAATATGAGAAAATTCTTCCTTCATGATATCATCTACAATTATTTCGACAATAAGATTTTTCATGTCTCTAGGAAGGGTTTTAAGCACTCTCAATATAGAAATGAGAGTATCATCATCTAAAAAAGTTCTAAAAATCATAATTTATTGAATATATTCCCTGGATAAGAAATCAGGTAACGAGTTATCAACTCCCTTTTTATACTGAATATCAAAATCAAAAGGGGCTAACTGTGCTTGCCACCTGGCGAATATTAATTTTGAAGCATCGTGCTTAAAATCTTTGTCAAACATAAATTTGACTGATTGAGCGTCAGTTTTTATCAAAAACTTTTGGTTGTATAAGTCGTCTGAAATTTGAGAACGTTTAACAATGGTTAGCATTTCATGTACTCTTGTCGCATACTTTTTCAGGCTTCGTTCCATTTCCCGAATGAAATCTAATCAAATATTCCTTCTTATCGTGAGGATTATTCTTTTTAAGAATTCCTCCGTATCAAATATTAGAATGATATGTCTCAATAATCTTTTGCCAAGCAGGATTGGCTAGAGCCAAGCAGGGTAGTGATTTCACTCGCCGCTTAATATCCTTTACCAAAGTGGTAAGAGTCTCATTCCAAAGAGACTTATTATCTTTCTTCAGCCTGTCATATAATGGGGCTAAATCTAGAAAGATGTTTATAGAATGGAGAAATATAATTCAAACTCCTAGAAACCTCAGTAGTTGAGTTCTATCTAATAACATCAGAAATTTGTCAGCAAAATCAATGGCTCTTTGAATGGGAGTAATCTTCCCTTGACAAATTTGATGTCCTAGAAAACGAACATCTGTTTGAAATAAACTCATTTTTGGTTTAGAAATAACTAATCCATTTTGTATAACAACTTTTTTGAAAATATCAAGATGTTTGATATGTAATTCAAAAGTTTTAGAAAATACTAGAATGTCATCAATATAGACAATAATAAATTCCATATAAGGGTTGAAAATATCATTCATTATTTTCTGAAATTCAGAAGGGGCATTTTTCAAACCAAATGGCATGACATTCCATTCGTATTGTCCAAATGGGACATTAAAAGCAGTTCTATAAGAATGTTTTAAAAATCTGTATTTGCCAATATCCTGATTTTAAATCAAATTTTGAAAATATATTGGCATCATATAATCTAGATAATAAATCCCTTTTATTAGGAATAGGATACCTGATCCACTTTAAGTGTTTATTCAAGGGTTTATAATTAATCACCAATCTCGGAACACCTCGTTCCCTTTCAGCCGCGTTATTAACATAGAAGGCTGTGCAAGACCAAGGAGACTTGGAAGGTTTTATCAAACCCTTTTGTAATAGATTATCAATCTCAGTTTTGCAGAAATCTACTAACTCTGCATTCATTTGACAGGGTCGAGATTTCGTAGGAATATCATCCTCTACAAATCCTTCTTCATATGGAAGAGTCACAATATGCTTTTTGCGATCCCAAAAAGCGCTAGGATGGTCTGCACAAATATCTATAGCCATCTGCTCAGAAATCAATTTGATCTTTTCTTTTACCTTAGCAGATTTCATAGAATCTTCAATATTCATACTGAACAATTCCAATTGTAATGAGTCCATATGGCTCTGCTTCATTTTTATTAATGCATTAATATCTCTTGTTACCGGATCTGTAACAAAAGAATAATGAATCTCATTATCCTTGTAATTTGCTGAGAAACCTTTTGCATCGATTCCTGTGAAAGGATAAATTGCATTTATAAAAGGAGTTCCCAATATAATTGGAGGATTTAACTGATTTTTAACCAGAAAGAAGAAGTGAGGAATGCAGACTTTATTCTGACAAATCTTGACATTTGATAACTTATACTCTATATCTAGAGCATGACCGGAAGCCGATTTAACCAAATGAGTCGTCTTTTGAAAGTATTTAGTTGGTACTAAACCTTCCTGAATACAGCTAACATCTGCACCACTATCTATCATAGCAATGTTAGTTATAGAAAAGTTATTATCAATCAAAATAGTACATTTAATATACCATTTATGTGCTGTAACAATCTGCATCATTCCTAAAAACAAATCTTGTTTAGGATCAGGATTATCAAGCTGGAGATTTTCACCTTCAACCTGCTTTCCTTTATTTTTTGAAAATCGTTCTTCATCATTATTATTAATCTCAATCGAGTAATACGGTGATCACATTAACCGGCTCTGTTTAAGAGTCTTAATTTCTCTTTTCAAATTCTCAACCTCAATTTTAAATCATCAAAAGAGGAATCCTTTTAACAAAATTATGTTTTTGGCAATACGATCTTCTACCACTTTTAAAGAGTAGGGACTTTCATAATGAAATTCATTTAAATCGAGATTTCGCTTTTCAATAATTTTTGAAGTACTAGTTTCATTTGAAACAACCAAATTAATAATTTTTCACGGCCTATTATTAGTGACTTCTTTCAAAAGTTCTATCACATTATCGTAATCGTATTTAAATTAAAATCTTGAAATTGCGATTGGAGTTTGTAAATCTCATCTTCCTCGCATTGCAATCATCCCCGACAAGTATTACAAGCATTAGTACAATTATTATCGTAATTAGAGGAATCAAATAATTCGATATTCGAACTGAATCGATTCATAGTCTTCTTACGAACTCAAGTGTATAATGGACTATATACCTTTTCATAAGTGTCATCTTCAAGTTCCAAAGTTTTCAACTTGTTTAACTTGCGATTAGAGCAATATGCCCAAGTTTACCACACTTGTAACATTTTACTTTAGAAAGATCTCTTCCCGATCTATCTTTAGTAAATCTTCTAGATTTCTGATGGCTTTTTCTAGCCTCTCGATCTTCCCTAGATCTATGTCTTCGCTTAGATCTTCTTCTTTACCCGAAGATTCTTCGTTTCTTGACGATTTGTAATAATCATCCTTTTTGGTGTGGGATTAGGTAAACCAAATTGTTCACAAAAATCTCCCAATGAGATCGTTCTTTCATTATCCATCTTGAAATGCCTTGACATTTTAAGTTCATTACACAGGTTTAATCCTTCCTGTGTACATACTCCTATGATCTTTCCATAGCTTAAAGTGGCATAAGGGATATCAATCTGATTTCCTCTTAGAGTTTTTCTAACTCGTTCTGCAAAAAGAGGAGGAAGTCCGTCAATGAACTTTGTTTTCCAATATGCAAGCTTATTTTCGGGTAGTTCCATAACCCTACTCATATAAGTATCTTTATACCATCTAAAGTAAGCCAAAGTTTGACACCTAAGACCATTTAGCGTTCTTACAGTTTCGTGCTGGCTGGTAAATCTACCATTGAAATGTTCCAAGATAGTAAGAATCAAGGTATAAACAGCATCTTCTCTGTTTTTTACCAAGGCCATTCCCAAGTTATCAACGCCTTCATCATCGGCTATAGCATTAATAACCGAAGCTTTCTCTTCGGTGGTAAGATAATTATCCCACCATCCTCTAAGTTGACCTGTAAAACCTGCAATAATCATCTTGCAGATAGTTCTATCATTGTTTTTAACACTCTTGCAAATAGTCGAATACATCAGCATTCGATGTACCATAATGGTTAACTGTCGATCCGTTAACCCATCTAGATTCCATTCGTAAATCTCGGAACCATTATAAGACGTATTAGTCTGATTCCAGTCCCGTTCTTCAATTAAGACATCTTGAGGAGTTGGACGATGATAGTAGTATGTATTCATACTAGGTTTAGTAGCGTATCTGCTATTTTTCTTTGGATAACCCCTGAGCTTATTAACTTCTGAAGAGACTTGTCCTTTATCACCAACATCTTGTGATAAATCCATAGGACCAAACTTTAATCCAGCAAGCTTCTTAGCCGCAAGTTCTCCAATGTCTAGATTTGCAAATTTTTCGCTTAGAAGATCTTCTAAATTTTTTAAAGAAGTTGGTTTAAAATCAGAAACTTCAATCGGTCTTTGAATAAAAGTAGAGACTACTGTCGGAGTATTTTCTGAAGTAGAAGCAACATCAGTTTTTTCTTTAAAACTTGTTTTGACTATATCAGCCTTAATATCTTTTATTAAAATAGTTAAATCATCAAGTTTTTTGTCAAGAGAACTTATATGCTCTCCTAACACTTTAACATAAAGACTCAAATAATTGTTTTGAGTAATCAATTTATTAATTTCATTAATACTAATTGAAGCAATATCTTCATCAATAAATTTTTGAAAAGTGAAAGTAATACGGTATTATTTGGTAAAACAAATGATGAGTAGGAGGGTATATAGCTTTTAACAGTTACCATTCCCATCTTTATAAGTTCTTTCAATAACATTAATATATAACGGTAAATAAGTGGTTATAAACCAAGGAACAAAATACATAATTTGATTATGCAAAGCACAAGTTTCATAAAACTCTTGAGAAATACAATTTAAATCTTCTTTGCTATAAGCATCAAAGAACCAAGTTTTAAACCGATTCCATTTTTCACAAAAATTCTTTTTGAATATGTTTTCTTGCCAATGAACTCGACTAAAATCAATTTGGTGTGTAATCATTAAAATTCGTTTACATTAAACTCCATTTCCGTTCAAGGAATATCCTTGTCATGGCCATCATTCACATGTACTATATTGGTTTTGGTCGATTCTTACCTTTTCGACCACGAGTTCTCATCGTAACCAATAGTATGTAACGGCGACGATCTCGAGCCGACCATAAATTGGATCAATCGGAGAAATATGGTGCATTGCAGTAAGAGTCTGCGACTAGACAAAGAATGTCTATTCATACTTAAAGAGGACATGAGCTGCTATCATTAAAAGATCGCCTATGAGGCGCGTAGCTATTATCTGGCGGATACTAATTCTTCCATCGGGATTTTGAGAAATATGAGAAAAATCGTAATTAGTAATGAGATCGCTTAATCGATTTGGGGATATAACCGAATTTAGAGTCCATGAAGTTGGGAAATCTATTTCTTCCCACTTAATAGGTCTTCTAGTAGTGACCTTGGACCTTGCAAAATTGGTTTCACCAAAATAGTTTGATTAGAAATATCATACAATCTACATCTAGGATTAAGAGTGGATAATAATTTAAAATAGATTCGGTATGATAAACAAATAAGTTCGAACCGAGCATAGTTATAACCATGAGTTTTAACATTTAATGTTAGAGCATCGAGAATATTCGCATCGAAGAGATAATCGCAAATTAGGTTGCGTATTAAAGTAAACCTGACCATAGGCCACCGTAGATTCTATCGAACCCATAAGAGATCTGCGAAATTTAAATTTCTAGCATCACGAAGAGTCGCTAAAAAGTCTCGCAACCCTTTAAGAGTCAAAGGTTTAAAGGCAATTTGAACCATACCAATATGCAATAATTATATTGATTTTTATAAAAAATCACATCTCGATCATTCAACAAGCGAATAGTTTGTTCAGAAGAATTTAAAGCAAGAGACTGCTCAGTTGTTTTTATCAATTGTTTAGAAGAAAGTTTATCAAACCAACCATAATCATATATAGTTTTAATAGGGACTTTAGGGATTGTCCATTTGTTTAACAAATCAAGATTATGAGGTATATCTACCTCTTCTAGTCTAGTACTTTTAGTACTTGTATCTCCCAGTTCCATGGGTGAAAGATTAATATCTATGTCGAATAGTTCACCTCTATCTCAAATATATTCCATGAAAAGTTCTTGGCTCTGATACCATCTTTACAGGATCAAGGACCTGGCGGTAGTCCGCCCAGTCAAAGATCAAGCAATTCAAGCATCCTTAAGCTAGCGGTAGTCCGCCTGCGAAAGAATCGAAATATACAAGAATTTTGGCATAGTTTTTCAGACTGCATGGTATGCTTTTTACCCAAGCAAAGGGCCTGTCAGAATCTAATACATACTACTTATTGAGCCCATGTGCCTGGCAATTCTAACCGGGTATAAAGTGCCTTACTTATCAAAACTCATTTTTCAGGCTAAAACCACGGCTGGCCAGGCGGAGTCACTAAGACAAAGCCAATAAGAGTAGTGCTAGATTCAGGCCTCAATCTCGAACCAAGTCGAAAAGCCATACTAAAATTCCTTTATATTTTAATAGAGCTTAGATCCGTTCAGGGTTTATATAGAAGTGAAGTTAGTTATTCGACATAGATAATCTTTAGCCGGACATAGTCCTGGCTAGGAGAAACATACTAAATAAAAGACTAAAAGGAAAATAAGTACCTTATAAAGGATGATCGTCTTCAAGATCTAAAGAACTCTGAATAACTGACCGGTTTATTTATATCTAACAGATCTAAAGCTTACACAAAACTTACAAACTTCAAAACAAAGAACAAAGAGAGAGCTAAATTTTTCTGATGCCTCTCCTCAAACTAAGCTATGACTTATATAGAGAAATAAGAAAACATAAAGCATCTATGTACAAAGGGGCCTCATCCGGGTCCCGAACGATAAATCTCTTTGTTTCAACGGTGTTTTCTTGTTGAGTGGGTCTCTTCTTCACATGTCTTCACATGTTTTGCTTCATTCACGTTTTTGCCTTTTTCTAAGGCCTTCATTTGCAGCAAAAAATCTTCTGCTTCCATCAATTCTGCGGCTGACAGCATATGTTCGGACTCCGCCCTTTGTGAATCGTCCAGTTCATTACTGGCTTCACTCCTCATTGAAGTGTCTGATTTATCTATCTGAGTTATAGTCTGAAGTAAATTTTTTCTTACTTCTTCCAAATAATCCTGAATCATTTTTTCTTTATCTCCTTCTTGGAAAGAGATTTTCCTAGCAATATGCCTGACTGAATTATCTTCAATGATTTTCTTGGGAAGAATGGCTTTATATTCGTCAATCTTTTCTTTAATGGAGTCTATAAGCTCCTGACCAATTAATTGTTTGGTTTTCGGATCCATTTTTAAAAGCTTATCCCAGAAATTATTATAATAAGTCCTGAATAATCAAGGAATATCTTCCTCATTGAATCCTACTTCAGGAGTCCATTTGTGAATCCATGGTATTGAAAATTCAATGAAAAAATAGATTTGATCTATTCTTTCTATCCAGCATACATGATCTTCATGATATAATCGGTTAAGATCTGGAGAAACTTTAGTCCATTCTTTGTATAATTCCAAGAATGGGGCTGGCAAAATCTGCGTAGTAGGACCGTGGTAGGACCACCATTTGATAAACCAATTAGGAATTGTATCATTGAATATCTTCGAGCATACCTTTATAAACCAAGTATGTTTATGTTTGTTATTATTGTAACATAATGTCACATCAAACGCTCGGATATAATCCCAATATGTGAAATTCATTCGAGTTAGTAAGACCGATTTGTCTTTCTTTCATAGCGGACATACCCAGTCCTCAATGTATATAATCTGCTTAATAATGAATTTAGAAAAGCTATAACTTTTCTCGTAGGGCTATTACTGTTGAAGTGTTGAAAATCCACACTTCCTCGTATTCATCAAGATTTCTTCGTAATAAGAGCGGTCTTATATGACTCACCGGGAAATATAATCCCTCTACTAGGTATCTTTGAAATATTTTCCAAGGTTCATCTTTTCTCTCAGAATCAATTTCTAAGAGAAATATCATTTCTCTTTTGCAATTTTTCATAGGACTTGATATCATCACAATCCTCCTTTATTATTGAAACAAAAGTATCCTTTTGCTTCTTTCCTTCTAGATAGGCTGCGTACGAGCGTATAATGGACTATCTTTTGGAATATCTTCCAAACTTACCAATTCTTTGTGAACTCGACGAAGATTCTTCTTGAGATGCGGTTCTTTATTAAGTACCTTTTTCTTCCCGTTGGTATAACTCGGGAATTTGAGTCGAATCTGTATTAAGATCCTTGTGATGATCTAGTTCCATAGGAACCATAGTTACCTCTCGCTAGAACATTCTTCCCCTTCCTCTTCCTTTGATTTGAACCCAGGTGGATCCATCCCGCAAACATAGCATTTTTTCATTATCATTCGAAAAATATTCGAATAGATAATCATCATCTGAATAGTATGCTATTTGAATATGAGGAAATTCTTCCTTCATGATATCATCTACAATTATTTCGACAATAAGATTTTTCATGTCTCTAGGAAGGGTTTTAAGCACTCTCAATATAGAAATTAGAGTATAATCATCAAAAAAAGATCTAAAAATCATAATTTATTGAATATATTCCTGGATAAGAAATCGTAACGAGTTATCAACTCCTTTTTATCGAATATCAAAATCAAAAGGGGCTAATCGTGCTTGCCACCGCGAATATTAATTTTGAAGCATCGTGCTTAAAATCTTTGTCAAACATAAATTTGATCGATTGAGCGCGATTTTATCAAAACTTTTTGTTGTATAAGTCGTCCTGAAATTTGAGAACGCATTTAACAATGGTTAGCATTTCATGTGCTACTGTCGCATACTTTTTCTGGGCTTCGTTCCATTTCCCAGAATGAAATCTAATCAAATATTCCTTCTTATCATGAGGATTAATCTGCTTAAGAATTCCTCCGTATCCAATATTAGACGACTGTCTCAATAATCTTTTGCCAAGCAGATTGGCTAGAGCTGCAGGTAGTGATTTCACTCGCTTAATATCCTTTACCAAAGTGGTAAGAGTCTCATTCCAAAGAGACTTATTATCTTTCTTCACTGTCATATAATGGGGCTAAATCTAGAAAGATGTTTATAGAATGGAGAAATATAATTCAAACTCCCTAGAAACCTCTCAGTTGAGTTCTATCTAATAACATCAGAAATTTGTCAAGAAAATCAATGGCTCTTTGAATGGAGTAATCTTCCTTGACAAATTTGATGTCCTAGAAACGAACATCCGCTTGAAATAAACTCATTTTTGGTTTAGAAATAACTAATCCATTTTGTATAACCACTTTTTTGAAAATATCAAGATGTTTGATATGTAATTCAAAAGTTTTAGAAAATACTAGAATGTCATAAATATATAAAATAATAAATTCCATATAAGGGTTGAAAATATCATTCATTATTTCAAATTCATGGGCATTTTTCAAACCAAATGGCATGACATTACATTCTTATTGTCCATATGGTACATTAAAAGCAGTTCTATAATAATGTTATTTAAAAATCTGTATTTGCAAATATCCTGATTTTAAATCAAATTTTGAAAATATATTGGCATCATATAATCTAGATAATAAATCCTTTTATTAGGAATAGATACCCGATCCACTTTAAGTGTTTATTCAAGGGTTTATAATTAATCACCATCTAACACTGCTCCTCTTTCACCAAGTATTAACATGTAGAAGGTGCAAGACCAAGGAGACTTGGAAGGTTTTATCAAACCCTTTTGTAATAGATTATCAATCTCGCTTTGCGTAAATCTACTAACTCAGATTCATTTGACAGGTCGAGATTTCGTAGGAATATCATCCTCTACAAATCCTTCTTCATACGGAAGAGTCACAATATGCTTTTTCGATCCCAAAAGCGCTAGGATGGTCTGCACAAATATCTATAGCCATCTGCTCAGAAATCAATTTGATCTTTTCTTTTACCTTAGCAGATTTCATAGAATCTTCAATATTCATACTGAACAATTCCAATTGTAATGAGTCCATATGGCTCGCTTCATTTTTATTAATGCATTAATATCTCTTGTTACGGATTCAGAATAAAAGAATAATGAATCTCATTATCCTTGTAATTTGCGAGAAACCTTTTGCATCGATTCTGAAAGGATAAATTGCATTTATAAAAGGAGTTCCCAATATAATTGGAGGATTTAATCGATTTTTAACCGTAAAGAAGAAGTGAGGAATGCACTTTATTCGACAAATCTTGACATTTGATAACTTATACTCTATATCTAGAGCATGACCGAAGCCGATTTAACTAAATGAGTCGCCTTTTGAAAGTATTTAGTTGGTACTAAACCTTCCGAATACAAATTAACATCCGCACTACTATCTATCATAGCAATGTTAGTTATAGAAAAGTTATTATCAATCAAAATAGTACATTTAATATACCATTTATGTCAGAATAACAAGATCATTCCTAAAAACAAATCTTGTTTAGGATCGTGATTATCAAGTCGAGATTTTCACCTTCAACTCGCTTTCCTTTATTTTTTGAAAATCGCTCTTCATCATTATTATTAATCTCAACTGAGTAATACGGTGATCACAGATTAACTGCTCGCTTAAGAGTCTTAATTTCTTTTCAAATTCTCAACCTCAATTTTTAAATCATCAAAAGAGGAATCCTTTTAACAAAATTATGTTTTTGGCAATACGATCTTCTACCACTTTTAAAGAGTAGGACTTTCATAATGAAATTCATTTAAATCAAGATTTCGCTTTTTCAATAATTTTTGAAGTACTAGTTTCATTTGAAATAAAGCCAAATTAATAATTTTTCACGGCTATTATCGCTGACTTCTTTCAAAAGTTCTATCACATTATCGTAGTAATCGTATTCAAATTAAAATCTTGAAATTGCGATTGGAGTTTGTAAATCTCATCTTCCTCGCAATTGCAATCATCCTCCGACAAGTATTACAAGCATTAGTACAATTATTATCGTAATTAGAGGAATCAAATAATTCGATATTCGAACTCGAATCGATTCATAGTCTTCTTCTCAACTCAAGTGTATAAATACTATATACCTTTCATAAGTGTCATCTTCAAGTTCCAAAGTTTTCAACTTGTTTAACTTGCGCTAGAGCAATATGCCCAAGTTTACCACACTTGTAACATTTTACTTTAGAAAGATCTCTTCCGATCTATCTTTAGTAAATCTTCTAGATTTACGATGGCTTTTTCTAGCCTCTCGATCTTCCCTAGATCTATGTCTTCGCTAGATCTTCTTCTTTACCCAAGATTCTTCGCTTGACGATTTGTAATAATCATCCTTTTTGTGGGATTAGGTAAACCAAATTGTTCACAAAAATCTCCCAACCGAGATCGCTCTTTCACCTTATCCATCTTGAAATGTCTTGACATTTTAAGTTCATTACACGTGTTTAATCCTTCCCGTACATACTCCTATGATCTTTCCATAGCTTAAAGTGGCATAAGGGATATCAACTGATTTCCTCTTAGAGTTTTTCTAACTCGCTCGCAAAAGAGGAGGAAGTCCACAATGAACTTTGTTTTCCAATATGCAAGCTTATTTTCGGTAGTTCCATAACCCTACTCATATAAGTATCTTTATACCATCTAAAGTAAGCCAAAGTTTGACACCTAAGACCATTTAGCAGCCGTTCATCGTTTCGTACTGTAAATCTACCATTGAAATGTTCCAAGATAGTAAGAATCAAGGTATAAACAAAGATCTTCTCTGCTTTTTACCAAGGCCATTCCTGTTATCAACGCCTTCATCATCGGCTATAGCATTAATAACCGAGCTTTCTCTGGTGGTAAGATAATTATCCCACCATCCTCTAAGTCGACTCAGAAAACGCAATAATCATCTTGCAGATAGTTCTATCATTGTTTTTAACACTCTTGCAAATAGTCGAATACATCAAGCATTCGATGTACCATAATGGTTAATCGTCATCCGTTAACCCATCTAGATTCCATTCGTAAATCTAACCATTATAAGACGATTAGTCCGATTCCAAATGCTTCTTCAATTAAGACATCTTGAGGAGTTGACGATGATAGTAGTATGTATTCATACTAGGTTTAGTAGCATATCCGCTATTTTTCTTTGGATAACCGAGCTTATTAACTTCAAGAGACTTGTCCTTTATCACCAACATCTTGTGATAAATCCATAGACCAAACTTTAATCCAAAGAAGTTTCTTAGCCGCAAGTTCTCCAATGTCTAGATTTGCAAATTTTTCGCAGAAGATCTTCTAAATTTTTAAAGGTTGGTTTAAAATCGTAAACTTCAATCGGTCTTTGAATAAAAGTAGAGACTACTTCGTCGAGTATTTTCAAGTAGAAGCAACATCGCTTTTTCTTTAAAACTTGTTTTGACTATATCACTTTAATATCTTTTATTAAAATAGTTAAATCATCAAGTTTTTTGTCAAGAGAACTTATATGCTCTCCTAACACTTTAACATAAAGACTCAAATAATTGTTTTGAGTAATCAATTTATTAATTTCATTAATACTAATTGAAGCAATATCTTCATCAATAAATTTTTGAAAAGTCGAAAGTAATACCGATTATTTGGTAAAACAAATGATGACCGATGAGGGTATATAGCTTTTAATGATTACTACTCCCATCTTTATAAGTTCTTTCAATAACATTAATATATAACGGTAAATAAGTGGTTATAAACCAAGGAACAAAATACATAATTTGATTATGCAAAGCACAAGTTTCATAAAACTCTTGAGAAATACAATTTAAATCTTCTTTGCTATAAGCATCAAAGAACCAAGTTTTAAACCGATTCCATTTTTCGTCAAAAAATTCTTTTTGAATATGTTTTCTTGCAAATAACTCGACTAAAATCAATTTGGTGTGTAATCATTAAAATTCGTTTACATTAAACTCCATTTCAGAAGCTGAAGGAATATCCTTGTCATGGCCATCATTCACCTGTACTATATTGATGACATTCTAGTATTTTCTAAAACTTTTGAATTACATATCAAACATCTTGATATTTTCAAAAAAGTTGTTATACAAAATGGATTAGTTATTTCTAAACCAAAAATGAGTTTATTTCAAACATGTTCGTTTCAGGACATCAAATTTGTCGGAAGATTACTCCATTCAAAGAGCCATTGATTTTCCGACAAATTTCTCGATGTTATTACAGATAACTCACAGAGGTTTCTAGGGAGTTTGAATTATTCTCCATTCTATAAACATCTTTCTCGAGATTTAGCCCATTATATGACAGTCAAGAAAGATAATAAGTCTTTGAAGACTTTACACTTCAAAGGATATTAGCGGCGAACAAATCACTGCTTGCTGCTCGCCAATCTGGCAAAAGATTATTAGACAGATGCGCCAATATTGGATACGAGGAATTCTTAACAGACATCCTCACGATAAGAAGGAATATTTGACAGATTCCATTCGGGAAATGAAGCCCAAAGTATGATCAGAGCACATGAAATGCTAACCATTGTTAAACGCGCTCACAAATTCAGACTTATACAATCAAAGTTTTTGATAAAATCGACGCCAATCATCAAATTTATGTTTGACAAAGATTTAAGACGATGCTTCAAAATTAATATTCGCCAGTGAAGATTAGCTCTTTGATTTTGATATTCAAGATAAAGGAGTTGATACTGTTATCGATTTTCATCCAGTGAATATATTCAATAAATTATGATTTTTAGAACTTTTAGATGATGATACTCATTTCTATATCGAGTGCTTAAAACCCTTCTAGACATGAAAAATCTTATTGTCGAATAATTGTAGATGATATCAAGGAAGAATTTCTCATATTCAAATAGCATACTATTCAGATGATGATTATCTATTTGAATATTTTTCGTATGATAATGAAAAATGCTATGTTTGCAGATGGATCCACCTTGGGTTCAAATCGCAGGAAGAGAAGAATAGTAGCGTAGTAACTATGGTTCCTATGGAACTAGATCACAAGGATCTTCATACAGATCGACTCAAATTCAGTTATACCAACGAAGAAAAAGGTACTTAATAAAGAACCGCATCTCAAGAAGAATCTTCGCTCATTACACATTGGTAAGTTGAAGATATTCCAAAGATAGTCCATTATACGCCATATGCAGCCTATCTAGAAGAAGCAAAAGATACTTTTGTTTCAATAATAAAGGAGATTGTGATGATATCAAGTCTTATGAAAATTGCAAAAGAGAAATGATATTTCTTAGAACTCAGATTTACAGAAAAAGATGAACCTTGAAAATATTTCAAAGATACAGGTAGGGATTATATTTTCTGAAGTCATATAAGACCGCTTATTACTTAAGAAATCTTGATGAATACAGAGTGTGGATTTTCAACACTTCAACACATAGCCCCCACGAGAAAGTTATAGCTTTTCTAAATTCATTATTAAACAGATTATATGTTGAGATCGGGTATGTCCGCTATGAAAAGACAAATCGCCTTACTTAATGAATTCACATATCGACATATTCAGAGCGTTTGATGTGACATTATGTTACAATAATAACAAACATAAACATACTTGGTTTATAGGCCGAAAATATTCAAATGATACAATTCCTAATTGGTTTATTAAATGCGTCTACCACTCGTCTATTACGCAGATTTTGCGACATTATTCTTGAATTATACAAAGAATGGACTAAAGTTTCCGATCTTAACCGATTATATCATGAAGATCATGTATGCCGATAGAAAGATAGATCAAATTCATTTTTTCATTGAATTTTCAATACCATGGATTCACAAATGGACTCCTCAAGTAGGATTGATGAAGATATTCCTTATACAGACTTATTATATACTTTACCGATAAGCTTTTAAAAATGGATCCGAAAACCAAACAATATTGGTCAGAGCTTATAGACTCCATTAAAGAAAGATTGACGAATATAAAGCCATTTCTTCCCAAGAAATCATTGAAGATAATTCAGCATATTGAGAAAAATCTTTTCAAGAAGGAGATAAAGAAAAATGATTCAAGATTATTTGGAAGAAGTAAGAAAAAATTTACTGACTATAACTCGATAGATAAATCAAACACTTCAACGTAGTGAAGCCAATAATCGACAATTACAAAAGGCGAGTCCGAACATATGTCGTCATCCGCAGATGGACGCAGAAGATTTTTCCGCAAACGAAGGCCTTAAAAGGCAAAAACGCAGGAAGCAAAACATGTGAAGACATGTGAAGAAGAGACCACTCAGCAAAAACATCGTTGAAAAGAGATTTATCGTTAGGACTCAGATGGGCCCTCTTGTATCGCATAGATGATGCTTTCTTCTTTCTATATAAGTCATAGATTGCAGGAGCATCGAAATTTAGCTCTCTCTTTGTTTGTTCGAAGCTTGTAAGTTTTGTGTAAGCTTTCAGTATCGTTCGATATAAATGTCGTCATTATTAGTTTTAGATCTGATTTATCATCCTTTATAAGCATTTTTCTTTTAGTCTTATAGTATGTTTCTTAGCCAGACTATGTCCGCCAAAGATTATGTCGAATAACTCAACTCTCTTCATATAAATGAACGATCTAAGCTCATTTAAATATAAAGGAATTTTAGTATGGCTCCAGATTGCAGCCGAATCTAGCACTGTTTATGGCTTGTCTAGTGATCACTTTACAAAATTTTCGAAATATGAGTTTTGATAATTTTATACGGTTAGAATTGCCACACGGCTCAATAAGTAAGATGTATTAGATTACAGTTTGCTGGTAAAAGATAACATGCTCAAACTATGCCAGATTTTCGATGCCAGTGACTATCGCTATTAAGGATGCTTGATCTTGATCGGGCGAGCGTAGTCCGCCTACCAAAGATCAAGCAATTCAAGCATCCTTAAGCTAGCGTAGTCCGCTCACAAAGAATCAAATATACAAGAATTTTGGCATAGTTTTTCGATCGCATGGTATGCTTTTACCTGCAAAGTGGCCCGCTAATCTAATACATACTACTTATCGAGCCCATGCCCGCAATTCTAACCGTATAAAGTGCCTTACTTATCAAAACTCATTTTTCAGCTAAAACCACCCGCCAAAGTGAGTCACTAAGACAAAGCCAATAAGAGTGCTAGATTCGACCGGCCTCAATCTAACCAAGTCAAAAGCCATACTAAAATTCCTTTATATTTAAATAGAGCTTAGATCCGCTCATGGTTTATATAGAAGAGAAGTTAGTTATTCGACATAGATAATCTTTAGCTGGACATAGTCCTGCTAGAGAAACATACTAAATAAAAGACTAAAAGGAAAATAAGTACCTTATAAAGGATGATCGCCTTCAAGATCTAAAGAACTCAATAATCGACTGTTTATTTATATCTAACAAGATCTGAAAGCTTACACACAAAACTTACAAACTTCAAAACAAAGAACAAAAGAGAGAGAGCTAAATTTTTCGATGCCTCCTCACACTAATCTATGACTTATATAGAGAAAGAAGAAACATAAAGATCTATGTATTAAGCATAAAAGAGGCCCTCATCCGGTCCCCGAACAAGAATTCCATCGTTTCAAAGTTGTTTTTATCTGAGTGGTCTCTTCTTCACATGTTTTTGCTTCCTTCACGCTTTTGCCTTTTCTAAGGCCTTCATTTGCAAAGAAAATCTTCAAGGCCCATCAATTTCATGATGACAAAGATATGTTCTGACTCGCTTTTGTGAATTGTCCAGCTCATTACCGCTTCACCTCATCAAGTGTCTCGATTTATCTATCTGAGTTATAGTCCAAGTAAATTTTTCTTACTTCTTCCAAATAATCTTGAATCATTTTTCTTTATCTCCTTCGAAAGAGATTTTCCTAGCAATATGCCCGATCAATTATCTTCAATGATTTTCTTGGGAAGAATGGCTTTATATTCGCAATCTTTTCTTTAATGGAGTCTATAAGCTCCGACCAATTAATTGTTTGGTTTTGATCCATTTTTAAAAGCTTATCCTAAATTATTATAATAAGTCCGTATAAGCAAGGAATATCTTCCTCATCAATCCTACTGTGAGTCCATTTGTGAATCCATGGTATTGAAAATTCAATGAAAAATAGATTTGATCTATCTTTTCTATCCAAAGATACATGATCTTCATGATATAATCGGTTAAGATCCGAGAAACTTTAGTCCATTCTTTGTATAATTCCAAGAATGGTGCCGCAAAATCACAGAGTAGACCGTGGTAGACCACCATTTAATAAACCAATTAGGAATTGTATCACCGAATATTTTCGAGCATACCTTTATAAACCAAGTATGTTTATGTTTGTTATTATTGTAACATAATGTCACATCAAACGCTTCTGATATAATCCCAATATGTGAAATTCATTCGAATTAGTAAGACTGATTTGTCTTTCTTTCATAGCGACATACTCAAATTCTCAATGTATATAACTGCTTAATAATGAATTTAGAAAAGCTATAACTTTTCTCGTGGGGCTATTACTGTGTCAAGTGTTGAAAATCCACACTTCGTATTCATCAAGATTTCTTCGTAATAAGAGCTGGTCTTATATGACTCACCCGGAAATATAATCCTCTACTAGGTATCTTTGAAATATTTTCCAAGGTTCATCTTTTCTCTCAGAATTGAGTTCTCAAGAGAAATATCATTTCTTTTTGCAATTTTTCATAAGACTTGATATCATCACAATCCTCCTTTATTATTGAAACAAAAGTATCCTTTGCTTCTTTCCTTCTAGATAGGCCCATATACGAGCGTATAATGGACTATCTTTTGGAATATCTTCCAAACTTACCAATTGTGAATCGACGAAGATTCTTCTCGAGATGCGTTCTTTATTAAGTACCTTTTTCTTCCGCTGGTATAACTCGGGAATTTGAGTCGATCAGATGAAGATCCTTGTGATGATCTAGTTCCATAGAACCATAGTTACCTCGCTGTGGTCGTTTCTTCCCTTCCTCTTCCTTTGATTTGAACCCAAGGTGGATCCATCCCGCAAACATAGCATTTTTCATTATCATTCTCAAAAATATTCAAATAGATAATCATCATCCGAATAGTATGCTATTTGAATATGAGGAAATTCTTCCTTCATGATATCATCTACAATTATTTCGACAATAAGATTTTTCATGTCTCTAGGAAGGTTTTAAGCACTCTCAATATAGAAATGAGAGTATCATCATCTAAAAAGTTCTAAAATCATAATTTATCAATATATTCCCCGGATAAGAAATCGTGTAACGAGTTATCAACTCCTTTTATACAATATCAAAATCAAAAGGGGCTAATCTGTTTCACACCGCGAATATTAATTTTGAAGCATCGTGTTTAAAATCTTTGTCAAACATAAATTTGATCGATTGAGCGCTTTTATCAAAAACTTTTGGTTGTATAAGTCGCCCAAATTTGAGAACGCATTTAACAATGGTTAGCATTTCATGTGCAAGCCGTGATACTTTTTCTCGGCTTGCCCATTTCCCGTAATGGAATCTAATCAAATATTCCTTCTTATCGTGAGGATTAATCATAAGAATTCCTCCGTATCCAATATTAGACGACTGCCTCAATAATCTTTTGCCAAGCAGATTGGCTAGAGCCAAGCAGGTAGTGATTTCACTCGCCGCTAATATCCTTTACTAAAGTGGTAAGAGTCTCATTCCAAAGAGACTTATTATCTTTCTTCACCACATATAACGGGCTAAATCTCAGAAAGATGTTTATAGAATGGAGAAATATAATTCAAACTCCCTAGAAACCTCAGAAATGAGTTCTATCTGTAATAACATCAGAAATTTGTCAAGAAAATCAATGGCTCTTGAATGGGAGTAATCTTCCTTGACAAATTTGATGTCCTAGAAAACGAACATCCGCTTGAAATAAACTCATTTTTGGTTTAGAAATAACTAATCCATTTTGTATAACAACTTTTGAAAATATCAAGATGTTTGATATGTAATTCAAAAGTTTTAGAAAATACTAGAATGTCATCAATATAGACAATAATAAATTCCATATAAGGGTTGAAAATATCATTCATTATTTTCTCAAATTCGTATGGGCATTTTTCAAACCAAATGGCATGACATTCCATTCGTATTGTCCAAATGGGACATTAAAAGCGCCTATAAGAATGTTCTTTAAAAATCAGATTTGCCAATATCCCGATTTTAAATCAAATTTTGAAAATATATTGGCATCATATAATCTAGATAATAAATCCTTTTATTAGGAATAGGATACCGATCCACTTTAAGTGTTTATTCAAGGGTTTATAATTAATCACCAATCTCGAACACCTCGTTCCTTCTACAAGTATTAACATAGAAGGTCGTGCAAGACCAAGGAGACTTGGAAGGTTTTATCAAACCCTTTTGTAATAGATTATCAATATCAGTTTTGCAGAAATCTAATAATAATAATAATAATAATAATAATAATAATAATAATAATAATAATAATAATAATAATAATAATAATAATAATAATAATAATAATAATAATAATAATAATAATAATAATAATAATAATAATAATAATAATAATAATAATAATAATAATAATAATAATAATAATAATAATAATAATAATAATAATAATAATAATAATAATAATAATAATAATAATAATAATAATAATAATAATAATAATAATAATAATAATAATAATAATAATAATAATAATAATAATAATAATAATAATAATAATAATAATAATAATAATAATAATAATAATAATAATAATAATAATAATAATAATAATAATAATAATAATAATAATAATAATAATAATAATAATAATAATAATAATAATAATAATAATAATAATAATAATAATAATAATAATAATAATAATAATAATAATAATAATAATAATAATAATAATAATAATAATAATAATAATAATAATAATAATAATAATAATAATAATAATAATAATAATAATAATAATAATAATAATAATAATAATAATAATAATAATAATAATAATAATAATAATAATAATAATAATAATAATAATAATAATAATAATAATAATAATAATAATAATAATAATAATAATAATAATAATAATAATAATAATAATAATAATAATAATAATAATAATAATAATAATAATAATAATAATAATAATAATAATAATAATAATAATAATAATAATAATAATAATAATAATAATAATAATAATAATAATAATAATAATAATAATAATAATAATAATAATAATAATAATAATAATAATAATAATAATAATAATAATAATAATAATAATAATAATAATAATAATAATAATAATAATAATAATAATAATAATAATAATAATAATAATAATAATAATAATAATAATAATAATAATAATAATAATAATAATAATAATAATAATAATAATAATAATAATAATAATAATAATAATAATAATAATAATAATAATAATAATAATAATAATAATAATAATAATAATAATAATAATAATAATAATAATAATAATAATAATAATAATAATAATAATAATAATAATAATAATAATAATAATAATAATAATAATAATAATAATAATAATAATAATAAACGTACATGAGGAGAAGAAGTTATGAACGAAAACAAAAAATTCTGATGAAAAAATAGATAGATGTTTGGTTTTTTCGATTGAATTGTTGCAATGTGCAACTATTGTATAGACAATGTTTATGAATATATATACACTTTCAATACATAGTTATACATTATATATGTATATTATATATACTATTTATACAATATTGATACATTATATATACATGACATAACTATTTATACAATATCAATAAATTACATATATATATATATATATACATAAGTTTTTTGACACGTGCGTTGCACGTGATTACCAATTCCAAAATTATATGTTACAGTTAATAGTATTGCTTATTTAAGCAAAAATTAATAAACTTTGCAAAAAATAATATTGCAGATTCTTTTGTGAATATTCAATGTGGATCGTCATATATATCTCTTATTCACGCAAACCTATGACGATAATCAATGAAAAATTTTATTAGTTAAATGCAATAATGTATATATTTATTTCAATTTGATGAGATTCAATTATGTAATTAGTCTTATCTCACTAATATTACCTTATAGACAATATTTGTTTTGTGTTTTTCTTGTCATCTAACTAGATGTGCTTTGTATGTGTATTCCATGTTAAATTATTTAGATATCATATGAACATGTGAAGAGAACAACTACATTTTGTATATTCACATATTTTCACATTTTCACATTTGTTGTGAGTTTTTTTTTTTTAAAAAAACTCAGAATATTTTAAAATAATATATTTTAAAGTTAGAAGATCTTGTTAACTTGATAATACATTTGTGACATATATAATACTTTAATTTAAATACAAATACCTACCCAAATATAAATATACATTTGCATTAATGAAAATATTTATCTCATAAAATTAACTATTAAATAAATAATAAAAATTAAACTAATACAAACTTCAAATGGTGTTATTACAAGTTATATGAACTTTTCTTTGTCTAAAATACAGAAATATTAAGAAATAGTAAATAAGTAAAATAAAAGGGCAATGTTTAAATAGTAATAACTATTTTGAAGCAAACTTCCTGAGAGTCTAAATTACATAAGTATCATTGATAAATAAAGTCATACTTTTGTGTTGAGCATCAAAAATAAATCGTGACAATTCTCTAAATTTTGGAAAAGATATCCAGAAGCAAATATCTACATCACAAGAGAAATTGTTAACAAAAACAAATGAATATAAACTACATCATGTTAACTTCATATATTTGAACATTACATACCAATATATATATTAAGCAAAAAAATAATTATTATATAATCAAAATTATTTTCCTCAAGTACTTGAGGTTATATATGGAGTATACCCTCTTAGGATAGAACGACTTACTTCATCAGAATAGTGGTACCTCATTTCCGCTAAACTTTGAACTCACTTAATGACAATAAATAACACAAAAAATTTTAAAATGCAAGAACAAGAAGAGTAGAAGATTAAAAAAATTGTGGTTGAAAAATGAGAGGAAGCCCCTCTATTTATAGTCAAGAATGGGTAGTATGAACAAATGTGTTTTGTGTCTTATCTGAAAAGTCATGACCTTTTTGAGAAGTCACAACCCTTTGGAAAAGTCACAACTTATTGAAAAAGTCACAACTCTTTGTAAGAGGCACAACCATTTGGAAAAGTCACAACTTATTGAAAAAGTCAGAACTCTTTGGAAAAGTCACAACTGTTCGAAAAAAGTCACAACTCTTTGGAAAATCACAACGCATCGAAAAAGTCACAACCTAAGTTAGGGATATTATAGTAATTTAACATTTAAGTTAAAAGTTCATGCTTTTAAGATAACTAGTTTTACGGAACATGTGTTGCACGTTTATGCCAACTTATATATTCAAGATTCTTAAGAGTTTTGATCTCTCTGATAATTGAAACAATTTGTATGAAAAAGATTGCAAAAAACCCATGTACTTTATAGGATCAGACACCCCTCGAACTACTTCAACTTTAGAGCTGATTTTATAGCCTTCAGATGTCATAGATCTCTTCAACTTTGAAGTTTTTAGCTCTTTGCTATAAATCTCATCAGGGGCGGCTCAACATAATTTGAGGCCTAAAGCGAAATTTTAATTAGAGGCCTAAAATTTAAATAAATTTTATCTGTATTTATTTATTTTTCTAAATTTTAAGATGTAAATTATTCCTTAATCTTTTTTTTATAAATGATTTTTTCAAATACTTTTTTTAATTATTATTTTTAAGCAAGACTTTATCAATTCAACATTGAAAAACACCATTTTATTGAGACAATAATTATATGAATCAATAATATAGTTCTATAAGTACTAAATTGATAAATTTTAAATAAAGATGAGAGTTAGAATCATAGAATCTGATTCAAAAAGTTGATAACTTGGTATACCCTACTTTAATATGAAAAGTTACGAAGAAATAAAAAAATATTTGTAATTTACTTTGTTCAACACTTTTCGGCTATTGATTCATATTTTTGACAGAATATTACTCTAACTATCAAAGATTTGAAGAAATAGAGTACAGAAGGAGTAAAAAATGATAAATAATATGAGCGTTAGCGAAGAATATATATATATATATACACACACACACTTTTTATTATAAATAATTAATTTTTTTCATGAAAAAATTAAACATGATTTTTTAATAGAAATTTGAGGCCCCCAAAAATTGGGGGCCTAAGGCATTGGCCTAAAAATTAATAGGCAAGAGCCGGCCCTGAATCTCATATATAAAGGATATATATTGCTTTCAACACAATTTTCTTCTACCATGCATTGTTCTGTAGTCGATTATATGTATCTCACTAATCATTTATCATGAATCTATAGTTATACATTTTATTTACATTAAGTTATATTGCATTCACCATGTTTAAATTGGATTTCAGCAGTGCAAAAACTTAATTCCCTGATGAATAAACATAATATAGTAGGGGTCGTTTGGTGTGAAGGATAGGGTAAAATAATCCTGGGATTAAATTATAGTGCCACTCAATTTGTTGTTTGGTTGGCAAGGCCGGGATAAGTTATCCCTTCCTATGGGTGGTATAGTAATCCCGGGATAAAATGACTAAATGACAAAAATGTCCCTTTAAACACTTTTTAGACATTACTTTTCACATCCATGAAGGGTATTTTTGTAAACTTATATGTTGTTCTTAAGATTTATTATTTTGAATACAACAAACCAAACACTCAATAAAAAATAATCTTAGCATAACTTATCCCATCATAACTAATCCCATCATAACTTGAATTCAAACCAAACGAGCACTTATGTAAAATAGTTTTAAAAAGGGGTTAATAATTACGATTCTTGAAATTCATCGCAAACACTCTACACGCATTGCATGGATGTTTGTGCTTTCAAGAAGGCTTTAACATGTACGTCAACATGTGTGATGTAAATCCTGTACAAGATCAAATGAAAGATAATATTTAAGTAGTCAGTATGTTCTCAGATGCAAAACAACGTATTTGTTTTAGAAGGGAAATAAATTAATAAACATGAACACTTCAACTGAGTTTGCACTTGTGAAAAAACTTATGCATGCCAAGTGAATGACTTCTTCACGTCTTCTTCTTTAAGACTAAAACACAGTGAAAGTGAAACAATGATGTAAAATACTTTATTCTTAATTACATTGTTGATTTTTGTTTCTCTCTAATACGCCATAACAGGCCCTAGCGTAGACACAAAAACTCTATAATTTTTAACAACTTTTTTTAAAAAAAATTATATTAACCTTCAAGGAATTGCAATTTGTAATACTTTTTATAAAAAAATTGAATAGCTAAATATTAATCTTGAAATATTAAATTGGCCTAAACTTATAATTTAGGTTCGAAAATTTGTTTAATTACCCCTAGGCTCTAGATAAGTGAAAATTAATGTAACATAATTTGAGACAAATGGAGTACCAACTAATAAATTTCAGTTTAACAATGGAACAATAAAATTAATTCTAACATCAACTAATTTTATTCCTAAACACAGCAAATGATCATTTCAAAATCATCACAGTGAAAATAAATTCTACAAAAATCACAAGGAATAAATATCTATAAATTATAATTAAGAAATTAAAGTATAACCTGATTTTATTGTTGCTTTGTCTTTGAAATCACTGCACTTTGATGTTGTGTCTGGCATGAAAGCAATTGTCTTTGACTTCTCATCAATTAGTATATACTAATTGGGTAATGGGTACCATGTATTATTACATCTTTCTTCTCTTTTGGCTAACATATGCGTTGGCTTAATTTGTTGTAAGATGTGGAACATGTTAATTTGCTTAATGCTACAAAAGGGTGGCCGCTTTTCGCCAGTTTTTTTATATGAATGCGTCTGATGGCAATCTTAACGTTTTACTTAGTTCAACATGAAAACGAATAACACATGGAAGAATAAGGACAAATAACACTGGGGAAAAAATACATTTGACTTTTTGGGTGTAACAGTGCATACCTGTTAGACTTTTGCACAACTGATCGTTTACAAGTTGGGTGTTTTTTGTGAAACTTCTATTGACGTCCCATTGTTTTAAAGAGAGAAAGGTGGGAAGTTGAATGTTTTTTGTACAGAGAATAGTGAGAGGTTGCATCTGTTGGAGATTAGATGGATGTTGGCGCCATGTCCAGATTGTGTGAGTTGGAAGTGACTCTTCGCGTAGGAGTTTAGCGTGACAGTGTTTTTAGTTAGGGTTTTTTAAGTTAGGGATATAATAGTAATTTAACATTGAAGTTAGAGAGTTCATGCTTTTAAGGTAGTATATATATATATCTCTATATTACCTTAAAAGCATGAACTTCTAACTTAAATGTTAAATTACTATAATATCCCTAACTTAGGTTGTGACTTTTTCGATGAGTTGTGAGTTTTACGATAAGTTGTGATTTTTTTCAAAGGGTTGTGATTTTCGATGAGTTGTGACTTTTTCGATAAGTTGTGATTTTTTTCAAAGGGTTATGATTTTTCGATGAGTTGTGACTTTCCAAAAGAGTTCTGACTTTTTCAATGAGTTGTGACTTTTTTCAAAGGATTGTGATATTTTCATGAGTTGTGACTTTTTCAATAAGTTGTGACTTTTCCAAAGGGTTGTGACTTCTCGGAAAGGTTATGACTTTTAAGATAAGACACAAAAAATATTTTTTCATACTATCATTTGTTGACTATAAATAGAGGGTCCTCTCATTTTTCAACCACAATTTTTTTTAATCTTCTACTCTTTTTCTTCTTGCATTTTAAAAAATTTCGTGTGATTTATTGTCTTTGAGTGAGTTCGAAGTATAGCGGAATATGCGGTACCACTATTCTGATGAAGTAAATCGTTCTATCCTAAGAAGGTATATTTCATAACCACGAGTACTTCAGAAAAATAATTTTGATCATACAATAATTATTTTTTTACTTAATATATACATTACTATGTAATATTCGAATATATGAAGTTAACATGATATAGTCTAAATACATTTGTTTTTGTTAACAATTTCCCCTGTGATATAGAGATATGCTTCTGACTAACTATTTTCAAAATTATTAGACTTATTAAGAGTTAGATAATTGTCATGATTTATTTTTTTGATGTTCAAGACAAAAGAATGACTTTATTTATCAATTCTACTTTTGTGATTTAGATTGTCGAGAAGTTTGCTTCAAAATAGTTATTACTATATAAACATAGTGTGTATTAGTTTATTTTTATTATTTATTTAATAACGAATTTTCATGAGATAAATATTTTCATTAATGCAAATATATATATATATATATATTTGGATAAATATCTGTATTTAAATTAAAGTATTATATATGTCACAAATATATTATATATCAAACTAACAAGATTTTCTAAATTCAAAATATATTATTTTATAATGTTCTGAGTTCTTCTTTTTTTTAAAAAAAACTCACAACAAATGTAAAAATATGTGAATATATATGAATCATTTAAATTTATCATTTATAAAAAAAAATATATATATTCAGTAATATGGAATAAACATTTTCATTTTGTCCCTACACTAAATTAAAATCTAATAACTATATAAAAAATAGTAACATTAATTAAAAGTCTTATTTATTTATGTATGTATAAAATTGATTACAAATTCAGCTATTGCACATTAATTCTTTAATTATAACATTATAAATTCTCTTAGTTATTATTAATTATTGCAAACGTTATTTACGTACACTCTTTAACATTCTTTAGTTATAATATTATGAATTCTCATAGTTATTAAATTAATTATTTCTATCTTTCATCTTTTTTTTATATTAACCTTTGACCAATAATTTTTCATATTATTATACCGTCCCTATATATGTGATAACACGGTGTTGTTATTTTTCCTTTGACGAATCATGTTTGGTTAAATAAATTGAAAATTGTTTACAAGTATATGAACCATATCTTTGTTGGGTGTAAAGATAAATAGGTGATTATATATATGATTTCACATATAGAATATATTCTTTAATTTTAAATTTTAGTTTTTTCAATAAAAAAAAAGGAAACTTTTCTGAGTTAACTATGGACAATCAGATAACTATATTTGATTTATGTACACAATCAATCGAGAAGTCAAATATGAGAGCCAACAACAAGAACGTCATCTACTATGTTATAACTTATAAAATAAAAATTAATATACAAAAAATAGTTCTAAAAAATACATCTAAACAGTGTAACATGGAATATACGTGCAAAGCACATCTGGTTAGATGACAAGAAAAATGACAACAAATATCGTCTATAAGGTAATATTAGTAAGATATGACTAATTACATGATTGAACCTCATCAGATTGAAATAAATATATACATTAATGCATTTAACTAATATAATTTTTCATTGACCATCTTCATAGATTTGCGTGAATAAGAGATATAAATGACGATCCACATTGAACATTTACAAAAGAATCTGCAATATTATTTTGTACAAAACTTATTATTCAAATCTTCGCTTAAATAATCAATATTTTTTACTACTATAATATATATTTTCAGAATTGGTAATCACGTGCAATGTACGTGTTGAAAAGCTAGTATATATATAGATATATGAGATTATTTTGTTAAAGAATTTTTTGTCACCTGTTCAATTATGTAAGGATGTATAGTATTGCGAAAAATAACTTTTGAACACCCATGAGGGGTGCTAGATCTGTAAATATAGGAAACTCATCGAGGATTTTTGACAATCAGTATTCAAGTTATAATTGCTATGCATTTCCGCAAAATAGGAAAACTATTATGTCTCCTAATTAACTAGATTTCAATCATAATATGACATGTTTGATTATTATTTTATCTAAAAATATCTTCAGATAAGCACCTTTTGCTAAAATTTATATATTTATCGATATTTTATAAACTAAATCACCTAAAGATATCAAATCGTAATTATCCAATAATCAATGTAGGCCAGAGGCGAATCTAGAATTTCAAGAAGACGGGTGCAAGAAGGGAATGTAAACAAACACTCAAACCAATGAGCCATCCAATTATTTGTGAGTACGGGTTCATTCAGTTGCTATTTGATATATTTTACAAATTATACAAGTATTTATATCAAATTTTGTCGGATGACTACGGGTTCAGTTGACCCATTTTTTGGGCCTAGAATCGCCCCTGATGTAGGCCATGTAAAGAGTTTTGAGACAACAACTTTGGAACTTGTTTGGAAAAAAGGACCCCCATCTTGCAAGTAGCTCCTATCTTGTTTTGTCTGATTATTGTCTTGATAACTTCATATACTTGTCTAAACAACAAAATATACTACACTGTTGATCCGTCATTGTGATGTTTAGCTAATCTAACCTTATCAACGGGTTAAATTAGCTAAGCGAGGGTCTTTAAAAAATAATCTTTTTATTTTTAAGATAAGGATAAAGATAAGATCTGCATGTACATCAAACTTTGTCGGACTCCATTTTTTGAGATTACATTGTTATTAATGCCTTTTGTAAGCGCAGAAATGCGTATAAGCCTAAATCAATTAAAAATCACAACTCGATCATTCCTATTAACTTATTATTTTATAACTTATAAACATTTTTTGTTTGATTATACTTTGTATGTTTTTATTCCTATTATAGTTAGTTATCTCTAAAATATTGTTCCTAAATATATTTTTTTTATAATTATCTCTCTACTCTTTTTTTTTTTATATATAATTATCTCTCTACTATTTCATTCAGTTATCCGTTTTATGTAAGTATTTTCAAAATTAATATCTTCTGTAAATAGATCTAAGAACATATCAATCATTTAACTTAAAAGAATATTTATCAACATCTTTAGTTTTACCAAACATACGTACTATAATTATTTAAGTTTTAACACTTCTATCAACTACTTTTAATCTACTAAATCAAACAAAGAAAATATAGAAAACGCTGGCTCTTAGATAATTTATTTATTTTATAATATTAGATTAATTAAGATCATTTTAAGTAGAGTAATATATAGAGAATTTTAGCTCAAATTTTGTATGCTTTCGATCCCAAGTAAATAGTTTTGTATGGATAATATATTTTGAACATCAGATCCTATGATAAGAAATACTTTTATGTATTTTATGTTTCTTCTTTTCATTATAACTTCCTCTTAATTTGTGCATAGATTATTAGATCAGCTCAATGGTATATATTGTCGTCTTTACCAGAACTCTGTGTTGTTAAAGCGTTCCTCTTAAAATATTTTTAATTTTAATTTTGTAAATACTTTTTCACAAATTCTCAAGCATATATTATATTATTAAATTAACTATATAAAATGTATCTATCTCCTTTAATTATATAGATTAACTTTAATTGGAAAAGCCATGAGATTTCACGATTATTTAAGGTTAATGTGTATAATTAAAGAATGTGTTAGTGAAAAATTTACAAGATTACAATTGAAAATAAAATGAAGAAATAAAATTTCTTCAAGGCCGAGGCGCGGATATCTCGCTTTCTTCAAGGAGATTCAAGTCCACTGCAACAAATGTTTTTCATCGGTCCAGCAGTAGTCCTCTTGACTTGTCCCCTCCAGGATACAACAACCTAATCACAAAATATAACTCAACAACTCTGGACAAGAGTTGAGTCCAAAGCTCCACAAAAAGAACACCTCCCTTCAACTAATAAGAACTCTCTTTTTGACAAACTTTATGCACTCTATATTTTTCCTTGTGTCTTGTGTATAAACCAAATGAAGACCACCACTATTTATAGTTGGGGATGTCTTCCTAGCAATGAATAGGAAGATAATGGGGTAGTAAATAGTAAAGATAAATGGTCTTAGGAGTTACATAGGTTACAAGGTATAATGGAGGAAGAATAATGAAAGAATGAATGGCAAAGGCCACCAACGGCTAAGAGTGCTAACAAGAAATGTTGTAACATAACAAACAATAACTCCAAATGGAGTAATGCAGCAAATAAGTGCCACCAACGGTCAATGTCAGAAACGTCAAATAATAGGCAATTAAGCCTCAAAACATTGATGCCAAGATACAATCAAAGTGGCCACTAACATTCTGATAGGAATAGCTGCAAGAGGAATGGGAAATATGCACCTTAACCATTATTTACTAATATTAAAATGCTCCCAAACCAACAGAAGAATGTGACATGTTTGAAGTGATTAACTTATTTATGTAAACAAGCAAAAAAAAAAACGTTTTGAACATTAGAGATGAAAGTGTCTAAGAATACTTTATCATGTGTTCAAGCGCACAATTAAAACATGTTGTAGTTCAAATATCTATATAAAATTTACTGATAAATTTAAGAAGTTGTTGGGATTAAGTCTTTTTAAAATAAACATGAGAAATAAAGTAAAGTAGAAGGGCGTAAATAATTGTTTTTCAATTTTATAAGAGGGTACAAAATTCATTATAAGATAAGTAAAAGTGATCGGAGAGAGTAATTAGTTAGAAGAATGTTGTCTTGCTACCAAAATTCTATCCATCTTTTAACTTTTCCACATTCTTATTCTAATGTCGTCCTCTATTACGTAACATACATGCGTTTTTGTTAAAAAACAAAATTCAAATACTTGTAGATAATTAAATTATGTTTAAGAAATTTTTATATAGCATATAAAATATTTTATTTTCAAAATTATAATTTTATATTTTAGGAAATCTTATTTCTAATTTTTTTTAATGATTTAATAATATACAAAAAATTATTTGCACAACAATATATCTGATTTGAACTCATAAATATTATATTGCAAGAGTAGTTGGACTAGTAGTTAGCATTTGTAAGTATAAGGAACCCATACGACTTTACGGAATTGAATTCGGGCGAGTAAAACTTTCGAAATTGATCTTAGCGTGAGCGGGTAGTTTCTAACTGTCGTTGGTTGAAGGTGTGTTGTGAAATGGGGATATTGGAATTATTAATTTTGCTCATTGTTCCGTGCAAGCCGCTATAGCGGTATTTTCTGCCGCCAGGGCGGGGCTGCTGTAGCAGGGTGAGGTTGATGTGGCGGGACAAACAAGACTTAAAGTCGGAAATAAACCCCAAAAATATTTTATGCTGCAATTTTCGAACTTGAGAGCTAAGGAACGAACCCAGGGCTTTTCTTAACAGTTTTCCACCATTCTTGAGGCTAAAGGTAAGATTTTCACTTCCCGAATACGTTTTTCGATCCGTAGAACGTAATCTAATGGGTAATTATCGATGGGGAAGAGTTTTGATATGAGAATTATGGTGTAAAAAGCCCTAATCTGGGTATGGGGACAAGGGTTTGATGTATGGTTAATAGAATTATTGGTAATTAGGATAACTAGTTATTGATTATTGTTTCCCGTATTATATTAATTGTTTGTAGACCAAGAACAAGCGGAACGAATTCAGAAAAGGAAGAATCAAGTTTCTTAGGGGATTCAAGCTTGTTTCGAGATAGGTGATAGTTGTGATTTCATAATTGTGTGATGTATGTTTATTCTTGCTTCATTATATACATGTATGTATGCGAATGTTGCATTTTTTATCACACTAATTGTAAATGAGAATATATATGAATGATGAATGTCATGAAATCATGACTTGCTTGTATGATTGTGAGAATATACTTATGATTGTGATTGTGCCATGTTGAATGGATTGGGTGTTGCATTCTGGCACACTAACTTGGATCGGTTGCCACGTTCCGACATAATTATGGGATCGGTTGCCACGTTCCGACATAATTATGGGATCGGTTGCCACGTTCCGACATAAACCTTGGATCGGGTACCACGTTCCGATATGCTAACAATTTGGGTTTGGGTTCTATGAGACGACCAATGACTTGATATAACTGTGATATTGAGAATCATGAAATTGTTCGATGTTCGTGAATGTTGATGATATTGTATATGTTCGGTGTATGCATGTTATTGTATTGTTGTATTGACTTATGTATGTTGCATTTAATGGGATAGCCGCGTGATTATACTAGTACACTATGGTTGTGTACTGATACTGTACTTGCTCTTTTTTTGTTGAGTACATGGTATCTTTAGGCAGCTATTGACAGACCTCGTTTAGAAGATCAGTGATCGTCGTTCGAATTCAAGGGTGAGCCAGTTCTTTCGGACTGCCATGAGTTCTCTTTTTGTCTATGTCCACATTTCGAACTTAAATTTTCTAGTTAGTTGTTAGTACATTAGTTTGGGGTTGTAACCCTTCTTGTTAGACTTATGGATCTTTGTTGGAGTTTATAGAAACTCCCTACTTTTCTTTTCTTAGACATTTAAACTTGCTTCCGTATCTTTAAATGTCTTAGTTTTTTATTAGTTGTTAGTACATTAGTTTGGGGTTGTAACATTTCTTGTTAGACTTATGGATCTTTGTTGGAGTTTATAGAAACTCCCTATTTTTCTTTTCTTAGACATTTAAACTTGCTTCCGAATCTTTAAATGTCTTAGTTTTTTATTAGGTTCAGTAGTTCTTTGGTTAGTTAACAGTATTAATGGTTCTCCCATCGGAGGATTAGTATGTGTCAATCACGATAATCTGTGTTGTGACATTTACATACCATCAAAGCTAATATATACAACAATAGTAGGTGATATATCTTAATTAGTGACTAATTTATTTATATAAAATTTAAATCAAAAGTATTTAAAAATACTTTATCATACGTTCAAGTGTTTAATCAGACTACGTCATAGTGATAAATTTAAGTACTTAGTCTTTTTACAATGAAGATAAGAGAAGAAGTGAAAAAATATATTAAAATGCCGACAAGAACACAAATCAACTATGTTTATTTATGAACTTAAAAAAAAACCGACAAATTGATTTGAGTTTTATTTTTTTATTCCTTCCGTTCATTTTCGTCATTTTTATTTGTTAATATCAAGAAAAGAGAGATAACTTTATTTTTTTCATGTTTACGTTCAATGTTAAATATTTATTATTTAAATTATTTTCTAATACCTCATTTAATAGAAGATACTTATATCATTAATTTTTTTTTTTTTTTATAGGCATGTAAAGTTAAATTGTGACAAGTAAAAACAAACGGAAGTAAAATGAAAACCACTCAACTAACTACATCATTCGTCTATTCTCCCCTCCGGCCAATCGTCACCGGCGGTATTAAATTTCCGGCATCGAACGGGAAATTAAGGATGGGTTTTCTTCCCCTCAACTTAAAAAAGCTGCACAATCGTAAGCTCTGGCAGCGTCGTCGGTCTCGTAAGTTCCGAGCCAAACCCGTGAGCCTTTCCGGGTCGGATCTCTTATCTCCGCTGCATATTTTCCCCATGGTCGCCTCCTAACCCTTCTGTACTGCTTCTTCTTTCCTTCATCCGCCGTCGAAGATCCATAACCCAACCCGGTAACTTTTCGATCCGGGTTGGATCCGACAGAGCTGGTTGTTGGGCTTAGAATGAAGTTATTGGGTTTGTGATGAGAGGTGAAAAGGGGTAATGGGTCGTAGTGAATGATGGAGTCTCCCAGGAGGTGTTCGCTAATCAGTTGCAAAGTTAATTTCTCTTCTTCTTTGGTTGTCATACTTTTTCTATTTAATTTGTTTGATTGAGTACAAAACTTGAACTAAGAGAGTATAGATGAGTGTGTTGAAGATGGAAAAGGAAGAAGCGTCTAGCGAGGCTAGCTTCCTATATATACACTCTTTCGGTTTGGATTTATTTGTTAAATTTTCGCTTGACATATTTATTAAGAAAAGAGAAAAGGATTTGTTATATTCATCAATTTTGTTATTTAGATTTGATATATATCTCATTATGAAAGTGACTCATATATACATTTACTGTTATACACTCTTCAATTTTGCTATTTAGAATTGATATACCTCTCATTATAAACGTGACTCATATATGTCTTTACTCTTTACCGTTATATAAATGACGCACACATACCCCTATCATTATAAAAGGAGCTCACATATATCCTTTGATCTAACGGAAGTGAAAAAAATTAGTTTTAAATTATTTTTTTACTTTTAATTTTAAAAAAATTCATGTAAGGATATATATATAATCCTTCTAGCAAAGTTCGAAATATATTTCAATCTTTTTTATACCTAAATTATTTTTTTATTTCTTTGATTATTCTTATTTTATATTTTTCTTCATTTTTTAGTGTAAAGAAAATAATTTTAAACTATTTTTTTGTGCGGCTATATTGTAATTTAGTTTTGTATTTGTAAAAAAAATTGGGGTATTTATAATAAATAAATTTTATGGGAAAATTAGTGAAACATAATTCAACCATCAAAATAATAAATTTAAATTAGTCGTTGAAACATGAATGATATTTTTCTATAATAATTTAAGATTAATTTTTTCACTCCCATCAGAGAGAAAAAAAGTATATGTGAGTTATTTGTATAATTGTAGGATATATATGAGCTACTTTCATAACGAGGGGTATATTAACTCTAAATAACAAAGTTGAAGGATATACAAGGCCTTTTAACCTTAAGAAAATACTGATTGATATACTGAACGTATCATTGATAAGGTCCCAAATATATTTCCTCATTATATTTTTTTAAAGACATTAACTCAATATTAATAAATTGAGGATATAATAAGAAAAAAAAAAACCTTTCTTGATTTATAAAAATGATTAAATAAAAATAGAAATTAAATCCAAACGAAGGGAGTATATACAAACATGACTAGATCACTATCATGAATTAAATTAATTTGTCAGTGGTCGCTAAACGTGAATATTGCATTCATATCTTTCTGACTAGTCATAATTCCTTTTTGAAATTATAATAAGTTCCTAACTGTTTAATTTATTGACCTTTCGATAATTCAAAATGTTAGACTGATGCAAGAAAAGTAATTCTCCATTCATATACCATAGTATGAAAAGAATCCAATTGTTTATCTTTGATTGTAAAAATAATTATTGCCCGTTTCAATTTATGTGGCTCTTCGAATTTTAAGATTCAAACAAGTGTATCTTTGACTGTAAATTTCTCATATATCTTTTAAATATTTTAATTTGTCAATTATTGTGACTTATAGTACTTTTTTACTTAGTTTATAGATATATAAATTTCATTTCAAAAAATTTGAAGATTTCATGAGCAAATTCTCGATCAAATTTAAATTGTTTGACTCTTGAAAAATGAAAAATATTACGTAAATTGGGACAGAGTGAGTATTAATTTATCACCACTACATCTTTAGTAAAGATTGATGTCTATTACTTACAAAATATTTATTTTCATCAAAACTTATTTGGTTCAGTTTTATTTTTATTACTTATTATTTCAACATTAGTTAGATTTGTTTAGGCAAGTGCTCAATGATAAAGAGATGAACCAATTACAATTGGCCAATTTCTTGATAACGTGCGTAACTCTTTGAAATTTTGTGCATTTTGCATTGCATTATTGCATACCTAAATATCTTGAATATATTGGTTACTCTTATACGGATTATTTAGAATTCCACTACTTTGAAATGTAGCTTTAAAGCAATCATAGTAGTAGAAAATGTAAGTTGATGAGATCATATCAGTGGCTTGATATTGCGAATAATGTACAAAGTTTGTGATTCTTGCACTGTTGTTGACTTGTTGGATCAGAGTTAAGAATGAAATGTTCCGTAAAAATTTATTTCTATGGATACAATTAATTTGACAATGATATATATTACCATCATATTTTGAAATATGATCGATCGAGATGATGGCGTATAAGTATTTTCAACACATGTAACTTGGATATTCAAGTGCTAGCCAAGCAAACTTCTTGGATTGTGAAAAAAATCCTCCAAGCAAGTCAGTGGCTTTAAGATAGATAAGCTCTGAGACTGAGATTATGTCCATGTCCCGAGTTTCAAATATGTACATATTGTAATACTCTTGTAATAAAAATTACAGTTACCAAAAAACATATTTTAGTATCATAATAACGGTTGTACTAGATATCGCCCCTTGAATCACCACTCCAACCCTCAGGTTGCTTTGGACTCCTAAGCTACCTTGGATGTCTGAAATCCCTAGTGTAAGGTTTGGTTTTTCTGTGAGCGGGGTTGCCCTTGATTGTGACAGCGACCCAATGTTAGCATTGGCAGCCAAAGAGGAAATATATTGTGTTGAAGTTCCTTTATTGTACTTCTTTTACCTCTTATTTGCACGGCTTAACCATGGGACATTGCTTAGTGAGAGCTGTTCGATTACCACGAAGCCTCCGTCCGAGTTCAAGATTTCATCATCAACAATATTGTGCCTTGGTAGCTAAACTTTGTTCATCAAGCCATATTTTTTCTTGCAAACACAAAATTAATGAAGAATTAAAATAACGTGGATAATTAATATTTATATGACTAAGGCCCCATATTGGGTACCAAATTGTTTAGCCTAGAATTTATTATTTATTAGAAAAATCAGTTGAGTTTGTTTCAAAGGAAAATTTTAACAATGAAATTAATCCAATTATTTATAAATCTTCACTAGATAACAGGGGTAATAAATTTATACACACATACATAGTTCTTGCAGAATCTTCACTAGGTATATACTTCCCACTTGATACAAATGAATAAACCAATCGAACAGATTTCTTACTGACGTTCTTACCTTAAAACACAGAGCTTAGACACACCCGCCATCTTCTTCATCTCCTACTATATATATCCAAATCACCTCAGACTTTTTAGAGTCAGGTGCCATATATTTATCCTTCATGTACCCAATACTGACATTTCAAATTAAATTAATATGAAGCCGGAAACCATATGTGGAGACAGTGGCGGCACCTCAAAAATGCCTTTTTCATCTCCACCCTCCCAAATCGTTGACCAATTTGACGGTGTTAATGGTGACGCAGTAACAACTCTTTCCTCTTCTATTTTCACTTCCTTCTTCATTACTAATTGCTCTGTTTCTCTCACCCTTTTACTGCCTGATGACTTCATCTCTGTTTTAATCTCAACATCATCATCATCATCATGATTTTGTTGCTTAAAGTTAGCAACTTCAAGAGGGAAATTCAATATTGCTTTGCTGCCTCTAAGCTTAAACGCCGCCCTGTCGTATGCCTTGGCCGCATCCACAGCAGTATCGAATGTTCCTAACCAAACCCGAGTCCCCTTTCGATTCGGGTCACGAATCTCTGCTGCAAACTTCCCCCATGGCCTCTGCCTAACTCCCCTGTAATGCTTCTTCTCGCTCTCAACTTCCACTTTCTCTACAACAACAGCCTTCGCGGGTATTGCTACGTTCAGAGATGGCTTGCGTTCTCTGAAGTTACTCTGTTTCGGAGAATTCGAGCTCATAACATGTGGTTTTGCCTCAAAATCGAAAAAACCATCAGACTCTGTTTTTGAGGTTTGAGTAGTTTCAAAAGAGAAACAAGTGTTAGAGCAGTAATATTCCATGAAAGGAACATCATCATCAAGAAGATGTTCCCTAATGGAATCAAGTGAGCTACAAGTCCCTTGTGGTGATGAATCCATTTTTTTCAACTAATCAAACAAAGAAAAGAATTTCAGTTGGAGAAAGTAGCTAATGTCAACTAGTCTATATATGTTTAAATTCAAAGTTGAAGAGAAAATTGAGTGGAAAAGAGAGTGTGTGGAGGATGGTTATAAAGAGAAGAAATGAAGAGATGAGGTTTCATACGAGCCTTCTCAGGTGGAGAAACGAAGCATCCTGCAGTTTAATCCAAAATCGTAGTCCCGCTCATAGTTTATTGCTTCACTAAACAATAAAATAAGGGGTCGTTTGTCGCGACCCAAGAAGTATAAGATTAGTATTGAATAGTTATATATTAGTAATGTTGGTGTTAATTATACTTATTAAATTACATTTTAGGTGTTGTTTGATTTGATATGTTAAGAATAATATGTATATAATTTTTATTAAAAAATTACCTATTTCATTTCACTTTGTTTGTCTTATTTTCTTTTTTAATCTATTTTTTAAAAAAAATATTATTCGTTTGAAATTTTTTTAATTTTAACTTTTTCAATGACATTAAAATCATAAGATAGAAGAACATTTTGATACATTATACACATTTTTAGTTAAACACTACAATATTCAATTTTTTTTTATATTTTATTAAATAAATCATATCAAAATTAGACAAACAAAACATTTAAAAAAAACAGAGAGTAGGGGGTTATTTATTTACAAAATATCTTCCACAAATATAGTGAAAAAAATGTGAAAAATGATTTGAGGAAAAATTAGGTGTATTTTGCTTGCAAACATCATAATTATCATGAAGTTAACTATATATACCATAATATCAATAGAGTGAGTTAATAATAATAAAATTAACTTAATGCATGCATTATTTTTCTAATGCATCCTATCAAACAAATTTTCGGAATAGATTGATAATATAAATGTAGCTTTCAATCAAAGAAAATATAAATATAATTTCAAATTTAAACTTGAACACCTTACTATATGTCATCTAACTTGGAATTGTAAGATCAAATAAATTAATCAAAGAATTTTAGTTTCAAGATTATAGTTCTGACATAATTTAATAAGTGAACCAATGAAATTTCAAATACAACTTGAAAATTTCACCATATATTTTATAAAAAATATTTTCCTTAAAATTTTATTTTTATAAGTATAATTCTTTTTAAATTATATTTCATGTTTAAATCATATTTTATGTTATTTTTATGAAAAGTACATTCAAGCGATCAAATATTATTAACAACTTAACAAAATTATAACTAAATACAACTCAATCTTTAATTTCAACTTCAAAAAAAATCGTATGTAATAACTAGTGTATATGATCTAATTTATGACATTATTTTGAGATACTACTCCTCTAAATAGAGTTGCTTGTATTTTTCAGATAAACTAGTCAAGCTAAATAATTTCGCTAATTTTTAGAAATTGAAGAATACAAATTATATTTAAGAAAAGTATATTAAAAATTTTAAATATTCTTACAAAAAGTGTGGATAAGCACAATTTCAATTGCAACTTTAAAAATATCGAATAAAATAATAAATATTTAATTTTTATGGCTAACGCTCGTCTAATATAGTAAAATATACTTAAAGATTGCTGGTTGGAACAAAGTGCTGATATGTGCTATTTTGGTCCTTTTGTTAGCTCTCTTTTTCAATGGTGGATGAGTCCAACGTCTTCCAACAACGATCCAATTTCCTGCCAGCTTCTAATTTTCAACAAATATTTACTTATTATACTTAGTTTTAATTACATTTTAATTAACTTAATTGCATAAATATTTTTTATCATGTTAGTTAATAATCTTAAACTTCCTACCAACGTGCATACATAACTAATTACTACAGTATTAAATATGGATTTAAGTTATATTTATTACAGGTAATCAATCAAAATGATACGAAATATATATAAATATATTTTAAAGGTATTTTAATTACTCCTATATATTTATAAATATGTGGAGTACTGTTATAATTATCATTGCACATAATTTTAACTCATTAAAATGAGGCATAGGACGTGAATTGACCACAAAGGCAAAAGGGACCCAATCACTTGACTTTTTTGTTACTTTCGAAACGTACTTTTCAATGGCATTGACGCTTTGTAATATTTAACAAAATATAATGTACGTGATTATACAAATAATAATTTACGTAACGTACACATCTTATTTGTACTTTAGATGTGGCAAAATTTATTCATTAGCTTAGTCGAAATATTTTTCTAAAAATATTATTTGATATATAATATATATATAATCATAATAAAGAAAAATAATAATAACGTACTCAAAATGATAAAAGAACAATTGAAACTTGACAAGAGTCCATCAAATTGAATTACAATATGAATTTTAATCTATTTCAGTCTAAATAACTTTTAGACAGAACAATAACGCACTCATTTATTAACTCAATTCATTCTGACCCACGCGGAGTCCCACCACCTATTTGTCACCTATACTTGCATACAACGTCAACTCCAATAAGGCAATCAACTTGCAAAAGGTTGTTTCCTTTACCAACTAGGGAATTATCCAGGTTGCTGCCTTTTGCCCTATTTCTAGTAGTAATTCTTTTGGGGCTAATTTTAAATAATTTTTTCTTGTAATTTTAAATTGAGGATGTTATTTTAATTATCACCTATTATGCTAAAAACAATCAGGTTCTCGTAAGTCATCAAACAATAAGTAAAATCGCGAAAATATACACAATTAAAAAAAATTACCATGAAAAATACCTTACTTAAGGAAGTAAGAAATTAGACTTATTTTTGTAGTGTAACAAATCTCCATTAAAACCTCAATAATTTTAGAATACAACTCTATAATCAAAGAAACTACTTGATACTTTTCACTTACAATCTAATCGATCGAAACAATCCCTTAAGACTCTTCCCTGATCTAGAAAGTAGAAAGCAAAACTTCAACACTCAAACACCTATTACAATACTTGTATAAATAGTAGATAGGTTTATAAGATATCCTCAAATAAAAGAATAACACATGCATAATCAAATCAAAAACTAAAGCAACAACTTCCTTAAAAACATGTTCTTTCATTAATCAGTTGAATATCTCACAAACCACTCCTCGCAATGAATGTTATTGTCAAGAATAAATTTTGTATTTGTGTGAATAGCGTCCAACATAATAGCATCAATATGGTGCATTATATTGGAATAGTGCTATTTTGGAGCTGGTGTTAAGTTTTGATAATTTAACAAACTTTGGGAATGATGAAACAAGGGGACCAATCCAGTTACTTGAATAGTCATGTTGATAGGGGAACTGGTGAAAGGGGGAACAAGGTGAATAAGTCTGTTATCATCAAAAAGGGGAAAATGTTATTTTTAAGCTGATGTTAGTTTTGATGATTTAACAAACTTAGGGATCTAATAAGGGACCAGATGCAGGAAGGGACGGACTGACGACAGGGGAAATAAATGAATAAATTCAGTGTGATGAATATTTGTGTGTCATCATCAAAAAGGGGGAAAATGTTGTATTCTAGGTGTTTTGATGATTCTCACAAATGCAGGGACCCGGTCCTTGGCAGAGTGCTCTTGTCCAGATTCAAAATGGTGTACAGCTGTAAAGCTGGTGTACATCTGTAAAGTTGTCTTGTCAGGCTGGTTGGTGAAAAGTGCAACGTACTTCACCAATAGGAAGGGTGGATGAGGTTGTTTGTTTTAGTGGTCAAAACTCTTATTGGTGATTGATATATACAACAATAAACAAACAACATTATTCATTCAAAAAGAGAGAACTAGCAAGTCTTTTCAAGAACTCACAAAGAACACTGCAAAGGACTTGGTCCCAAAAAGACTACGTACATGAAAAAGACGAAAAGATAGTTGTCTAAAAGCTGTCACATCTGACATAGTTGGTGCACAACTTTTCAGAGAAGCAAACTCTCAGCCAATAGTGTCGTCCCAAGAGGTTTGTGTCCATTTGATATAGTCTCTTCTCACAAGACACAAACTAAGATCTGACAAACAAAGTTTTGAATTTCTGAAAATTCATAAGCTTAAAAAGAAGAAGCCATCTTCAAGGAAGAACATTGTTCATGCTCAACAAAGGGACCTGATAGAGTGCTGAAGAGTCTTTGTTGTATTTTGAGCTTTGTGGGTTATGTGCTTACAATGTAAATCTACTCCTAAGTTATAAAAGATAGTAGATCGGTTACTTGTCTAAGTCTTTAGTTTGAGTCGTATTAACTAAAGTTAGTTAATTGAATCATCTACGGTTTAGTTAAGATTTTTACATCATTGTTTTGATGTTCTCTTGGGTAGAGTGGCCTAGGAGTGTCAACTAGAGTTAGTTGATGTTTAGGTGCGGCAGAGTTGCTTCTTGTTTAGCTCTTATCTTGGAGATCGGAGTTGGAGGCTAGAGTTAGCCATTTGACAAAACATGGGATCTGATAGGGGACCTAATCCCATGTGAGAATTGTACTCTTGTACGAGAAAAGGATAGCTGGAAAAAGTACTCTGCAGACCCTGCCATCTGTAGGAGGTGGTGAGCGTCTGGTGCAAAGTGGCTGCCATCTGTAGGAGGTGGTGCGCGTCTGGTGCAGAGTGGCAGGGTCGTTGGCCAATAGCATTTCTTCTAGCGTTTGTGTCCATCACATATAAGCTTCATATCAATGGACACAACCTCAGTTTTTGTGCAAAAGTCATTCTCTCCAGAAATATTCTCCTTAAGAACAACAAGGGACCTGATAGAGTTGTCATGTTTCTTAGTTGTTGTAGGTTTATATTTCGGTGCTTATTCTTGTAGATCTATTCCTGTGTTATAAAGGAATCATATCAGTTAGTGTCTTCAACATTGATTTTGAGTTGTAGCTAGAGTTAGCTATGGTGAGTTAGTGAAGTTTAAATCGATTAGGGTTAATTGATTTAGTGGGCAACAGAGTTGTTGCTTTGAAGCTTGTTCGTAACAGAGTTGTTACAGTGAGGGGGAATGAATTTAGAGTTAAATTCCTAGATTGCAAGAGGTTGTAATCTGAAACTTTGCTCTGTTTGAGTGAAATGGAGTTTGGGTTGAAATCTTGTGAGTACAAGTCGTGGTTTTCACCGCCCTTGAGCAAGGGGATTTCCACATAAAATCCTTGTGCCTGATTTACTTTGAGCTATTTATCTTTCGTACTTTTATTCTGTCTAGAGATATTGTCCTGTGATCACTGGTGGACATATACCTTCCAACAAATTGTGATAGCAAACTCATCGAAATTTGGTTAAGAAATTCAATCCTATTTGGACTTGGTTCCCTTATTTTGTTTCAACGTTCACACATTTTCTCCTTAAGCTCTTTCCTTTCTGCAAATATGACAATATTTTCATGTCGAATTCTTGTTTTTTAATCCACACATTGCATGTATGCAATTGTTCATGCGCTTGGAATTTGCTTTGTCGCATCTAATGAACTATCAGCTCCATTCATTTGCGAAGGACCTAGTTCTTTCATTACGTGCATAAAACTTGTGTAAATCAGTTAAGACTTGGTTCTTCTGTAGTGGATTGTCAATCATAAACACAACTAGTTTCTTATTGAGGCCTACCAAGAACTTGATTCAATAGAAACTAATGATATTGACAATCTCAAGAGTACACAACAAAGTCTACGCTTTAATATTTTCATATTATAAAAATGAATATATATGAATTGAACAAATTTAGATTGATTGCGTATTTAAATTAAATGATGCTTCAAAAGAGAAACAAGTGTTAGAGCAGTAATATTCCATGAAAGCAACATCATCATCAAGAAGATGTTCCCTAATGGAATCAAGTGAGCTACAAGTCCCTTGTGGTGATGATGCCATTTTTTTCTACTAATCAAATAAAGAAAAGAATTTATGTTGGAGAAAGTAATTAATGTCAACTATATATATGTTAAAATTCAAAGTTGAAGAGAAAATTGAATGGAAAAGAGAGTGTGTGGAGGATGGTTATAAAGAGGAGAAATGAAGAGAAGAGGTTTCTTACTAGCCTTCTCACGTGGAGAAACGAAGCATCCTCATCCCTAATCCAAAATCTTAGTCCCACTCATTGTTTATCTCTTCACGCAAATAATACTCACTCTGTCCCAATTTATGTGACACTTTTCATTTTTCGAAAGTCAAACAGTTTAAGTTTGACCGGGAATTTGCGCATGAAATCTTCAACTTTTTGAAATAAAATTTATATATTTGTAAACTACGTAAAAACAATACCATAAGCCACAACAATTGATAATTCAAAATGTTTAAAAGATCTATGAAAAATTTACTATCAAAATTAGATTTGTTTGAATCTCGAAATCCGAAACGTGCCACATAAAATAGGACGGAGGGAGTAATAATAAGAGGTCGTTTATCCGGAGTATGAAAATAGTGTTGAATAGTTATATTAGTAATTTTGATATTAGTTATGTTGAGATGAATTTTATTTTTATGCAATATTTTTGTTTATTCTTGGATAACTTTATAATTTTAATTTTCCACAAATTAAGACCACGAGATGGATGACATTTGGGTAAATTTTAAAACCATAAAATATTTGTCAAAATTATTTTTTGAGAGTCAAACATTATGAACTTTGACCAACATTTTAAGAGATATATTTCTATATCATATTGATATGAGAAAATTGAAATTTATTTGTACTTTTTGTATAACTTTTGAATATCTAAATTTTAATCTTGAATAACAAATTAATCTAATTTAATCTAATTTTAAAAATTAGTTTAATTAATTTTCAAGGAGCGAAACAAGATAATTATTTTAGAACGGAGGAAGTATTGAAATATATTTAAAGATTACTGCTCGAAACAAAGTGCTGAAATGTGCTATTTTGGTCTTTTTGTTTGCTTACTTGTAATTAATTTTAAGTAACGGATGCTTTTTTTTATTATATAAGTTAATGCATAGATCTGAAACATTTTTAAAACATTCATACATGACTATTTAAATAAGGATTTAATTTATCGTTAATATAATAATTATCTAATTAATTTATTATGACAAACTATTTACTATTCATTCATGTTATCAATCAATGATACGAAATATTATTACTTTTAAATGAAAATAATTCATATGTAAGAATATATTATAAATTATCATTGCACATAATTTTAAGTGATTAAAATGACGCATATAACAACAGGAAAACCGCAATTAAACATAAAACATAGCACGTGAATTGACCAAAGGCAAAAAGGGCCCCATCACTTGACTTTATTGCTCCTTTCGAAATCTACTTTTCAACGGCATTAACACTTGCAAAATATAATGTTGGAATTACAAATAATAATATAGGTAACGTAACCATCATCTCTGCCGTGATAAAACTAGTCCATAAAATTATAATTCATCTTATATATACAAGTTTAAGTTAATTAATGATCCACTTATTTATTGATAAATTAAACGAAATACTTTTCAAATTAAAATTTCTTATCCAAAATAACTCAATTATCATTAATAACTCAAAAAATATCATTTGGCTCTATTTATGGCCAACGAAGTACAATTTTGGTTGCCTTCTTTTCTTCTCCTCCTCCTCCTTCTTCATTCCATCCTGAGTAAATATCTCACAAGTTCACTCAACTATGAAGAATTGTGTAACAAAGTCATTTAATTTTGATTTGTTTCAATAAAATCTTTCAGCCTAAAATTTTTCTTTTATAAAATCACTCATTCAAATATATCATAAAAAAATATGACATAACAAGTTTAAGATATGAGATTGATCTGTTGAAACATAAATTTAAAGAAAATTACAGAAGAAGCGTAGAGTGGGGAATACGGATTTTAGATAAAATTATGTTGATTTGTGGTGGGTTGGATGGGTGAGTCGTACATAAAATATGGGTCTTTTTAAATTTTATTTTATTAGTAGAGTTCATGTATATTTTATTAAAAAAAATAATTTAATTTGTTATGTTAGATTTTTTTTATGATAAATTTGAATGAGTGATTTTATAAAAGAAAAATTTTAAGCTGAGAGATTTTATTGAAACAAATCAAAATTAAATGACTTTGTTACACAATTCTTCATAGTTGAGTGAGTTTTTGAGAAGTGGCTTATTTTTTTAGCTAAAGTCAAGTTGGATGAATCAAATAAACACTACTTAATCAACATAAAAAAATAGTTAAATAATAATTTGATCGTAACATATGTTGGGTCTAGGCACCGTAATTTTTTTCCATTTGTTAAAAAAATTGATAGGAAAGGAGGAAAGATGTAATTAACAATGGTCATACATAATTGAATTTAAAGTTATGATACTAAAGAATGAAACAGTGCATGTTAGCTTCATCGAAGATCTGGAGAGTGGAGAAAACAAAATTTTCATCGAAAAAGAAATTAAAAGAAAGAAATAGAAATTTTTATTGGGTCTTTAAATTTATTTTATATAGAGTTCATGTCTACCGGACATAAAAAAATAATTTATTTTTTTGCTCATATTTTTTAATGCTAAATTTGATTGAATGATTTTACAAGAGGAAAACAAGTTAAAGTTGAATGACTTTGATACACAATTTCTCACAGTATATATTTACTCATTCCATCCTCCTCCTTCCTTGAGCTCATATATAAAATTTTGAACATTTTAGAGGAGGTTTTGAGTTGGTCTGGATTAAGAGACTCAATGTTCAACCGTTAAAGCTTCTTTAAAGTTTGATTTTAAAATTTGACGTGTCACAAACATGAATCGTTTCAAGTGAATAATATATCAAAAAGCGCAAAAATATCGAGAGGTGTCCCTATCTAAATTTTGAGATGTTTAGAGGAGATTTGAGTTGGCCCGGATTGAAAAAAAAGTAGCCCGCAAATTTATGGATGTATATACATTTCTGACATATATATATATACATCATATATACATGATTATATACTATTTATATAATATCGATACATTGCATATACATATGACCCTTTTTGTTGATTTCTTTAGTTGTACAGTCCGTAATAAACTTTTATTTATTAGCTCAGTCCAATCTATTTCAACACATCAAAGTTTGGACTGATATCTAATCTAAATTAATAAAAAAAAATGACAAAATATTTTTTAAAAATATTTTATTTTATTTGATATGTTACATATAATCATAATAAAGAAAAATAATAATTTAATAAGATGCTAAAAAGATAAAAGAACAAATAAAACTATTAAACTTAGTAAGAGTATAACATGCTTAATTATGACTCACGTTTTAACTTATTTCACTCAAATAATTTTTAAGCGAATCAATAACACATTCAATATTTATTAACTCACATTCTGATCCTCGCAAATTATTCAATCAACCCATCCATTTTCGACCTTTGCTTGCATTCAACGTCAACTCCAATAAGGCAATCAACCATCATTCAACTTGGAAAAGGTTGTTTCCTTTTATCAACGACAGGGAATTATCCAGGTTGTTGCCTTTTTGTCCTTTACCAGTAACTAGTAGTATACATAATCAGACAAATTCAATTGAATTAGACAACATTTTTTATTATAGAATTACGAAAAAGACCCGATATTGAGTATCGAGTTGAATAAGGGTTTATTTATGTGTCATCAGTATAGAATAGGATCGTTTCATTGATTCAAGTGACTCCTCAAGAAGTTCTAGTAAGGGCTTAGTAATTGAATCCTTAGTTAAGTTCATTCTTTATCTTGATAAGGTATAGGATGATTTTGAAGTCATAGGTAAAACATTATATCATCATGAGACTCACGTGATAGTTGTCTATTAGAGAAACTTTTCAAGAAAAGTAAAATTATATTATTTTCAGTATGTTGTTGATGCATATTTTCAGTCATAAAGTTTTGTTGTTAATGTACACATACATGCATTACTTTTGTTGTTAATGTACACATACACACATTATTATCAAGTTGACTTTATTTCAGTCTATCTTCACTATTATTCATTCAACTCAATATGTTCAGTTTTAGCCTATTGTTACATTCAACTATTTTACATATCGTACATTCTATTTATTGATATCATTGGCGAAGCATTATATTATGATGCAGATTTACGTATTCACGATATTAGAAGCATCACTAGGATTACTTTCATGCAATTTTAGTGAAACCTCTTTACTTTCACATGGCTCCAGTTTATATAGCATATTTGTTGTTCATGTATATTATTAATAGAGTATCAAGGTCTGGGATCTTCTCCCACTAATTTATCTTCAATATGTTAAAGAGGTCTCACAGACGAGTCAATTGAATTATAATTTTCACCATTGTTTTAGAAACATATTCATATTATAAAGATCATACATTTTTAACTATCAATTTATTACATGCTCATCTTTTGAAAAACTTTCATATAATTATATCTCTCAATATAATAGTAAGCCAGACCAAGAATTTACTTAGATCAACAATGAGTAGTAAGCCAGACCAAGAATTCTTGCCGATCTCCTTACAACACCATACGCTATTTTTGTAAAAATATGACACCGGGCCTAACTCAACCCCAAAACTCCTTACAATCCCATACATTGTTTTTGTAAAGATATGACACTTGAGTCTAACTCAACCCTAAAAGCTAACTCATGAGGAGAGATTTTTCCAAATCCATATAAAGAGACTAAATTCTCATCACTCTACCGATGTGGGACTTCTTAACACTCCCCACACGCTCAAACCTCAATTGGAGCGTGAACACTTCTAAATGGAGGCCCTACATCGGTGAACAACAAATTGGGATGTGCCTGACTCTAATACCATGTAATGATATGACACCTAGCCTAACTTAACCCCAAAAGGTATCTCATGATAGGAGGTTTGTTCAAGTCCACATGAGGAGACCAAATTCTCATTCATCTACTATGTGGGACTTCTTAACAGTTTTTACAGTTACTATGCCTTAAACAACACGATATAAACTTTAATCGGAGGATTTTCATGAAAAATTATGAGATAGCCTTCCACTCGGACTTAATCCCTTTACAAGTCCACAAAATAGTTTTAATAAAATTGGTGCAATGAACTAGATGAGAGACAAGATGCTTCATATAAACAATGTTCATGCTTTAAAACTTCCATATTATAAAATGAACAAAATTTAGATTAATTGCGTATTTACATTAAATAACGCTTAATCAATAAAATTACTAAAGATTCAACATTCAAAGACACGTCATTCTAATCCTAATTCACCTCAGACTTAGTTTATAGTCAGGTGCATATTCATCAAATACTAAATCCCAAATTATTATATCATTACAAGCTGAGACAACGGTGACAATGGCGGCACCTCAAAAATACCTCTTTCATCCCAAATCGTCGACCAATTTGATGGCGTTAATGGAGCTGCCGCTGTTGGGACTACTCTTTCTTCTTCTATTTTCCTTTCCTTGTTGATTACTAATTGCTCTGTTTCTCTCACCCTTTTACTCCCTGATGAGTTCATCTCTGTTTTTATCTCAACATCATCATCATCATGATTTTGTTGCTTAAAGTTTGCAACTTCAAGTGGGAAATTCAGTATTGCTTTGCTGCCTCTAAGCTTAAACGCCGCCCTGTCATATGCCTTAGCCGCATCCACAGCAGTATCAAATGTTCCTAACCAAACCCGAGTCCCCTTTCGATTCGGGTCACGAATCTCCGCCGCAAACTTCCCCCACGGCCTCTGTCTAACTCCCCTGTAATGCTTCTTCTCACTCTCAACTTCCACTTTCTGTACAACAGCAGGTTTCGCGGGTATCGCAACGTTCAGAGATGGCTTGCGTTCTTTGAAGTTTCTCTGTTTCGGAGAATTCGAGCTCATAACATGTGGTTTTGCCTCAAATTCGAAAAAACCATCATACTCTGTTTTCGAACTAGCACTAAAGAAGCTTGAGATATCATCAAGATTTGAAATTTGAGTTGTTTCAAAAGAGAAACAACTCTGGTCCACAGATTCATCAAAAAGATGTTGCCTAATCAAATCAAGTGGAGAACCCATTTTTTTTTAGAATTTAAAAGGGAATGTTAAAATTCAAAGTTGTGAGTTGAGTGGAAAAAAAGAGTGTGTTGAAGGCTGATTATAAAGAGTGGAAATTTGAGGATTGAGAAGAGGGTTCCTATGAGGCTTCTAAGGTGGAGAGAGGAAGCATCATGTGAGGTAATCTATAAACCTTTATTTTTACTGTTACAGACAAATTAAATACTACTATATGTTATAGTATTATTATTTCAAAGAAATGATGTGACAACAAAGTGATGATGTTTGCTTTTTGGTCTCTTTTGTTGTTTTTTTTTTCAATAAAAAATTGGATATTGATGGATGAGTCTTATCTCTTCCTCCAAGAGTTCTATTTCTAGGTTGCTTCTTTTTTCCATCTTTCTAAAATCTATTTAATAATACGAGAAGTATCGACAGTATTTCTAAATTTAGTGTAAATTATGAGTTTCGTTTTTAAATTATTGATAATTTTAAAAGATGTTTTTTTATTTGATTAACGAAATTTTAATATGCCCCTAATTTGCCACATGACATAGCAAGTTGCCTCAAATTCTTGTAGGATCACAAAACTTTTAATAAAAAACCGAAAGAAGTGTTGAAAACACCCCTTCACTTGACAAAAATTTAGGGGTGTATTTCACTCATGTGCAAGATTGGGGGTTTATTTAAGTTCAATTAGTCAAGTATATATACGGGTTTTTTTTTTTTTTAAGAATGTCAATAGTTCGAGAGTGAAATTAATCATTTTTGGATTGTTACAATACTTCTCGATCTCTTATTTTTTATTAATTGGTTAAATAAATGTATGTTGGTATATTTTTAATTAGAACTTTTTATGGTAATACAAATGCTAGTATTTAAAATTCACAAGTTTCAAAAAATTTAAAATAAGATCAAAATTCAAAAATGTTATACCGCATCAAATTATGACAAATAAAGTGAAATTGAGAAGTAATATATTAAACACCGGATGTAACCTCTAACAAGGGGAAAAACTTGAGATCTGTTTGATTTTACTAGATAGACACATCTGAATCGAAATTGTTCAGATTTCAACGGATTAGGTGAAATAATAACTATTCCCCATTTAAAAAAGAATGATCTAATTTGACTTGACATTAATTTTAAGAAAATAAAGAAAACTTTTGAATCTTATGCTTCTAAATTAAAATTATGTCAAATGTACAAAATTGCCCCTTAATTTAATCTCGTGGCCTTAAACATATTATGTAGAAAAATAAAACTAAAATGTTACTAAAAAAGAAAGGAGATTATTCTTTTTAAAATAAAGTAAAAAAGAAATATGATATTTTTTTTTAAAACAGAGTAATATTTATATAAAGAATCTAAGAGAGAGTAGGATACTGAGAATTCTACAAGTAGATCTTATGTTACATTTAGCACAATATAATATATGGAAAATGTTTCTTTTAAATCAGTGAATATTATTTTAACACAAGTTGAAGACGAAAATGGACTTCCTTTTTTTTTTTCCCCTCTTCTTCTTCTGAAAAAGACGTATTTTATATATATGCTAACGGGTAATTATGGAATGTGACCTTTTTTGGGTACCTTCTTTGAAGGGTCATTAACTTAATATAAGAGAAAAGAGTCAAAAATGTTTTACAAGTACACAAAATTCATAAAATTTGTCCTTGGTTGATAGTTTGACTCCGTCATGTGTCTATCCTATGTTATTTAATTGATTCAAATATGTTCTTATTGTGACATAATTTGATGATTAATTAATATATCACTCTCTTCCTCTTTCTTAAACCCTTAAACCATTTTTTTTTTCGAAGCCTAGCCCCTCTTCTAAATTTCTTAACGCTACTCAAGTGGATTTAGTTTTTTTTTTTCCACTAATTAATTTTGATAAATTCCGAGTTATGTTATTTTGATGAAATGTAGATGCATTTTATAGTTTGAGGAATCTAATGATAAATTTGGTGGTTTGATGAAATGTAAAGACATTTTGTTGTTTGAAGTAATGTTAAATGAATTTTCCTTTTTTTATCACATTGTGATAATTATGTCTTTTTCTAGATCTTCTAATTTAAATTACATAAAAATGTCACTTTAAGTTGGTTAAAAATGGTGTAGAATGTGCTGTATGTGATGTTCAAATTGGTGAAAAAAGTCACTACTTCACAACCGCCATCCTACAATTTAATCAACTTATTGCACATTACCGTTAAATAATTTAAGTTGGATTAAAGTCCTTAACGTATTCGTGTGGATTCATTAATACCTTCCAAATAATCTTTTAACTATGCTAGTGAAAGAAGGGCATATTAGGCCTAACCACATAACATCAGAAACTTGATTAGAACAAATGCAAGTTTCGTAAATTTTACATACTTAAAAGGGCATTTTAATCCTTTTCATTAACATAATAATTATATGCAAATGAAGGTGGGAAATAAAACGTACAGTAGGGAAGTAATATCAATTACGGTATTACGTATCATATTTAGATAAAATTAATATATCGGCCACAATCCACAAGTTTGACTTGTATGGTTTCTAAAAACACTTTCTATATTTAGTGATATATTATCATAACTCATAAGCACACATGATCGATGATGATTAGAGGGTAAGAGGTGATAGGAATAGCTACAAATTTCGTCGTTGATCTGTCGTTATTTTGCCTGTAGCTAATGAAAATATATCGCTAATTCATCTCTCTAAATAAGATTGGCGACGAATTTTGTTGTTTAGCTACAAAATTTCTCGATCGCTAAATCCCTAAGTAGTTTTGAATGAGAATTATATATTCTTTGCCATAATTCTTTTTAAATTGAGTTCTTTTGTTTATTTTTTCCAACAAAAAAACTAATCTGCTTTTCAGAAGAAAACAAAACACACAGAATGTACAGCTACTAGTCTGTTCCTCAATAAGAATTTATAATTAATGGATATTTAATGGTTGCTTGCTTGACTAAATAATTTGGCTAATGTATATTTCCAGGAAAATCTATTTTAACACCTGCAAAGTAGTGTATAGTCCTGTTAATTTTCAAAGCAAACAAAAAATAATATACAACTGAAAATAGCTATATCACCCAATCATTAATCATTACACAATGAAATTCTTTCGTAGACTGGTCATCAACCAAAATAAGGCTGGGCACGGACCGGATTGTACCGGTACTGGTCCGGTACCATTTCGGTTCATTTCGATCTGGTAGTCTTACACCGTGAGCTGGTACACGGGACGAAACGATATCACGATTTGATATCGATGTACCGATATCAGTTTATCCCGGTTTATTCCGGTTTTGTTTCCGTCCTGTCCGATTTCGGTTAATTAATTTATATTTTATATTATAATTTATATATAAAAAAATAAAGAAGATTCAAATCTTGAAATATATATTTAATTAATTTATATTTTATATTATAAATATAACTTATAAGTTATAACATATTAATAAGTAATAACTTATAAACTTCAAAAGATTCAAATCTTGAAATTTGAAAACTAAGCTAAAAAACTTTTTAAAAAAACTCTATTAAACTTAACTTGTAAACTTAATAGGTAAATTTTTTTAAAAAAAATCTTTAAAATAAACTTAAGTAAAATTACATTATAAAATTCAAAACTATTAATTTAAAGTTTAAACTTAGAAAAATAAAAAAAACATTCATATTTTCATAATTCAATAAATCAAAATAACTAAAAAAAATTTTATCATTTTTTGAAATAGCTAGATGTGTCGTCCCGTTTATTCAATCCCGTTCCATTCCGGTTCCATCCCGGTATATAGTGGGACGGGATGGAACCGAGTATCCGTCCTGATAATTCCGATCCGATTCATCTCGGTACCGATAAACAAACAGGTCAAACCGTCCCGTTCCGATTCGATACCGGTTCGTTCCGATCGGATGGTTCCATTCCGATCTGTTGCGCAGCCATAAACCAAATAAGAAAATATATAGTCAACATTATATTGTGTTAACAATAGAACTACAATGTATAATGGGGTCTAGCCATTCCAACTCGTTCAAAATAACCTAAAGCACAACATCAATATCTAAGAATTTTGTTTGTAAAGAAAGGTTACAATTTTTTGCTTAACCTTCCTATGCCATCGCGATAAATTTATTCAAATTCATGCTACGTTTAGGGTGGGCATTCGGTTCTTTGGTTCGATTTTATCAAACTTTAATTCTTGATTTTCAGCTTTAGAAAAGTGTGCACCGTATACCAAACCAAATTAATTTGATTCGGTTTAGTTCGGTGCTTTTAAATCAATTTTTTGGTGTGAATGAAAAATAGAATGAGGAAAAAATTGAAATATAAGATACTTAAAATTTAAAAGTATGTTAAGGAATGGTGTGTCTCGCAATGGAACACTCATTGTGCTAACTAAAAGACGATATTTATCTTTGTCAAGAACATTGTGTCTCCAACTATTTCTCAAGAAAAACAAGGACGAAGACATGTTCCTTTACATAACTACATTAATAAAAATATGTTTTGGTTCCTCTTGAGAACTAATATTTGAAGTTAACTATTGAATTGTACATTTGTTGCTACTTTGATTTGTTCATGAATGATTTAATTGTTAGGTGACTTTTTATTTTTTGTTAGATAATGCTCATATATATATATATATATATATATATATAAAGTTTAGTTATTCGGTGCACTAAGTTCTGAATCGAAAAATCGAAGAACCGAATTAATTTGGTTGGATTTTCCGGTATTTATGCCCTAGTCACATTGACCTACCAGGGAAGTAAATGATATTTTCACTAAAAAAGAGATTATTTTTAAGATTTAATAATCATGGAGTGACTCTCAATCATCTTATTAATTATATCCTTTTTAATTATAGTGTTAGTAAATTAGATTTACGTACGAAGAAGATTAACAATTCTTATCTAAGCCCATAATTAAGTACGTATACGTAACATGGCACGTGTGCTGACTAAAGGGATCTCATGATGACTTTATTGCTTCTTCTGAAACATACTTTTCAACGACTTTGTATTATTTTATTTAATTGGATATAATAAAATAACATAAAAAAGATAAACAAATAAAAATATTTATTAAAATAATAAAATATAGACAACAAACTTGACTTACATTCATGATTCAACATCTACTTCAACAAGGCAAGCAATCATCCTTCAACTTGCAAAGGATTGCTTTAATTTCGGAACTATCTGGGTTGCTGCCTTTCTGATTGATTCTATTTGTCAATAAATACTTGCTTAGTGAAGTTTATAGTCTGTTTGATTAAGTTTTGGGAGATAAAAATGCTTATTTTTATAAAAGTAAGATGTTTGGTTAAGTTTTTGGGAGGTAAAAAATTCTTATTTTATAAAAGTAATGTATTTTATAAAAGTAAGAAGTTTATAGTCTGTTTGATTAAGTTTTGGGAGATAAAAATGCTTATTTTTATAAAAGTAAGATGTTTGGTTAAGTTTTTGGGAGGTAAAAAATTCTTATTTTATAAAAGTAATGTATTTGATCATGCTTTCGGGAGAAAATAAGTGCTAAGCAGGACTAGAAGCTAAATAAAAAGTAGTTTTTTTTTTAAAAAAAAAACTCTTTTGAGATAAGTAACTTTAGAAACACTTTGAAAAAACTTGATTAAATACTAACTGTTGCTCAAAAGTTCTTTTAAAATTTAATGCCCAAACACAAACGATTTCTCACAAGTTTTTCTACACTTTTCAAAATAATATGATTTTAGAAGATTATCCAAACATGCTAGCATTTTAAAAAAATTATTTTAATCTTAATGAACTGATTTACAACCATACAAAGATTGTTTTAGACTATAAGTTCTAATAATCCCTTTTTTCTTAAATATCGTGTCAAGTTAAACGATGTCACATAAAATAAGACGAAGAGATATTGAAATTACCAATTGCAACTTCTCATTTAATCAACATAATTAGACCATATTTTCAGCGAAATAATAAAGGTTTTCTTCGTATAATTTGCTTGGCATTGACACGAAGTTTAAAAAATAAAAAATATTAAATTTTGTAATCTTAAATTTAAGATATGTTAAATATATCACAAGACTCATTAATCATATGGTATAAAACTTATGCGAAAGTTTAAACTAAAAAAATGCAAAAAAATAAAAAATGTCATTTTATTTTAAGTAGATCAAAAGGAAAAATGTATCAAATAAATTAAAAATAGTATTATATTTCAGCCGCAATGTTTTTTTCAACAGCCGTGATCCCATTTCATAGAGTCCTCCATCACTTTAGAAATATTTTTCTAATTTTATACAATTCTTTAATTTCTTTCCCTGAATAAATTATTTGGTCAATTTTTATTTTTTATTTTTAAAACCTTTTTCTTTCCTGTGGACCATCGATTAATTAATGCTCCCTTTCTTTGTTGCCGTTGACTCTCTTTGCAGAAATAATTTTACATCAAAACACTAGAATTTTGGTTTTCTTGCTGAAATATATAAAAGTTTGCCTCTAGAAAAAGTAATAGATCAACAAATCGATATCCAACATTTCATATTATAACTCGATTAATTTATATTCATGCTATGTAGAGCAGCTCTATTCGGAGGAAGCGCTCCTTGCCAATTTTTTTTAATATTCAAAGCTTAAATCCGAGACTTCTGATTAAGGAATATCACATTATTTGTTGGTGCCATATTTATTTGCATAAAGCGGTCTTGATAAACTTCATATCCTGTTGACTGTCATTCAATATTTTATTTTATTTTTATTTTTTAGAAAGGCATCCCTATGTCCTATATTACGTGAAAGGGATCGGCATTTATTTTATGTTACCATGTCAATTCAGCCATCACTTTTATGTCATGATTTTTCAAGAAGATCGATAAAAAAAAATGTAAAATGAATCAGTAAATTTGTTCTAAATTTGATTTGGTTCTACTATTTGAAAAACTAACTTAATTAGCCTCATTTTCTTTATTAGTAAAAATTGATAAGAATCAATAATTTTTTTGTAACTGTCCCTAACTCCGACCTTACAAATGGAAAAATCATACCAGAATCACTCCAAGAAGAACTATTACTATTAAATTTGGTAATTACTTCAAAGCTTATACTAAGTTTTGAGTTCATTTGGTGTTGAGTTGAAGAGTTTCTAGTCGAAAAAATTGAGTTGGTGCATAGAATAAGATGAACACGGTTCTATATCCTTCTATATATTTGTATATCTCACCTGCATATTCTCTGTACATCTTTCTCTCTTCTATCACACATATTTTTTGATATTCGTAAAAATATGATTGATATATATGATATACACACATGGTATACATTGTCGAATTGATTATTTTATGTCAATTTCAGCTTTGAATTTAACGCTAAATCAATTGCGTAAGATTGTTAGGTTTATCGCTAGTAAATGGAATTATCGCTCATAGATATTTAGGAAAGTTTACCAATAAAAATTGGACAAGTAGATGAAATTTTTATGATATATGAGTGGAATGATCAGTTCAACGATATATATAATTGTGCTGGAAAACGTGAATTGAGTTCACAAGGCCCCGATGTACACGAGTTTGAACTTTGGATTTAAATATTACACAGGATATTATACTAAATGCGTCACAGTTATGTTTGAATTTGGAATTCTCTTTTCCTAATTACATGATTAAAGTGTTTGAAAATATTAAATTACAATCAATCAGTTTAGAAATTCAGCTTAACCACTTAGAATAATAAAGAGGGAAATGGTTAAATTTTCCCACGTACTAGTAGTCTAAATAAAGCAACATTCTTCTCCATACTATTTTTTCCCTCGATTGTAATCTAAGGGTGTGTTTGGTAGGAAGGAAAATGTTTTCCTAGAAAATGTTTTTTTGAAAAATAAGTAGGTTTTTGACTTATTTTTTCATGTTTGGTTGGTGAGTAGAAAATATTTTCCGAAAAAGATTTTAGTGTTTGATTTATGAATGAAAATGTTTTTGAGTTGGGGGGTGGGGGGTTGGTAGGGGGCTGATAGGGGGGGGGGGTCAAGGGTAGCGCTAAAAAAATAAAAATTTGAAGTTGAAAATATTTTTTAAATACAAATTTAATTTTTTTGGGATTTTGAAATTGAAAATATTTTTTAAAAACAAACTTAAATTTTTTTTGGGGTGGGGATGGGGGGGCTGGCCGAGGGTGTGGGGAGGTCGAGATCAGGGTGAAAAAATAAAATTTTAAAGTTGAACATATTTTTTAAGAACAAACTTAATTTTTTTTAGGGGGGGGGGGCGGGGGGACTGGCGGGGGAGGGTCGAGGATAGGGGTGAAAAAATAAAAATTTGAAGTAGAAAATATTTTTTTAAAACTAACTTAATTTTTTTGTTTGAAGGGGGTGGGGTGAGGTTCCAATTTCTGGGAGCATTATGTTGAGTCATCCAAGAGTAGAATCAGCAGCTCACCTCACGTTTTAGGAATCAAATGAGGAATCACACGTAGACGGACCTGAGCATTCTCCTGCTCTACGGAGCCCTCTGGAGTTAGAGTTGCGGCTGCTTGACGCTCTTCTCCTTTCGAGTGAATTGAATTACTTCGGCTTGGATGTCTTTGATCAAATGGAAGGATGGATGCCTTTCGAGGGTAGGGGGTGGGGGTAAAAAAATAAAAATTTGAAATTAAAAATATCTTTTAAAAACAACTTTTAATTTTTTTTTTTGGGGGGGGGGTGTTGGTAGGGGGCTGGGGTTAGGGGTGAGGGTTGGGTAAAAAATTGAAGTTAAAAACATTTTTTAAAAATGAACTTTTTTTTGGGGGGGGGGAATGGGGGGGGGGTTGAGAGCTGATTTGAGGGTAGGGACAAAATAAACTGATTTTTTCAACAAAAAAAAATTGTAATTTGAAGTTAAAATGGAGTTTTGGAAAATGTTTTCCTTAAGTTTTGAAAGAAAGTCATTTTCCTTAAATTTGAGGAAAATGAGTTGATTTGGAAAATATTTTCCAAAATATTTAATCCAACCAAACATGAAAAAATTAAAAAATATTTTCCAAAAAATATTTTCCTTCGTACCAAACACACCCTAATTCTAAAATAATTTAAATTATAGTCAAAAGTTAATGTATAAATTTATGTTTGGCTAAGATTTTAAAATTAATTTACTTTGAAAAGTGATCTTTTAAAAGCGGTTGTAGCGTCTTTTCAGAATTGATCTTTTTTTTTTTTTTTAAATGCGCAATGATTAGTGTTTGCCTATCTTAAGGCCCGTTTGGCCATGCGATATGGTATCATGATGTAGAATTATAATATGGTATCATGATGTGGAATTATGAGATAAAATTGAAGTTTTGTTTGGACATGCGATATGAAATTTTTGTGTTGTATATTTTCTGATAAACATAAAAATTTCATAAGTTGTAAAACTATTAAAATAGCCCTAATTGTTTATTCAATCTTATCAAATAAACAAAAAATTATAAAATTGCATAATAAATTATTACACAGTTATTTATTCTCCACTTAAGTAATTATTTCATCTAACTTTAATTTAATAAAAAAATTGAACATAAATTGTAGTGTACTAGTCTTTAATATAATCCTCCCACATAGTACGGACAATTTCCTCACGTTGAACTTGCATTTCTCGATCATGTGACAGAGAAGACGAACCAACATTGTTACTTTGAGCCATTAGTTGGTCAATATCCTCCGCAACTATATTTTCATGCTCATAAATATTTCACCACTTTAACAATCGGTTGGTGTGAGTTAAAGTGACTATATGTTGGTGAGAATAATAAATTTTATGTTGGTGAGAATAATAAATTTTAAAAAGTAATGATGTGATTATAAATTTTATTTACATATGAAATAAATGGTTAGTAGATATAAATGTGGGATTGTTTTAACAAAATATAAACTCGTGGATCAATTTTTGTATTAAAATATCTCAAATCATGATATGGAATTACCATATAATTCCATATCATAGTTTTTTGGAGAATATGGAATCACATCTCATGATATGGAATCAGCGTAAAATCACATGTCTGAACGCTGATTCCATCTCACGATGATATGGTATCGCATGGCCAAACGCCTACTTAATTAAAAGAGTTTATAAGAGTATTTTCTAAAAAATATTTTAGGGGATTTTTTTTAAGCTTCTGTTGCTCTCTAAAAATACTTTTATTTTCTTTTAAAAAATTTAGCCGAACAACTCACTTTCTTTAAAATAAAACTTCTTTTTTTTAAATAAATAAATATTTTTTACCTCTAGAAACTTGACCAAATAAACTATTTATAGAAGAATTTTGAATTTTGTACTGAGTCCTGTTATTGATAAAGATAGATACAAAACTTTTATCTTTTATAAAACACTCATTATTTATAGTTTTGGACTATAGTTGTATCCCTAGTTTGTTGTAAAAGTTTTTTTATCGTTATATGCATATTTTATACATTTTTTATCTGAACTTACTCTTCGAAGTCACTTCCAATTACAAGTAGCTAGTAATAATAGTTTTTCGTTTACAAATCAATGGTATTTCCTTTTTGTTTTCTGTCTCTTTTTTTCAAATACATATTAGTTATGTCCTGTAAATTCGTTGTCATGGCTTTTTACGGAACATTTTCATTATAAAATAATAATACAAACTTATTGATATTTTTAATATTTTTAGAACTTTGGGTATAAATCATATTTTTTAAAGTCAAATATTTCTCCCAAAATTTATGGTCAAACATATGTTGAAACTTTACTCAAAAATAACTTGCCAAAAATATTTAGAAATTTATGATCAAACGTGCACTGAAACTTCACTCAAAAATAACTTGCCAAAAATATTTAGAAATTTATAACCAAACGTTAACGTACTAATTAGAAAAAGTATAAGAGTGAGGCAAAACTTGAACGAAGAACAATTAAAATTACTCTACGACTGGTTTAGCTGATTTTCTACTAAGTGGAACTCCAAACACTGCATATACACTTTGATATTTTAAGGAAAAAATCTAGTCGTGACAGATCTTAGAGCCTGGTTGGATGGGTTTATGACTTTTAGTTTATAGGTAAAAAGTTATAAGTTAGCGTGTAACTTATTATTGAATTTTTATTTAGAAATAAATGTTTAAAAAAACTTAATTTTTTTTTATTTCATCCAAACAACATAAAAATATTTAAAAATATCTTAACTTAAAAATTACTAGCAAAATAAGTCAATCCAAAAAAGAATGTTTTTTTTCTCACTCGATATTCGATGCTTAAATTAAACCTTGATTAATCAAAATTCGTGCATTATAAGACTCATTTATTGAAGAAACTTTTCCTAATATAAATTTTCTATACCTAGGTCAAGACTTAAACTCAAGATCTCTTAGTAAGGATGGAAGGATCCTTCATCCCATCACAACTTGTTGAAGAGTCTCACATCAAATTAAAAAAATGGTATGACTGGTCTTCTTATATGCTGTTTGAATAATTCTCACCTCTTGAACTAATTTTTAGAATTAATCAGTTAAGTCTGAAGTTCATAACAAGACCCTTGTTGGTTTCATATATCTTAAGTTACTCACCTTCTGTATACAATACTTTGATAAAAATTAAGAATAAATAACATTATTTTTTTTCAGTTTATATTTAGTCAAATTATATCACATAAAATAGAATGAAAGAAATACTGATACCATTTTGTTAAAAATTAAAATACAATACTGTGTAAATATAAAATAATTTTTTTTGTGTAAATATAATATAAAATTTTCATTTTTATGTACATATATTATATGATAATTTTTCATATATTTTTTTTCTACATGTCCAATATTTTATTTTGACCCTCAGCTGAATATGGAATATATAATTGAAGTCATGGAAGTATATTGTTGGATCTGCCTTATATACACCTTTTTCTCAAAAAGAAAAGTGGAAATGTTGACTTTAAGAAAAGGTTACAACTTACAAGTAAGAATAATCAAAGTACTTGGAAGAAATCTTTACCAGGGGTTTCTATTAGTTATTTAAATTCAAAATTGGGGAAATTATACGAAATGACAAATATTTAGAGTATACTATGTAATATAATTATTGTTTTGGTTATTTTTAATTTGTGGCTACAATTTTGTAAAATTTTGCTATACGGTTTCTTAATTGTCTAAATTCAGAATTTGTTTGATTCGGTTCCTAATTGTATCTGTTTCTGCTTGTATAAATCCAGAATTTGTATATGCTTACCCTAGCTATTTGTAGATGATTTATGAAAAAAACTTAAAAATTACCTTGTATGTTTATTGACAAGCGAAATATACAAACAAAGTTCTTAAAAATTCGTAAATGTATAAATATAAAATTTGTATATACTTACCCTTTTTGTATATTCGCAAGCCAAATATACAAACGCGAAAGCGAAATATATAAACTGCAACTTCCATATCAAACGAAACTATAGCTATGGAAAATTACCAAAACTATAACTATAAAGCCTGATTATGTTTATTATCATTGTTTTTTCTGATATTTTCTCTTAAAAAAAATTCTTTGCATCAGTGTTTTTTTCCTATTTTTTTTTAAAAAAAAGTTAGTAAAAAAAGATGATATTTTTGTATTTAGTATTTCATCCGTTTCAATTTATATGACACTTTTTCAGTTTTAAAAGAATAATAATGTTATGATAATTATTTTTATTTTAAAAAAATTATTTTACCTTTAATAAGATAATGTCTAAGCGGACATATATCTATAGATAATTTTAAATCAAAAGCTTAAGAACTGTTTCAATTTTTAATAATAATGTAGCTCCAACTTTTTCAACTTATACTGAATAAAATGATTTAAAATTATCAAATTTATATGAATTATTTTAATAAATTTTTAAAAATATATTTTTTAATTATTTTTGTACTAAATAAAAATATGTTTACATGAATCCTACCGAAAATATCTTTTACATAAATTGAGACGAAGGAATAATAGTTTATTCAAGAGTAGAGAAACCCCCCACATACCTCATTATGGTCAGAAACGGAGACAGTAGAGTCAAGCGTCAATACGTGCGACTCATAATTCATAATGTTATAGGATATTATATAGTATATATCATATTATATATAACTCAACGTCAATTTTTCAAAGGTTGAATATTCCAAAATATATAACTTCTCCACATGTATGTCAGTATGTGTATTCTGTTCTAATTCTGATGCTACGACTTTTATTCATATAAATTTTTAGTAATTTAACTGCCTCCTTTTTGAATTCTATGTCATTGTAAATTAGAATGCATGCATCTGTACTGTACATTTCTTTCAATTGAAGAAATAAATCAATAGAAGATATCAAAATTGACATAAGTTGTTATTTAATTAATGATACGTTACCATTTGGCTTTGTTATTTAATTAATGATAAATCACGTTACCATTTGGCTTCATGCATTACCGTATGAATAGTTTTTAGCGGCAATAAATATGCGCATTGATAAAGAGTGTTAAAATTTTTATTGACATTAGTTAACTATAAAATTGGATCTAATGTCGTGTTAATCGTTATAGGCTTTAGAGTAATTTACTAAGAGTTCTAATTGTCTTTAAAATATATTTTTAGTTAATTAATTACTATTAAAAATTATTTTTAGTGTAGTGATGTTAACACCAGAATACTTATAGTATAATTTAAGGGGTTAATTTTGTTGTTCCCTAATTCTATGCTCATATGAGAATGAAACAAACAGTAATTAGTAAGTCGTGGATTAATGTAATGGAAATTAAGAAAAAGTTAAAAGTAACTTGAGACGATCTTACGTACGTATTTATTAATGTAAATCTAATTAGGTTCATCTAAAATTGTTGATTATAGAAATATTAACGTTGAATCATTTAGCACAAATCAAAAAACCTAGAAAATGCAACAGGGCGTGCCATAAAAAATGAATTTAGAGTGATTGCCCTAGCTTTTGTCTGGAGCATATATCGTGGCGGTACGAACTAATTGATAGAAAAACGGGTATATATGCACCATTTTATTTCTGAAATTAACAGTTAGAGTTTCACAGTACTATATTTTTGAGATAATTTTATTCATTTTTTTTATCATTTCCCTTACACTTTTTATTCTTCTCTTTCATTGCACTGTATAAATAATAACCAGTGCAAATACTAATTGAGAATAAGAAAAAAGAGTAATATTTTTCAACACTATATCAAATTAAAATAAGATAGATAAATTAAAATAAAACAAGTACTCCTTCCGTTCTATTTTATGTGACACCTTTTCCCTTTTAGTCCATCTCATTTGGGATGTTACCTTGCTATGATTAGAAACAATTTAATTTTAAAATTCTTCTTTTACCCTTCATGAAATAATTTTCAACCACACAAATATTTAGGAATTGTTTTAGACCACAAATTTCAAAAGTTCTTATATTTTTTAAATATCATGCCAAATCAAACGATGTCATATAAAATTAAACGGAAGAAGTACTATTTTTGAAGAAAATATTTTCTGAAAGGATATTTTATTTGTACCAAACAAACCCCCAAGATCATCAAGAAACCAATGGAAAATTGATCACTTCGGTCCACATAGTACACTCTTCAGATATTTAAAGGCTTGGCATTGCGTGTCACTTGTTTAGCTGGTACTTTTTTTGTCTCTAATTATTTATCTAGTTTTCTTTTTTTTTTAGTTATTTCTAATTACTTATTTATTTTGACAAATTAAGAAAGGATAATTTTTTTTTACCTATTATACATCCAATTAACTACTTTAAAAAAAGTAGAGCTTCTAAAAAAAATCTTAAGTTTTTAATTCATCCACTTCATAATTAATAGAGATAAAATGATAAACTCACTATGTTAGTTATTATTTTCTTATTAGGTGTGTCAATTCAAAAGTTAACCAGTAATTAGGGACGAAGAGAGTAACTATCATCATGCATTTAAATTTTCTTTTGTTTAAAAATAAATAAATCATATTAACTTAAAGATCCGTTGAGAATTACGTGGATAAAATTAGATATTTTGTAAATTATAATGATAAAGTTAAGACTTCTTCGTAAATTACAAGAATAAATTTGAACCTTTTCTTTACATCAAGGATAATTTTGACCTAAAATTGTAATGGCGAGGATATTGATAAATCAAATTTCTAACAGAGAACCAATTTGTGTAAATTTTTGTAAAGTATAAAAGCAACTTTGAATTGTTTACAAATAATGAAGAATCACGCCCTAAAAATTAGCTATTGAAATAAGAAAAATTCAAATTATATAAGCTAAGCCCCATATTACTCCTTGCTAAATTGATGCGGGACTCAAGTCTCGTATCATAACAAATCATCACACTTTATATCCATTGTTTTCAACAGTTGTGCATTAGTCTATTTCTAACCCCGGGCAAACACTTGAATATCGACGCCACCATCCAAGGCGCAACGAGCACAAAGGGTGGTAGGTGAATCTAATACTATTGGTACAACCTAGAGCAAATCTATTGAATCTAGTGATGTGGCAGTTAGTTAGGAGGTTATAACTAACTTGTTATTTGTTAGTGTAGTGAACAGTAGTGACTAGCAATTATTAGTTAGATGTATTAGCATGTATATATAGATGGTAACCATTGCTTAAGGATGTACAACTTTATTGGAATAAAATCTTCTTTCTTCAATACAAACTGCATCTTCCTTAGTTCTGTAGACTCCATTATCCAACTCTAAACCCATGGTGTAATCCATGGTAGTTGATGTTTACATGGTATCAGAGCTTTTGATCTACTCTTCCGCAAAGTTTCTATCTCCGATCTACTTCTCAATCTCTATGTTCACAAACTGACGATGGATAAAACAACACCTGCAGTTGGTGTTGATACAACTATAGATTACAATGATCCTTTGTTCCTCCACCCAACAAACACTCCAGGTATCACATTAATTGCTCTTCAATTGACATGCACTGAGAATTATGCCTTATGGAGCAGGTACATGAAGATTGCTCTACTAGGTAAGAACAAGTTAGAGTTTGTTGATGGCAACTGTGTGAAATCTTCTTACACCGGTGCATTATTGAATCGCTGGGAAAGATGTAATGCAATTGTTCTCTCTTGGATTTTGAATGTAGTCTCAAAGGAATTGGTGACTGAAATTGCATATGCTTCAAATTCACGTAGAGTTTGGGAGAATTTGAAAGAGAAGTTTGACAAGGAAAATAGTGTAAGAACATTTCATTTACACAAGGAAATAGCATTTCTTACTCAAGGAAGCTCCTCAGTTTTTGTTTACTTTTCAAAGCTTAGTGATCTTTGGGGTGAGTTTGATTTCTTGAGTCCTCCTCCAACATGCAACTGTGACACCTCTAGAACATTCACTAAGCACATACAAAAAAACAAAGTTTTTCAGTTTCTTACAGGGTTAAACGACTCTTATTCTTGAGCTAAGAGTCAAATCCTCATAATGCAACCATTGCCTAGCTTGAATCAGATCTATGCCTTGGTCATGCAGGAAGAAAGCCAGCGATCTCTTACTAATGTAATGCCAGAGTTGGAGATCAATGAAACCACTGCCTTGATGTCTACCAAGCCAGCACCTAATTACAAACCTAGAAGATCTGATCAACTCTGTGATTATTGCAAAAAACCAGGGCATATTAGAGCAGTCTGTAAAAGGTTACTTGGCCAGTCCAATGATAGGAATGTTCAATACAATAGAGGTTCTCAACCTAATAAATGAGACTATCCATATGATAGAGTCTATCCTGATAATAGATCTAAGGTGAAACCTTATTTTTATCCAAAGCCTGCTGTGAATTTTGCAACTGAGGAATCATCTAAGCAACTTTACCATGATCAAGTTACATCTCTTTTCTCTCCTGAGAAGTATTAGCAGATTTAACAGATTCACAACCAATATCACCACCATATCTTTTGCTGATTCCATAAATACTGGGTCCAATTCAGGTATTTTTTATCCCTCATTTGTCAATTAGAGCAGGTCCAATGGGTAATAGATACAGGAGCAACCAATCACATGGTCTCCAACTTAGACATCCTGAATGAGTCTCAACAGTTATCTAATACTAGACAAGTACATCTGTCTAATAGTGAAAAGTCTGCCATCACTCACAAAGGTTCTGTGAATATATTGACAAATCATCAGCTGAAAGATTTCCTCTACATTCCCAACTTCAAGTTTAACTTGTTGTCTGTTTCCAAACTTACTAAGGAGCTCAAATGTTTGGTGGCCTTTTATCTTGATTTTTGTGTTTTTCAGGCTCTTTGCAATGGCAAGGTATTGGAGATTGGTAGAGAATCAGGTGATTTATATCTGCTTGGTGATGTGATTCAGTCAATAACATCTCCTTACTCAGTTCCTCCTACAATACTCTCTATTGTTAAAAGTACTACTTCACTCAGTACTTGGCACAAAAGACTTGGATACATGCCCATTGCTGCCATACTAAAGATGAACAAGTTTCTGCATCATAAAGTAGATAAATCTTGTAGCTTATGTCATATATGCCCTTTGGCCAGGCAAACCAAGTTACCTTTTCCTCATAGTAGTTCTCATTTCCATGTTGCTTTTGAACTATTACATGCTAATATATGGGGTCCTATAAGGTTTTACCCTTGATGGGAAAAGATTTTTTCTGACCAATATTGATGATTTCTCTATACTAACTTGGTTATTTCTGATGCATTCTAAAGAAGAAACTTGTTGGATGTTCAACTCATTTTTTTCCATGGTTCATACTCAATATGGGGAATGGTTCAGAATTCATTAATACTATTGTCCATGAGTTTTTTACTGCCTAAGGGACCATCTACCAAACCACCTATGTTTATACACCCAAACAAAATGAGATTGCGAAAATGAGACATTGGTATATACTAGAAAGAGCTAAGGCCTTAAGATTTGAAGCAGCTCTACCTATCTCTTTTTTGGGGTGACTGTGCTCTTACAGCTGTGCACATAATTAACAATATTCCCTTTTCTATCCTAGTAAATAAATCTCCTTTTGAAACATTCTTTTGTAAGCCCCCTTCCCTTGACCATCTTAGAGTTTTTGGCAGTTTAGCCTATGCAATTAGTGTTCATAAAAGTGACAAATTTGCAGCTAAAGCACTTCCTGCTATTTTCTTGGGTTATTCTTCTATCAAGAAAGGCTATAAACTCTATGACTTACATTTCAAAAAATTATTCTTTAGCAGAAATGTCATTTTCCATGAATTAATTTTCCCCTTCAAACAAATGACTTTTAGTGATGATCCTATCTTTCCTGTTATGACTTTCACTGATGAATTTCTTGTTGACACACTGGATTCCTCTCATGTTATGCCCATCCCTACTTAGCCAGTTGTGCCTGCAGCTCCTCTAGGATGGACGTAAACTCATAAGCTACCGAAGGTAGGGATAATCGTCCAGGTCTTATTGTGAAAGAAAAAAGCTACCCCGCCCATTTTGTGAAGTGTTCTCCTGCCCCTGTCACATGAGATAAAGTCAACTGGAAACTATGATCGGAGTCGTGGTTTGAAGATGATGATTTGAAGATTCATTCGACAGAGAAGGGATTTGTGGCCTTAAGAGAATTAGCAGATATTTAATAGTCTGGGTCGAGCATCTAATCTTATTAAGAGTTGTCCTTTCAGACCCTATTCTCCGAATGCTCGGGATCAGAATTCCCACTTTCTTATATTGTCTAATTGAAGTGAAGTAATGTACCTATACCCGGGAGTAGCAGAAAGAAGAAAATCTCTCTTGTACGCGACTAGAGGAACTCGAAAGAGAAGTCCCTTTAATCGTCGAGCATGTTCAAACATGCCCCGCCAGGAAAACATAGGAGATCTTTCGATCGCACTAGTCTATCATAAGGAGAAAGCGAGGGAGTGAGATTTGAGGTTTCATTAGGGTAGACTGAAGACCAAGCCTATCTCGAAACAAAAAAGAAAACTTATTACTGTGGATAGTCTATTTTTTAGAGCGAGCGCGAATTGGATGATTCAACAAACAATTCATCAGTTGTTGAATCATGTGCTCACTCTTGGCTGGGCTCGAAACAGAGGGTAAAACGTAATATCTCTTGGTCGTGAACTTCTTTTCCCGGAGAAGAAGCAATGACAGTATCTGGGGAATAAGCATCGGCTAATTCTGTGCCAGCAGCCGGGGAACCTTGGTAGGAATGTTGGAGGGTTCTCAGTAGGTAGGTTTGATGCTAGCCTTGTTGCCTTGGCATTGGCTGATTCAAGACATCCTCGCAGGTGCTTTGAATGCTGCCTTTAGCGGAAAACAGACTTAATGGACAAATAAGGGATAGGCAAGAATTTGCTCTCACTGACACTAGAGAAGGTGAGGGTGTCTTTCTTTCTAGCCGCTATACGGTTCGCCTTAAAGCCTTAAGGAGAAGGGGATGAGCTGTTATCTATGTAATTACGGTCTTTGTTGGCCGTTGTTCAACCAGGGAACAACTACCAACTAGTTTGAAAAGTTCTTCCATTTAATTTAGTAATGGAAGTCATCCGTTGTCACGGCCATCTGGTTCACCCTACCAAAAAGTCTCATGCTTACGTTACTGTTATTGATGGTTTGATTATCTTGGCATGGTAAAGGATCTCGCTCGAAAGAGACTCTTCACCTACTCAATTGGAATGACTCTTAACCTCTAAAATGGAAGCTGCATGTCTTCGCCCGCTCCCGGTTCATGGTGGAATCCATTGAATGCGTTGGTAAAGCACGGGATTACGGCCGATCACCATCGATAAAGAAGAATCTTTCTAAACCGAAGAACACTTGCCCCCCTCCCCCCCGTCTTACCGCAGCTGCTGGCATGGAGTTAGCCGGGGCTTCTTCCTCGAGTCCTGTCATGATCGCGCACTCGACGAAAGAACCCTCAACTCCCCGTTTCTGGCATGCTATAGTTATTAAAGTCTCTCAACGGCAGGAATGGGAGATTACCGGTAAGCCAGATGCTTCGCGAACCTTATTCAACTTTAAGGCATTTCGTTGCACTTTAATCACCCTCGTCTGGTCCCTGTCCCTGGTAAGGTCTGATTGTTATCTGTAAGTCTTGTTTTGACCGCCGCACATTTGGAGTCTTGTTGAGGATTTTTTCTGCAAGAAATCCATGATTTGAACCAGACAATACGTTCTTGTACTCGATTCTCAGAGGAATCTCATCGTCGTCTTACCTTTGGAATGCCGTTGATCTCCGCCTCATTCCTGATCTCCTGGAGAAAGAGAAGATCTTAACTAGGAGTCAGAGGGAATCTCTAGCGGATCTTTTCTAAGCACTACACACAGAATGAATTGTTATGCGGTCGATAAACCCTTGATCCAAGGTCGGGTATTGTCGCAATCCTCAGAAGTAGCTTCAATCGAAGGTTGCACAACTGCCAATAAAGACATTGCTCTACGACTCCTTAGACGCCCCAGCTTGACTCGAGACCAAGACTCCTTACAACTTGCACCAATCGCAGCACTGAGGCGAAGATGTGTCTTTCCTAAGCAAGACGGAAAAAAAACAATCAAGACGTTGTGCCTGCAAATGACTTCCCACCTGAACCTATTATTTCCCAACCTTCACCCACATCTCTCAGACATAAAACTACTCCTAAATGGTTCACGAATTATGTAGTCAGCTCCTGTACTTATCATATGTCCAATTATTTGAGTTATGATTCCTTATCTTCAGCCTATGCTAGCTGTTTACATGCTCATACCTCTGAGGTAGAACCTAAGTCTTATAATAAGGCAATCAAGGATGATAGATGGGTCCTTGCTATGAAACAATAGATAGCTGCTCTTGAGGACATTGGTACATGGGACATAGTTGATTTACCTCCAGGGAAGAATGCAGCGAGTTGCAAATGGGTGTTTAAGATTAAATATAGAGTTGATGGTCAAGTTGAGAGATTCAAAGCAAGGCTAGTTTCCAAGGGGTATAATCAACAAGAGGGCCTTGATTACACAAAAACTTTTTCACCAGTTGCTAAAATGGTGATTGTGAGGTCCGTTCTTGCTGTTACAACCTCCAAACATTGGCATATCTATGAAATGGATGTGTACAATGCTTTTCTCCAAGGTAATTTATTTGAGGAGGTATATATGCATATCCCATATGGTTTTACCAACAGTTCTACTAACAAGGTTTGTAAGCTAAGGAAGTCCCTCTATGGTCTGATGCAGGCCTCTAGACAGTGGAACTTGAAGCTTACCACTGCCTTATAGGATCTGGGATTTACTCAAGGTCACTTTGATTACTCCATATTCACTCTTCACACTGGTTCATATGTCACTATAATTCTTGTCTATGTTGATGGTCTTTTGATCACTGGCTCAAATCTTGCTCTCCTTTAGCCTACCAAATCTAATCTTCAGCATATATTTAAGATGAAGAACCCTGGTGACTTAAAAGTTTTTTCTTGATATTGAGTTTTCAAGGAGCTCTTCTAGCATTTTAATTACTCAAAGAAAGTATGCCCTTGAATTAATTGTTGATTTAGGGCAAGGGGGAGCTAAACCTGCTTCTACTCCTCTTGATTTTAATCAGAGACTCACCTCTTATGACTTTGATGAAGCTACATGAACCACAACTGTTGACAAGTTATTACCTGATCCGGGAGGATATTAAAGGTTACTAGGCATGCTATTGTATCTTACTATGACTAGACTTGACATTGCCTACACCATTTAGGTTCCGAGTTAGTTTATGCATAAACCTAAAGAATCACACATGTTGACAGGAATTAGAGTTGTCAGATACATTAAGAATGCTCTAGGTCTTGGTCTGCTCATGTCTTGAGCGTCATCTCACAACTTAGTTGCATATTGTGATTCATACTGGACAACCTGCCCACAGACCAGGAAGTCAGTCACAGGCTACATGGTTAAGTTTGGCTCTTTTTTGATCTCATGAAAATTAAAGAAACAAGAGACCATTTCAAGAAGCTCAGCAGAAGCAGAGTTCGGGAGCATGACATCTATTGTGGCTGAAGTCTCTTAGTTGACAGGCCTATTCAAAGAGTTAGGTATTTCAGTTACACAACCTATAGACCTACACTGTGATAGTAAAGCTTCTATACAAATAGCAGCAAATTCAATATTTCATGAACGTACAAAACACATAGACATTGACTGTCACTTTGTGAGGGAGAAATTACACCAAAGACTTATCTAAACACAACAACATAGGCACAAAGGAACAACCAACTGATCTGCTTACTAAGAGATTAGGAAAGGCTCAACATTATCATTTGCTTGGTAAGCTTGGAATGAAAAATGAATTCTTACCATACAGCTTGAGGGGGAGTATTGAATCTAGTGATGTGGCAGTTAGTTTGGAGGTTATAACTAACTTATGATTTGTTAATATAGTGAACAGTAGTGACTATCAATTATTAGTTAGATGTATTAGCATGTATATATAGATGGTAACCAGTGCTCAAGGATGTACAACTTGATTGGAATAAAATCTTCTTTCTTCTTTCTTCAATACAAACTACATCTTCCACTACTAAAACACTGCCAAACAGAGACAGAAAAAAGTGACGGACTGCATCGCTTTTTGGCCAAAAGATACGTAGTCAATCTCGTCGCTTTTTGGCTCGACGCTTTTCCAAAAGCGACGGACTGCGTCACCAAAAAGTGAAGGATTGCGTCGCTTTTGTTTTTTTTTCTAAATATTTTTTATGAAGAATGCGACGCCGTCCGTCACTTTTTTATTTTTATTTTTTTTTTAAATTTTAAAAAAGAGATGAAGTCCGTCGCTTTAATTAATTTTTAATTTTTTTATAATCTTGAAAAGTGACGGACAATGAGACGCCGTTCGTCGCTTTTTTGGAAATGAAAATTTGAAACATCCAGAAAAGCGACGAACTAAAGGACCCTGTCCGTCGCTTTTCTGTGTTTTAAAAAAATAAAATTAAGAAAAGCGACGGACTAAAGGACCCTATCCGTCGCTTTTATGGGTTTTGAAAAAAGTAAAATCCAGAAAAGAGACGAACAAAACCACCCTGTCCGTCGCTTTTTCTGCAATTTTTTTTACAACAGAAACTGTGAGTCTTTGCTACCCATCTGCAAATGCAATTCAATTCAATTCAGTTCATCCTCAATCAAACACACAACATTATAAAAAAGCTACACAAAATATAAAACAACAAACTTAAATTAGCATTCAAAAATTGTGATTTAAAGACTTATAAAGTCTTTCAAAATTCGTTTCAAAATTACAAATAGTTCATAAAGACTATATTTTATCAAGATTTCTAAAGTTCAACTTAATAATTAGTTCATAAATTCTATAAATCAAGATTTCTAAAGTTCACAACCTAAAGTTTAAAATCCTACAATAATTCAAGATTTCTAAAGTTCACAACTTAAAGTTCTAAAATCCCACAATAATTCAAGATTTCTAAAGTTCACAACCTAAAATTTTAAAATCCTAAAATAATTCAAGATTTCTAAAGTTCACAACCTAAAGTTCTAAAATCCCACAATAATTCAAGTTCTCTAAAGTTCACAACTTAAAGTTCTAAATCCTACAAAAATTCAAGTTTTCTAAAATTCATAACTTAAATTTCTAAAATTCTACAATAATTCAAGATTTCTAACGTTTCACAACCTAAAGTTCTAAAATCCTACAAAAATTCAAGTTCTCTAAAGTTCACAACTTAAAGTTCTAAAATCCTACAATAATTCAAGATTTCTAACGTTCACAATCTTATAAAGTTCTAAAATTCTACAAAAATTCAAGTTCTCTAAAGTTCACAACTTTAAGTTCTAAAATCCTACAATAATTCAAGATTTCTAAAGTTCACAACCTAAAGTTCTAAAATCCTACAATAATTCAAGATTATTAACGTTTACAATCTTATAAAGTTCTAAATACAATAATTCAAGATTTCTAAAGTTCACAACCTAAAGTTTAAAATCCTACAATAAGTCAAGATTTCTAAAGTTCACAACTTAAAGTTCTAAAATCCCACAATAATTCAAGATTTCTAAAGTTCACAACCTAAATTTCTAAAATCCTACAATAATTCAAGATTTCTAAAGTTCACAACCTAAAGTTTAAAATCCTACAATAAATCTAGACTTCTAAAGTTCACAACTTAAAGTTCTAAAATCCCACAATAATTCAAGATTTCTAAAGTTCACAACCTAAAGTTCTAAAATCCTACAATAATTCAAGATTTCTAAAGTTCACAACCTAATTAAAGTTCTAAAATCCTACAAAAATTCAAGTTCATATCTAATTTCTAGAATTTCTAAGTTCAAGAGTTTCCAAGTTCAAGAATTTCTAAGTTCAAGAATATAATTCAAGTAACCCAATTTTCAACAACAATATAATACATATAAGCACAAATATAATGGCAAATTGAAAAATTGAACTATCTCTAACTTCTAGCTAGCTTCTAATTATTTGTTAGTTCTAATTTCTAATACTTAATTTACAATCATATTTAAAAATCCCCAATTTTTCTAACTTCAACTTTCAAACTTACTAAATTCAAGAACTTCTAAGTTGTAAAATTCAACTAATCTAATTTCAACTTTCATATACTATCCAATATTTTTCTAACTTCAAAGTAATCTAACTTTCACATACAATTGAATGTTTTTCTAACTTCAACCGTCAAACATACTAAATTCAAGAATTTCAAAGTTGGAAAATGCAACTAATCTAACTTCTAACTTTATAACTTCTAACTTCTAATTATTTGTTAGTTCTATCTTCTAATACTCAAATCACAATCATATTAAAAAAAACCCCAATTTAGAAGAAAATCCTAAAATCAAAAATCTCTAATTCTCTACCTAACTAACAATAATCAAATATACAAATTAACAATTGAATAACAAAATTCATCAAACTAAAACAATATAACCTTAACAAGCTAATTAAGGAAAAGAGGCAGTGGGGACGACGGGTGCCGGCGCCGACGGGGCAAGGCAGCGACGGGACTAATGCTCAAGGAGAGAAGGGCAGCGGCGGCGGCGCAATAATTTGGTTTTAGAGAGAAGGGAGAGAAGAGAGAAGAGAGATGGAAAAATGGGGGGAAAACCTGCTTTTTGATTCAACATAATTTAAAAAAAGCAACGGATAGCGTCTCTTTGTCTGTCGCTTTTTAAAAAATATTTGACCAAAATTTTGACTAAAAAGCGACGGACTAATAGACACCGTCCCTCGTTTTTTAAAAATATTTGACTAGATATTTTGACCAAAAAGCGACCGACTAAGAGATGCTATCCGTCGCTTTTTAAAAAAACTAATTAATAAAATAAAATAAATTAAAAACGACGGACAACGTGGTTATTTTTTAATTTATAAATAATTATTTTTATTAAGAAGTGACGGACGGCGTCTCTATATATATTAAATAAATAATTATTAATTATATATATATTTAGCGCCAAAATCCACGAAAAAAAGTGACGGACTAAGAGATGCTGTCCGTCACTTTTTGTAATTAATCTTAAAAATAATTATTTTTATTAAAAAGCGATGGAGAGTGTGGCAAATGGCGTCGCTTTTTGGAGTGACGCAGTCCGTTGCTTTTCTATCCGTCGTTTTTTGGCAGTTTTTTAATAGTGTTCCTTAGTTCTGTAGACTCCATTATCCAACTCTAAATCCATGGTAGTTGATGTTTACAAAATCACACCACAAAAGCTAGAAATGTCTAGCACACAACTGTTGAGAACGACAAATGTGGAGTGGGTAATTTTAACCAGTAAAATCAAGCTGGGTTTAAAAAAATCAACTAGGTTAATGTTCAGTTGGTCAAAATATTTTTTCTTGAAAAATAAATTTATTGAAAATGAAAAAAATGATTTTCTAATAGAAATAGAAACAATATAAATGATTGCCCCCTCAAACGTCACTCCCCACCCAATTTCACCCTATTTTATCATTTTTAAAAATTACATAATTATAAATGTTCTAATGATAATATTTTATTATTTACTTACCAAACATTAAAAAATAAATAAAAAATCTACTTATTTTTTAAAAAATATCTTCCTTGAAAAATATTTTTCATCGTACCGAGCACACCCGCAATTCGTCAATTAGCAGAAGAAGGTAAATCAAGATTTGCGGCACTGGTGCACGAGGAGGAAAATAAAGGCAGGAAACTGACTCATAATTCATAAAGTTACGATCAACCTCAATTTTCAAACGTTGAATATCGAAAATTAGTGCTTCTGCTTTTTCTTTTTTGATACCCTTTTGAATTTTATATACCTCCCCCAATTAGTAGGTTATCATCAATTAAATTGTTGTCTCTCCTTGTCTCTTTAAACTTTTCTATTATTGCAATTATATTACTATTCTTTTCATGACTTTTCAACAAATCATGTCTTTCCAAGTTAAATCAAAAGTGGAAAATCGCAAGAAAAATTGGTACCTATGCACATGTATATGGTACATATTGATGTTTTTCGAAATCAAAGGAAGAAATCATAGATGATGTTCTTTATTAGGGGAAATGGCGTTTTTAGTCCATGTGTTATTGCCTAATTTCACTTTTAGTCCCTGTGATATTTGACTGTGCACATTTAACCTTAAATTAACTAGACTGAGCGATTTTGATCTAATCACTAAGAAACGTTAACTTTGTTAACAGATCACTTATTAACAGAAAGGGCAATTCTGGTACTATTAGCTAAAATACTTGAAAAAAATTCTAATTGTACAAAAATTTAGAAGTATTTCTGTCACATCCTTGCCTCATAACCATATGTTGTCTTCATCTCTTCTTCCACTTTGATGCAAATTAATGGTTTGATCATGAATAATTGAGAGACTTCGTATATCTTGATGATAACTTCTCTTTAGTTGCTTTTCTCAGGTCTAGGGCATTCAAAGTTTGCTCACTATACCTCCTGAAAAAGAAAAAGGATGACAGTGAAATTGCGTTATAAGAATGAACTACAATTCACACCAACATGTAAGTACTTATCTAGTCAATTAGACTATAAGTTTGATATTGATTGATCAAGAAAAAGATTAAATATTGATGTGGCAAATCAAAGCATAAATACATACTAGATAAATATGCATTATAACTTTTTAGAAAATGTTTCTGTGTTTATATTAATATATCTTGTACTGCTATTACTTAATCTACATAAAATTAAAGCTATATTGGTCTTCAGTACTAGATTGATAACAAACAATATCAAGAAACTAAAACGAATAGCAAAATTACAGATCAACACGCAGTTGCATTATACTAGCATTAGAATGCATAAAAATAACATGTTTATAGTATATATTCTGAATTTGAATGATTAATCACATTTTTGATATTGATGCTATTTATTAGAGCTAAACAATGAAATATTTTTATCTCACTATAGATAAAAGTGAATACTATTACTGCTTATATGGCTAATATAGGAGAATACACATTAGTTTTTCTTCACACAAGATTTAAATCTGTCTTGAAAAGTTAAAAACTATATGAAAAGAGACGTTAAAGATGTACGTACCATTATTTTGTTTCAAAGCACAAAGAGAAAAGTTTACTTTAGATTATGGTAGGAACATCACTACTAAAAAACTACTAAAACACGACGGAAGTAAAAGCGACGGACTAAGTGATGCCGTCCGTAGCTTTTTAATTAAAATAATTTTTTTTAATTTCTTTTAAAAGCGACGGACGGCATCGCCTAGTCCGTCGCTTTTTTTTTCGCGGAATTTTGCACCAAAAATATATATAATGAATAATTAATTATTTTATATCGATAGCGACGAGTCCGTCGCTTTTTATTAAAAATAATTATTTATTAATTTAAAAAATGCCACGCCATCCGTCGCTTCTTATTAATTTTAATTGTTTAATTATTTTTTAAATTAGCGATGGACAACATCTTTATGTCCGTCGCTTCTTGGTCAAAATATCTGGTCAAATATTTTAAAAAAGCGACGGACAATGTCTCTTTGTCCGTCGCTCTTTGGTCAAAATGTTGGTCAAACTTTTTTCAAAAAAAGCGACGGACATAGAGACTCTGTCCGTCACTTTGAGAAATATTTTGATTTAATTTTATTTAAATCGTCTTCCTGAGGACAGTTTTGTGTAAAATAAAAAACAAAAAAATTATAATACCGACTTTTGGATGTCGGTAAATTAAATAGTATGTAATAAATTAATATTTTCAATTAACTTTAAATAAATCGTCCTCCGAATGATGGTTTTGTATAAGTTAAAAAATAATTTAATATATAATACTGACCTCTTGATGTCAATATTATTTAAATAACATGATTGCTTTTTATTTGTCTTAAAATTTAATGTGATACTGACCTCATGAGGTCGGTATTTTTTATTAAATCTAATTACTTTTAATAAAAGCAACATCCGAAGGTCAGTTTGTTTAAAATATTCCTATTAATCATAGTTTTGCTATTGTGCATAATACTAAAATTTCATTTACACCTACAATTAATTGTTCAAAAAGTGTAACAATTTTGTATACTTTTATAAATAAAAAGGTAAAATTCGTGGAATAAATAAAAAAATATCTATAATCCATATTTAGAGTACGAAACTATGTTGATATGAATTAGGAGAAAATTATATATACTTATATTTCTAGAGTAATGTACAAATTTTATCAGTCCGTCGTCTAATCATGAACTTAACATCTCATCTCATGATGTAGAGGTGAAGAGCTGACATATAATCCATTCGAGTATGAAATGCGAGATAGTATTATTATATACGTTCAATCTTGAATGGATGTCAAGTGTAGTGATCACCTCCTAATTATGATGACATGTAAAGGATACTTCACCGGAGTATGAAATACGTTGATTAATTATATACTCCTCGAATAGTTTAACAAATCAAGTCTTATATACTAGTGGTTCAGATATGAAATACATTATCAATTAAAGAAATACCTATGATCAATTCAAGGAGATTTATATATTAAATTTGATATTGATAAACTTTTGTTGATCAATAAAATTAAATTTATATAATTAGAAGGTATATAATTTAAATTTATAAAATTAACTTGATCGATAAATTAAATTTATTAAAATAAACTTTTGTTGATGTGCAATTAAATTATATATATATATATATATGTGTGTGTGTGTGTGTGTGTGTGTAATTTTAATTAATAAAATCAACCTCGATAAACTTCATTGATATGATTAAATTATATATATATATATATATATATATATATATATATATATATATATATATATATATATATATATATATATATATATATATATATATATATATATAATTTTAATTTTAATTAATAAAATCAATCTCTCTCACTCCTCTCTCACTCTTTCTCATCGGTGCCCATCATCCCCACCCATCCCCAACTGGCGCCACGCCACCATTGCAGCAGCAGCATTAGGTTGCGCGCAGTAACAGGAGGTCACACCATCCCGACCGGCACCTCCTCCATCCCGACCCACTGCCCTTCTCCTTTAATTCAAGGTTAGGGTTTCATAATATTATTTTTAATTTCTTTCAATTTGAGTATTGAATTTGTTAATTAGTGTATTGTATTAGTTTTTTATTGATTTTTAGTTTGATTGATTGTTAGTTAGTAAGTGAATGATTTAGGGTTTTTGATTGTTAGTTTGAATTAGGGATTATTTGATTGTTAGTTTGTGTTTGTTGATTGTGAATTGAAAATTTTAATGTTATGGTTAGTTTGAATTAGGGTATCTTAGGATTTGTTTGAAATTTAGTATTTCTTGAGTTAATTAGTTTGATTTTGGAATTGTAAGATTAGATTGAATTAGGGTATTTAAGGAGTTGTTTGAATTTGGGTATTATTTGAGTTAGTTTGAATTATTATTGAGATTTTAGGACTAATAGTTTGAATTTGGGATTAGGAATAGCTAGCTAGTTTGAATTTAGGATTTTAGCACTAGTTAGACTTTGGGATTTTAGGACTAGTTTGAATTTGTGATTCTAAGACTAGTTTGAATTTTGAATTTAGGACTAGTTTGAATTATTATTGAGATTTTAGGACTATTAATAGTTTGAATTTGGGATTTTAGCACTATAGTTAGATTTTTGTATTCTAGGAGTACTTCCAATTTGTGATTTTAAGACTAGTTTGAATTTGAAATTTAGGACTAATAGTTTGAATTATATTTGATATATTAGGACTAATTAATAGTTTGAATTTGGAACGCTAGTTAGTTTGAATTTGGAATTTTAGGGATTTGAATTACAACTTAATTAGAACTTATAATTAATTATAACTTGAATTTACTATAAATTGAACTTAATTAGGAATATGAACTTGAAATTAGAACTTGAACTTGGAACTAATTAGCTTGAATATATAACTAATTAAGTTTAGAAATTAGATATGAACTTGAATTGAAACTTGAACTTATTAAAACTTGGATAACATCTAAACATAGATCCGCAGCATTTATGGTTAGAAACCATAGTGAACAAGTGCGAGAAAAAGCTTGCATGGTAATAAATTATAAAAGATTAAATGATAATACTAAAACAGATGCATACAAACTACCTGATAAAAGCGAGTTAATTAATAGAATACAAGGCAAAAAAGTATTTAGTAAATTTGATTGTAAATCTGGATATTGACAAGTTAAGATGCACCAGAAAGCATAGAATGGACAACTTTCACTTGTCCGGAAGGACATTTTGAATGGTTTGCTATGCCTTTTGACTTAAAGACAGCTCCACCTATCTTCCAACAAAAGATGGACGACATGTTCGGAGATTACAAAAGTTTTGTATTGGTATATGTAGACGACATTCTAGTAATTAGCAAAAACATACAAGAACATTTAGGATACCTACATATAGTCTTTAGATTTATTTCTTTATTACCCATTACTTCTACTACATCGTTTACTTGAAGCTTGAATTTTGTATTATTACTTAAGGTCATCTTTCCTATAAAACCTACGCACTTTAATAGATTGTTTCCATTATTCATTTCTTCGTACCCTTTAGTCTGGATTCCTATTTTAATATGTTTTCCAAATTCCTTTAAGTTAATTAAAAAGTCTGGGCTAATATAGAATATTCCGCCATTACTAGTCATGTCTACTTCTGTTAATCCTATAATAGATTTCTTTAGATCTGATCAACGATCATCATATAGTACAATCAAAACTTTAGATCCTAGATTATTTCTAGTTAGTCCTTTTATTCCTATAACTATTAATCCCATATGCATTAGCATTAGTTTGGGGTTTTTAATTGTCTTTATGAAGACTGGATTTACTAAGTTTAAGATTGCAAAGTTTTCTCCTATTGCTGATATCTGTTTTTCTCTATAATGTCTGTATAATTGATTGTCTCTAGAGAAATATTTTACGTTGTATAATGTCTTTGGATTTAATAATTTTACTTGATTTTGTTAGAAAATCTGTAGATCTCTATCTATGTCTATGATTTCTTTTAATTCTTGATTTTCATCTATAGTTGATGGTCTTTTAGATAATATTCGAGAAATCATGTTATTTCCTATTCTGTTTTCTGAGAAGCTTGGTCTGTTTCTTGGATTGTTCGTTTATTTGAAAGAAAGTCCATTTTTGTGGTTTTCTAGTTACCATATGTCTTTCTTGTTGAGGGGTTGTTTCTACTTTCTTAAGTTGGTTAATTAATTCATCTATTTCTGTTTTATTATGAACTTGTTGTTCATGTTGTTTTTCTTTTAGTACTTTATCTATTTTTATATTTAATTCTATTAGTAATGCTATTATTGTATTATTTTGTTTAATTATTACTTTGTCTATAAGGCTAGAGGGAATGTTATTAGAGTATCCTACTGATTTTTGATGGAGTTTTGTTGTATATTCTAATGCTTTTTTGTAATTTATATCTTCTTCACTCATGAAAGTGAAATCTGTTCCAGTCTTATAGTTATTTCTTTTAAATTGCTAATTTCAGTAGTTATTTTTTCTACTTGTTCTATGATTTTTGTTACTACTTGGGTATTTTTAATTTCTAATTCTTTAGGCTTTTCTATTATAGTTTTTACCAACTTTTATATTTCAATTTTTGTAGGTATCTTTTCTAAATTAAATTTCGTATTTAGGTATTGAATTTTTCTATCTATTTCTAGTTCTTGTGCTTTTAAGAAATCGAAATTCTTTTCTAGTTTATCTAGTATCTTAAATTGTTTGTTCTGTACTACTTCTATTGTTTCTAAAAGTTTTATTATAATTTGATCTTGCTGTTGAGTTTTCTCGCTAAAATTTATTGTTAAATTATTAAAGTATTATATTGCTTGTCTGCAGAATGTAGTATATGTTCTCCTTCAACAAAGTTACACTTTAAAATGTTATTTTTGTGGAGTGATCTATATTTCTTTTCTGGGTGTATTCTCAAGTCTAAGTATTCAAGATGTCTTAGAGAATCTATTTTCTTATCCGAGTAAACTTCTAATTAGACAGATCTTTTTGTAATACTTTATCCTATTAGTAGTATATCCTATATCTAATTTAATGTTATTAATTTCTTTAATCAGGTTAGCTTGATGTTTTACCAGGGATTCTATAAAGGAGGTTGTATATATTTCTTTGGCTAACTGCTCCTCTGTCCAATTTGAATGTTCTGTTAATCTATTTAGAGTGTGTCTAAGCTCAAATATATATTGTATTTCTTCGTAAAGCCAACTATATCTTAATCTTATTCTTCGAATATATTCTAGAGGCATATAAACTATCCAAAAGGTATAGATCTAAGTCTTTTTTCGTATTGTCTTATTCTTATTTCAGAATTTTCAATTTGATGTATAATATAATTCAAATCTCTATAAAGATATCTTATATTTTGGTTTGATTCTACCGATGATATTTGTTGTCTCAGTTCAAGCTCTGTGTTTAATAGTTCAGTTTTATGGTGTCTTTCTTCTCTAAGCCAGTGATCTATTTGTCTGTATCTTTGGGACAAAGTTTGCATTAATTATTCTATCTGAAAGTTTCTTTCTTTTATCGCAGTTTTTTAAATAGTGTATTTTTTATTCCAATGTCTAAATCTTTTATATAAATGATAGATGTGTATTCTTATACTAAAGAAATTATTTTCCCATAAACTTCTCGCTCTGATACCAAAATTAAACGCTTAGATAAATAAGTTCTTTCAATAGTTTAAAGAATATAGCTTTTGTTCAGATATATTGTAAATCCTACTCAGTACTCCCTCTCTCATTTGGTTTAATCATGTTGTTTATGATATAATTCCCTAATTTCCCCATTTTTACTCTTTTTTTTATTTTTTTAATTTTTATTTTACCCTGTTCATCTCTGCCTCTTAACCTTTATTCTTAACAACTTCATCTTTAACCACACCCCGGATATATATCTGGCAGCAAATTCGTCCTTTGTTCATTAAGCGGAATATCAAGGCCAAGAATCCTAGGAATTTATAAGTTAATCCATAGTCGTTATCAAGAAATTAAGAGGTTAACCATATACTAAGGGTAATCATTTATCACATATACATCAATTTACATCAATTTAGAAATTGTAAGATAAAAAGAATACATATTTTTTAGGGGATTTAGGGAGATGAACATCATAAAACTTACATGATAGACCGAGAGAGGTTTCCCTTTCGGAAACTTGAAGAGTGTTTGAAGAACTTGAAAACCTTAGTACTCAAACACACTTATTATTACACAAACTTTAATATACAATAGAGGTTTCTGGGTAGAGGATGATAAACATAAAGAGGATTTTTTTTTTATACTCATTCTTACTTCTTTTCTCTCTACTTATGATCTCTTCGTTTCCTCTCTTATATAGACGGAAGAGAAAATAAAGAACCGTTCTAAACACTCTACGTGGCCTCACTTATTGATGGCCGACAACTTGATAAGATTCTTTTAATAATGCAAGTCGGGTGCTCATTGGGCCCCATTGTCACATGTATTATTAATTTCATCTTTTAGACTTATCAGACGCGTGCTTTGTCAACAGTTTTTCCCTCTTTTGGAGGGTAGTGATAAAATGACAGGACTCAATACTACTTTTTACAAGACATTAGTGAGCATACCCACCTGGCACACTTACAAATATCTACATAATACTTGATACTGCTTTTGCCACGTTTGGTCTTATCTTCTTATCAACTTTGTCTTTTGTCTTCTTGAGAATAGTTTACTCACATCTTTGGTTTTTATTGCCTGGATGATCGATTAGGTATTCAAATTGTGTAATGCTATAGAATCAAAACTCATTCCTGAGTCGTCATCTTCGTATGGGTCTTGTGCATTTTGATCATCATTACTTCCATATTCTTCACCTGAGCTTATCGGACTGTGGTTACTGTCTTCTAAATTAGGAACTAATTTGCCGTTGCTTGGACTTGAATCTTCGTTGTTAATAATATGCTTGTCTTGGCTTTGATTTTGAAATAATTGTTCTAAAGTCTGTTTAATTATAGCTTCTATTTTGTCATCTTTTTCTTTTTAGAAACTGCAGTCTTTCGTAAAGTGTCTTTCTGAAATAATTTAGGTAATCTTCTTCGTGAGGAAGAAGACTTCTCTTCTTCACTTTTTGGCAAAGTGACAGTCTTTAACGGTTTTGATAAGTCTTTACCTGTCACCGTTTGAACCGGACTAGCTGTATCTTTCTTTGATACAGTAGAGTTCTTAGCATTCAGAGGGTAATAGACACTCGTTTCATCCATTTTTGAGTGAGATGGAGAACTCATGTCTGGAGTCTGAATGTTTGAATCTGTCTTTGGAGCATATTTTCTTTGAAAAGTCTTGAGTTGTTTTATAAGTCTCATATTCTCTTGAATAAGGATTTCATTTTTCGCATTGAGTCTCTTGAAACCCTCATTCTTTGAAGAGCAATGGTCACAGAATATGATTTTGTCTTAGTCTCTCTGGATGTTATATTGAGGTATTTGGGTTGGGTTTTGTTTAGGGTCTGGTGAAATATAGTAGTTAGACCCAAATATTCCTCTGGCGTAATCTAAAGCTTCTGTGAAATTATTAAATCCTTTGAAGAGTGGGGTTTTTACCCCATTTATGGAATCAACTACTTCTATCCAAGTCTGAAAAACACCTTTAGTTTTACCATGTATGACTACAAAATACTTAATTTTATTATCTTTATTTTTATCCGAAAAATATCGACATAAAGCATTAGAAGCAGCAATGAAATATTAAGTGTCTTGTTTATTGTATGCTATCCATAGATTATCTACTAAACAATTTTTAGGCTTGTCTAAAGTACAGTCTAGAATTATTCTAAATGACAAATTACACTTGGGGTGTGAAATTAAATTAAACTTACCGAAATGAATTCTCTCCATCATGTTGTCTGTTGTACTTTGTGGTCTAAACTTTTGTCTTTCTAATAATGTCTGGGCATAAGAATCTGGCTGGGCGATGCCCTTGCCTTTGTCTGTTGGCTGTTGGCTAGTTGGTCTCATGCTGAAAGAAATGTCGGTTAGTTTTTAATTGTAGTCTACTTAGTTTATCTGCTAAGTCATTATCTTTTCCTTTAACATATTCAAAAACAATATTATTGTATATAGATATTATATCTATAAAGTTTAACCATCCTCTTTTACTGCTAGCTTTACTATTTAGTTTTTCATGAAATTTAACTATTGCTTCACAGTCTGTTCTAACTAAAACTTCATTTTTATTTAAAATATATAATTTAAAACTGTTAAATCCGTATATTACGGCTAATACCTCTGCGTCTATACTACTCATGTTTCCTTTTTCTTTATACTGTCCACTCTAGTATGCGCAAATTTTTTCTTCTTTTTTAGGACTATATTTATTAGGTCTAGATTTTAAGATGGCACCCCATCCTAGTTTACTACCATCTGTTTGGACTATTAAATAATCAGACTCTAGGGATATTTGTAAGTCTGATATATTTTTAACTTTTTCTTTAATTTGCTGAACTAATTTAATGTCTTCTATGTTAAAGTGTTTCTGACCTTTGCTACCTGTCTTAGCATATAACAGTCCTGCTATTTTTTCTAAGTCTTGGATAAAGTTTCTAGCATAATTTACTAATCCTAAGAATTTTTTTTAACAAGTCTTTTGTTTTATCTAACTTATCTGGCATATCTAATACCTTTTTAGCTATATGTGGTTGTAGTTTTACCTTTCCTTCTCCTAAAGTTACTCCTAAGAAGTTTATATGTGTTTTACACAATTTCATTTTCTTTTTGCTAATTATTATTCCGTATTTTACAAATACTCTAAAGACTCTCTATAGGTGTCCTAAATGTTCTTGTATGTTTTTGCTAAATACTAGAATGTCGTCTACATATACCAATACAAAACTTTTGTAATCTCCGAACATGTCATCCATCTTTCGTTGGAAGATAGGCGGAGCTATTTTTAAGCCAAAAGGCATAGCAAGCCATTCAAAATGTCCTTCCGGTCAAGTGAAAGCTGTCCATTCTATGCTTTCTGGGTGCATCTTAACTTGCCAATATCCAGATTTTGCTTTCTGGGTGCACCTTAACTTGCCAATATCCAGATTTACAATCAAATTTACTAAATACCTTTTTACCTTTGTATTCTATTAATTAACTCGCTTTTATCGGGTAGTTTGTATGCATCTGTTCTAGTATTATCATTTAATCATTTATAATTTATTACCATGCGAGCTTTTCCTCGCATTTGTTCACTATGGTTTCTAACCATAAATGCTGCGGATCTATGTTTAGATGTTGATCTTCTTATTACTTCTAATTTTAGTAGTTCTTTAATCTGTTTACTAAATTCCTCAGTGTCTTCATTATTTGCTTCTATAGTTATTGTTTTTATCGTATATTCAGGGTTTATTATGTCTAATTTACACATAATTTTATTATAACCCCAATGTATTAAGGGTTTTTTTCCTATTATTTCCATTTCGTTTAGTATTGTTACTATATTTTCTAGGTCTTTAGAATACTTTATTGTTCCTATAGTATTTTTTTCTTTTTGGAAATTGTAAAATTCTGTTTCAACATTTATTAATGTATAATCTTTTTCTATATCTTCTTAGAATGTATTTTCTAAATAATTTTCTTCTTGCTTTTCTTCATATAGGTTTTTTGAAGAACAACTGCTACTGCTGCCACAGTCGTCACAACATGGAGTTGGAGTTTTAGCTTGTTTATTATCTTTAATTTTAGGTAGTCCTTTTGTTTGAATTTTGCTAGTCTGTACTGGCATATATGTTGTATTTCTAAATAACATTATTTCATCTCTAGAAAATAAACAACTTCCATTATTTTGTATAAGGAATTGTAAACTTAATACTAAGTCAGTTTTAATTTTTAGGTCTCGTACTAATATTTTATACATATTATACATTGGTTTGTAGAATTCATTTCATGTATTGATAAAGCTTATTTGTGCCTTTTCTATATACTGGTCGTAAAGATTATATGTTCCATCCATTTGTATTGCAGATACTGATTCTTTTAATGTCTTTAAGGTTGGTAATATATTTTGTGGTAGTATCTTTTTATTAAGAAGACAATTGGTGCAGTCAGTATCTACTAATGCTAAGGTTTCGATTTCTATATCTTTAATTTTTATTCTCACTAGTATTTTTATTGTTCCAAGCCTTTTATCTTCATTACATATAAAGCTAGTACTATTTTCTTCTATGTTCATTAGTTCGCTTTCTATTTAATCTATATGTATTGTCCCTTGTAACTTTGTATGATCTATGTCTATTTTTTTTTTCCTTTTTCCAATGTAATTAATCTCTGTTCTAAGTCATTCATTCGTGTTTCTAAGGTTATTAATCTTAGATTAGTAGTATGGTCCTTTGTTTGAACTTGTTCTTGTTGTTTAGCTATTGTTTGTTTTAATTTATTTTCTATACAACTTACACATGTTTTCATATAACAAGTTTTACATTTAGCTCTGTTTATTTTACTAGGATACCATTTACATATACTACATTGGTTACTATCTATTCCCTTTTGTCTTTCGAACTCATGATTACAGTCTTGTGAGATATTCATCATAGTACTTATTAGTATATTGTCCAAGAAGTCTTCATTTCTTTCTAATAATCCTATCTCATTAATTAAATTATCATCTTCTGAATCAGATGTGTCTGATTGACTTTTTCTTGCTATGTCTATGCTTATAATAGAGTATATACTTTCTGTATCTGACATAAATTCATCTACATTTAATAAGGTTTCTTGAAAGTCTTCGATTAACTGAGAATTTCTAGTTTTCATATTATTTCTTTTAGGGCATATATTCGCTAAATGTTCTGCACTTCTACAAGTATAGCATTCTAATTTATTTTTATAATTCCTATCATTTATGTATTTTCTAACATGTCTATCTTTATTTAAGTATGGCTTTCTAGTTGAGGATTTTCTTAGGAAGTATTTTTTGTGTTTGTATGGCTTTTAGCTATGGGCTGTTCTTCTTTTATATTTTCTTGATTTACTCGGTTCTTTATCATAAATTTGGGTTGTATATATCATTGCTTTACAAAAGTTCATTTCATTCTGTTTTAACTGTTTTTTTATTTATATGTTAGTACATTTTTCTTGTAATATTTTTATTATATGTTGTATTTTTTTGTCCTATAGACCATAAGAGTGTAGGGTTTTGAACCACCCCTTCTCTTTTATACTATCTTTCTTCAATTTCTAGTCCTAAAGCTCCTGGTAATTTATGGAATAGTTTTTTACCTAATTCTTCATTAAATGTATTTCCACTAGTAGTACAATAGTAAAAATAATCTTTAAGAAAGTTTTTTATGTGCATCCAATTAGATATACTTAATTGTTCTAACTTTATTACAGCACTTCTTTGTAATGCTACTAAGCCACTATTTGGGTCTTCCCCTGTTAATAACACATGTATTTTATTGGTAAAATTGTATGGGTTTGGTCCTAATTCTATTAGTCCTTGAAATTCTTGCGGATAAGTTTGTTTGTATGATTCACATACTGCTTTACAAGATTCTCCTAAAAAGGTTTCTAAGTATTTATACATAGTTTCGGCGTCTGTTTCATGATAATTTTTAATAAAATATGCTACCACTATTCATTTCCATAAATCTATTACTGTATTCCACATTTATGGATCATATGCAGCTATATTTAATATTTTTCCTTTATTTTCTCCTTCTTGTAGTCTAATAGGTTCTTCTATAGGCATTCTTTTTCCTGCTGGTTTTATATTGTCTTTTATTTCTTGATCAGGTCTAACCCATGGTCTTCTAGGCAAATTTCTTTTACTATAACTAACACTTGGGGCTGCGGTAGTTCTCTGAAAAGGGCTTGCACTATGTGAACTGGTTGCTTCATCCATTAGTTTTGTATGACTAACTATGGATAAAGTGTCTTAGTTTTCTTCATTCATATAGTCTGATTCATCTGTTCTATATGCTAAATTATCATCTCTTTCTTTACATATTCTAAAATGTTCTATTGTTTCCATTATATCCATTTTACCTTTTTTACATCCTCCACATATAAAAACATTAATACTATTGTCATTATATAATCTTTTTGCATCTTCTATGGCTCTGTCTACCTCGTATCTTTCCTATATTAGTTCTATATTCATTAACTCTTCTTCTTCTGTTTCTATGGTACTTTCAGTTTCATTATCATCTAATTCTCTTTGACTTATATAATTATAACCTGTGAACCTAATTGATGTCTCATCTTTTGAGCTAGTGTACATTAAGTGTTGTTCGGGAGCAAAAACTTTTGGTTTACTTAATTTGTCTAGGTTCCATTCTAATCCTGCGTATTCTTTTGGGTTTATTTTTATTGGTTTTATTAGTTTTATTTCTTTATTACCCATTACTTCTACTACATCGTTTACTTGAAGCTTGAATTTTGTATTACTACTTAAGGTCATCTTTCCTATAAAACCTACGCACTTTAATAGATTGTTTCCACTATTCATTTCTTCATACCCTTTAGTCTGGATTCCTATTTTAATATGTTTTATAAATTCCTTTAAGTTAATTAAAAAGTCTGGGCTAATATAGAATATTCCACCATTACTAGTCATGTCCACTTCTGTTAATCCTATGATAGATTTCTTTAGATCTGACCAACGATCATCATATAGTACAATCAAAACTTTAGATCCTAGATTCTTTCTAGTTTGTCCTTTTATCCCTATAACTATTAATCCCATATGCATTAGCATTAATTTGGGGTTTTTAATTGTCTTTATGAAGGCTGAATTTACTAAGTTTAAGATTGCAAAGTTTTCTCCTATTGCTGATATCTGTTCTTCTCTATAATGTTTGTATAATTGATTGTCTCTAGAGAAATATTTTACGTTGTATAATGTCTTTGGATTTAATAATTTTAGTTGATTTTGTTAGAAAATCTGTAGATCTCTGTCTATGTCTATGATTTCTTTTAATTCTTGATTTTCATCTATAGTTGATGGTCTTCTAGATAATATTCGAGAAATCATGTTATTTCCTATTATGTTTTCTGAGAAGCTTGGTCTGTTTTCTTGGATTGTTCGTTTATTTGAAAGAAAGTCCATTTTTGTGGTTTTCTAGTTACCTTATGTCTTTCTTGTTGAGGGGTTATTTCTACTTTCTAAAGTTGGTTAATTAATTAATCTATTCCTGTATTATTATGAACTTGTTGTTCAGGTTGTTTTTGTTTTAGTATTTTATCTATTTTTATATTTAATTCTATTAGTAATGTTATTATTGTATTATTTTGTTTAATTATTACTTTGTCTATAAGGCTAGAGGGAATGTTATTAGAATATCCTACTGATTCTTGATGAAATTTTGTTATATATTCTAATGCTTTTTTGTAATTTATATCTTCTTCACTCATGAAAGTGAAATTTGTTCAAGTCTTATAGTTATTTCTTTTAAATTGCTAATTTTAGTAGTTATGTTTTCTACTTGTTCTATGATTGTTGTTACTACTTGGGTGTTTTTAATTTCTGATTCTTTAGGCTTTTCTATTATAGTTTTTACCAACTTTTCTATTTCAATTTTTGTAGGTATCTTTTCTAAATTAATTTTCGTATTTAGGTATTGAATTTTTCTATCTATTTCTAATTTTTGTGCTTTTAAGAAATCGAAATTCTTTTCTAGTTTATCTAGTATCTTAAATTGTTTGTTCTGTACTACTTCTATTGTTTCTAAAAGTTTTATTATAATTTGATCTTGCTGTTGAGTTTTCTGGCTAAGATTTATTGTTAAATCTATTAAAGTATTATATTGCTTGTCTGCAGAATGTCGTATATGTTCTCATTCAGCAAAGTTACACTTTAAAATGTTATTTTTGTGGAGTGATCTACATTTCTTTTCTGAGTGTATTCTCAAGTCTAATTATTCAAAATGTCTTAGAGAATCTATTTTCTTATCCGAGTGAACTTCTAATTAGATAGATCTTTTTGTTGTATTTTATCCTATTAGGTAAACGCTTAGATAAATAAGTTCTTTCAATAGTTTAAAGAATTTAGCTTTTGTTCAGATATATTGTAAATCCTACTCAGTACTCCCTATCTCATTATATATATATATATATATATATATATATATATATATATATATATATATATGTTTCTAAAAGTTTTATTATAATTTGATCTTGTTGTTGAGTTTTCTCGCTAAGATTTATTGTTAAATCTATTAAAGTATTATATTGACTTCTAATTAGACAGATCTTTTTGTAATATTTTATCCTATTAGGTAAACGCTTAGATAAATAAGTTCTGTCAATTGTTTAAAGAACATAGCTTTTGTTCAGATATATTTTAAATCCTACTCAGTACTCCCTCTCTCATTATATATATATATTCTTGGATATAAAGTTTATATTTAACTAATTTAAGAACTTTTCGTGCTAGGCAACTGAGGAAGCTCAACATCTAAAAAAATTGATACAAGCCTATATTGCTTCTTTCATCAAAGTTGGAGATAAGGTTGGTGCTTCTAAATTTCTTAAGTTCAAGTACAAATGCATGTTTTCAATAATGTGTTTGTGTCCATATAGTATTAATACTTAGCTTTAATTTTGTGATAATTTTTTTGTGCCCATCGACTATTTGTTAAGCATAAGTACCAATACTAGTTGATCCTGTTGATGACAAAATTGATTTTCTTGCAAGATCGATTTGTGTCCATCTAGTGTTGACACTTAGCTTTAAATTTAGAAATAATCTATTTGTTAAGCATAAGTACCAACACTAGTTGATCCTATTGATGACAAAATTGATTTTCCAAGATCGATTTGTGTCCATCTAGTGTTGACACTTAGGTTTAAATTTAGAAATAATCTATTTGTTAATCATAAGTACCAACACTAGTTGATCCTATTGATGACAAAATTGATTTTCTTGCAAGATCGATTTGTGTCCATCTAGTGTTGACACTTAGCTTTAAGTTTAGAAATAATCTATTTGTTAAGCATAAGTACCAACACTAGTTGATCCTACTGATGACAAAAATAATTTTCTTGCAAGATCGATTTGTTCCTTCTAGTGTAGACACTTAGCTTTAAAAAGTTGTTAAGTTGTTAAAGTTAAAAAGCTGTTAAGTTGTTTAAATATGTTAAAATACGTAATATGGTTTTGTTGATGAATTTAGTTGTTGAAATTAATTCAAAACTAAACTAGTTCAAGTTAAAAATTGTTAAGTTGTTTAAATAAGTTAAAATAAATAATGTGGTTTAGTTGCTGAATTTAGTTGTTGTATTAAGTCAAAACTAAACTAGTTAAAGTTGTTATGTTGTTTAAATAAGTTAAAATAAATAATATGATTTAGTTGGTAGATTTAGTTATTGGAATTAAGTCAAAACTAAACTAGTTCAAGTTAAAAAGTCGTTAAGTTGTTTAAATAAGTTAAAATAAATAATATGGTTTAGTTGGTGGATTTAGTTGTTGTATTAAGTCAAAACTAAACTAATTAAAGTAGTTATGTTGTTTAAATAAGTTAAAATAAATAATGTGATTTAGTTGGTGGATTTAGTTGTTGATTAAGTCAATACTAAACTAGTTAAAGTTTATAAAGTTGTTAAGTTGCTTAAATAAGTTAAAATAAATAATGTTGTTTTGTTGATGAATTTAATTATTGGAATTAATTCAAAACTAAACTAGTTTAAGTTAAAAAGTTGTTAAGTTGTTTAAATAAGTTAAAATAAATAATGTAGTTTAGTTGGTGGATTTAGTTGTTGTATTAAGTCAAAACTAAACTAGTTAAAGTTGTTATGTTATTTAAATAAGTTAAAATAAATAATGTGATTTAGTTGGTGGATTTAGTTAATGGAATTAAGTCAAAACTAAACTAATTCAAGTTAAAAAGTTGTTAAGTTGTTTAAATAAGTTAAAATAAATAATGTGGTTAAGTCAATACTAAACTAGTTTTAGGACTATTACTAGTAAAATTATTATTAAATTTTATTTATAATATAATTGAATATCTATATTTTTGTAGATGGATCATCGTTTGTGGATGTATAATATGCATTATGAAATTGGTACTGGTTTGAAACCTGAGTTTATTGACGATGTTAGAAATTTTATTGAACATACAATGACACTTGACATTTTCAAGAATAATGGATTGGTTAGGTGTCCTTGTAGTGCATGCAAGTGCTTAAAATTTTTTAAACCAGATAGAGTTATGGTTCATTTGTACCGTAATAAATTTAAGCCTAGATATTTTGTACACATTGATCATGGAGAAAGCAATGGATTGGATGGTATGTTTTATAATTCAATGCCTATGGCTGTATATAATATGGTTGCACCACATGGCCAAATTAGGGTTGAACATGATAGGGTTCATGAAATGATCAATGATGCTTTCGGGGTTCAAGGTGGGATGGAACCGGAACAATATTTTGATGAAGCTCATAATGAAGAAGCAAGACGCTTTTATGATTAATTAGAAGAGTCTAGCCGTGCACTATGTGAAGGGAGTCCACATTCTGCCTTGTCAGTTGCGGTTAGATTAATGAATATTAAATTTGATTGGAATGTTCCTAATGCTACTATGGACTCAATGGTTGATCTTTTGGGTGAACTAGTTAATCCAGAGTTTAACATACCAAAGAACTTCTATAAGGCAAAGCGTTTGGTGTCCAAGTTAGGATTAACGTATGATAGAATTCATTGTTGTGTTAATGGTTGCATGTTGTTTTACAAGACTGATAGTGAATTAGAAAATTGTAAGTTTTGTGGACATGCTCGTTATAAGAGGACTCGCCCGTAAAGATGGTCGATTCGAGCGATGCATTATCTACCTCTCATTCCTAAGTTAAAGAGGTTGTATGCATCGATGAGGTCTGCCCCACATATGAGATGGCATCGTGAATATAGAAGGCCGCCGGTTGTTTTGTCTCATCCATCTGATGGTGAAGCATGGAAGCATTTTGATAATGTATATCCTGATTTTGTTAGTGAACCAAGAAATGTTAGATTGGGGTTGTGTTCAGATGGCTTCACACCATTCTCTAATAATGCTTCGCCTTATTCATGTTGGCCGATATTTCTTACTCCGTATAATCTTCCTCCTGAAATGTGCATGGCCAGTCCCTACATCTTTCTAAGTTGTGTTATTCCAGGTCCCCGTAATCCAAAAAGTTTTGATTGATGTCTATCTATAACCATTGATAGATGAGCTCAAACAATTGTGGTTTGAAGGCGTTTTGACTTATGATATATCAACTAAGCAGAATTTCGCTATGCGTGCTTCTTTAATGTGGACTATTAATGATTTTCCTGCATACGGGATGTTGTCTGGTTGGATGACAGCTGAAAAGCTAGCATGTTCGTATTGCATGGAAAATAGCAAGGCATTCACTTTAAAGCATGGCAGAAAAAATACATGATTTGATTGTCATCGCCAGTTCTTGTCAATGGACCATGAGTTCATAAAGATGAAAAATGCATTTAGAAAAAATAAGGTTGAAAGTGACCCCCCACCTCCATTACTCACAGGGCATCAAATTTGGGAGAGAATTTCTCAATTACCTAAAGTTACAGAAGCTTCACCTTCTAGACTTCCTAGATATGGTGTTGAACATAATTGGACCAAACAAAGCATATTTTGGGAGTTGCCGTATTGGAAGGACAGTCTGCTACGACATAATCTAGATGTGATATACATTGAAAAAAATTACTTTGACAATTTGTTTAACACAGTGATGGATGTTAAGGGTAAGACAAAAGACAACCCAAAAGCTAGAATGGACATAAAGGAATATTGTAGGAGAAAAGTGTTATGACTGCAGGAATTACAGAATGGTAAAATAGTTAAGCCCAAAGCCAGCTTTTCATTCACATTGGATGAGCAACGTGAAATTATTCAATGGGTTAAAAATTTGAGGATGCCGGAGGGCTATGCTTCGAATTTAGAAAAGCGGGCAGATATGAATAAAGGAAAATTGATAGGTATGAAAAGTCATGATTATCATGTGTTCATGAAAACTTTAATTCCTATCGCTTTTAGCCATCTACCTGAAAGGATATGGAAACCAATCACAGAGATAAATATTTTTTTAAAAAAATTTGTGTTCTGGAAAGTTGTTGGAGAGTAGTTTAGACAGAATGGAGGAAAATATTATTGATGTGATGGAGCATCTTCCAATTCACCTTGTACAAGAGACCCGCCTCGGAGGTCCGGTTCAAACAAGATAGATGTATCCATTTGAGTGGTATCCATTTGAAATATTCACTAAGTTATATATATTCGCCAAGTCTTTTATATATTAACATATATATACATATATACATGTAGAAAAATTGGTAGCGCGAAGCAAACGATTAAGCAAAGGGGAAAGACCGAAGTATCATTTGTTCAAGGTCATATTGGGAGAGAAACTGGTGATTTTTATTCTTGTTACTTTGGTCATGATGTGTCATGTAGGAGAAACAGGCCCAATCGCAATGATGAAGGCAATATTGATCCTTTATTTCCACCAATATCAATTTTTAATCAAAATGGTCGAGGATCTACAAAGCGTGGAAAGTGAGGCTTCACTGATATGGAAATGCAATCAGCTGTGACATACATTTTACTTAATTGTCCAGAGATTCAATCATATGTCAAGTAAGTGTTAAAAATATGTTATTAAATTACATACTAATAAGTGATCATTAACTAACGAAATACTTGAATGTAAAATGATCAGCTTGTTCGTAAACACATGGGGTAATTAAGCCATCTATACAAAATTTTTCAAATGGTTGAGGAACTATATAAGTGTGCAATCAGTAAGTATTTAATAATATATGCATGTTATACTAAATTATATTAAGAGAAAATAGTCTAAACCCCCCCCCCCTCAAACCTATACCCGAAATCCCAACTACACACTCCAACTTTACGAGAGTCCTATCACCCACCTGAATTGTTTAAAACTGTAATAACTACACCCCTAAAAAGCCACAACCAGATCTGTGTTGGCCTGTGAACTTTACGCGTTTTACAGGTGAAAATTCAATTAATTTATTATTTTTTTTCAATTTTTTTATAATTCCTTTCCACTTTTTCCTATACTCTCCCATTTTCTTCAAATCTCTAAAGTAACTTCTTCCCCCAATTCTTTCAAATTCCTATGGAATTGTGAGGAACAAAGATGAATATTGATCTGGGTATATTTTAAGAATCTATCTCAAATATACCCTCAGTTCAAATAACAATTTTTTTGATAACCCAAAACAAAAAACAATCACTCATATAGAAATACTACATAACTTTTTAAAAAAAAAAAAAAAAAAAAGCAAAGAGATGCACTGCAAGAGGTAGGATGATCTTTCTGGAGATCCTTGAGCTCTTTCAGAATCCTCTTGGATGCCATTTCCGTACCAAAAATCCCTAATTACAACAACAACAACAGCAACAAAACCCTAAATCAGTTCGAGTATATAACGAAGATTTTTACATGTATAGCAACACATATACAAATATATATACATACATACAGAAAATAATCAGAATTTGAAAAACGAGAGAAGAATTGTTTCATACCTCAAAAATCCTCCTACTCAATTTTGATTTTTTTTTCTGGAAATGGTAGAGTTTTTTGTTTGGTGAAACGAAGAAGGGTTTTATAGGCACAAAGGAGAAGAAAATTTTAGGTACAGTGAACTCATTTGGTAACTCGAAGTTTTTCTTGCTTCGCCGGAGCTCACTGGTTGGAGCAGTGCAGCCGCAAGATTTTGTTGTTGTTATTGTAGTCGATCTTGTTGTGAGAACAGAGGTAGGTCTTCATGGTAGTTGTCTCAGAACGAGAGAGAGATAAGAGGAGAGGGGAAGAGGAGAATGGGGTTTTGTTGGTTTGGGTTTCGCCGGAGGCGGCGACAGTGGTGGCTGATGGTTGGGAGGCTAGCAATGCCATTAATAGAGGTCAAAATTAACCTTCTAACGCACCTAGAGGAGGTGAGAACACCTCCCATGACAGGTCAGCGTTTAAGTGTGTAGAAAATAGGAAAATATGAAGTTTAGGGGGATAATATGACACCCGTGAAGTTGGAGTGTGTAGTTGGGATTTCGAACATAGGTTGGGGGGGTTTTAGACCATTTACTCTTATATTAACAATCACGTAGGTTTACGATGAATACTCAAGTGTCCAACATTTCAATTAGTGAAAGAAGTAGCACTTGGACCTGAATCTCAAGTATTGACAATGAATAAGTATTGTGTTAATGGTTTCAAGTTTCAAACTGAAGAAGTTTCTAGGAACAAGAAAATAAATAATAGCGGTGTCTACATACAAGGTGATGTTGATGGTACTGGTCAAACTATTGAATATTATGGTGTCATTCAAGAGATTATTGAAGTGAGGTATTCAGGTTGGCCTAAGAGGAAGATTATATTGTTTCGGTGTGAGTGGTTTGACCTATCATATAGAGGCACAAAGGTGGACCATCAACATAATATAATTGAAGTTAAGCACACCAGAAAATATAGAAGTTACGATCCTTTTATTATTGCACAAAATGCTAAACAAGTGTATTACGCTTCATATCCATTGCGTAGAGACAAAGCTGATTGGTGGGTTGTTATAAAAAGTAAGCCTGTGGGAAGAATTGAAATTGACAATGTCTTAAATGTGGCGTATCAAAATGATGTTGCAATTGTTCAACAAGTTGATGTTGAATTGGAAACCACACTACAACATCCTCAACACATATTAGAAGAAGTATCTGATGATGAGATACTGAATGTTGAGGAAGAAATATCCGAGATTAAGAAAAATAAATCATTTGATGACGAAGAATGGGACGATAATGAAAATGAAACAACTGAGGAGGAAGAATGGGAGAATGATCTAATTGAAACAAGCGAGGAGGAATAGTGTAGAATGAAAATTAGCTAGTATATATGTGAGTGTATTTTGCTAATTTTATTTAATTTATGATTTTTTTATATATATTATACATGTAAATTTGCATACAGATGTCATCAGGCAATGACGGTGATAGACATCACGAGCATCTTGGAGTTAGCCAGACTAAACAGGCTAAGAAGAAGAAGTTTAGGAGACCGATAGATACTGAGGATATTGCAGGATCTATTTCTTTTGCGCAAGAGAGCATCAACCATGATACTCATTTATTTCCTATTTCGTTTGGTACGGCGGGCCCTCAACAATATTATCCTAATTACCGTCGACCAGTCGGTGCTTCATCTACTTCACAGGCATTGCCTTCACGACGCTATGATGACCTACCTTTACAGGCCATTTTTCGAGCACAACCCTTATCGGCGGGTACTCCATCTCCCACAGTTACATCTCCTCAGTATCTGCCATAAGGCTTTGAGATTCTAGTAGCAAGCAGTCATATGCTATGGCCAGTACGCCTCCATTGACTCAGCATTTTGTGCATCCTAATGTATCACCCTCGTCTACAGCTACACCTAGTACTACACCACATGATACAATGTCTGCTCTAGCTCCTGACCAAAAGGACAGACTTGGTAGAGCCATGATTGAGCCGAATGAATCATCGTAAGTTTGTTTTGTTATCTATTTGTTAGTTTATTTTATTTATTTCTTATACTTTAATATATTATTCATGAGCTAACATATTTATTATGTGTTTTGCAGGTGACATCCTGCAAAGGATGCTGCCCGGGCTTTAAAAGACTGTGTTAGAAGACTTTATACACAGGCTTATCACTCTTGGAGTGAGATTCCAAATAGTATACGCCAGACAATGTTTAATAACTTTAAGGTATATATTTTTTAGTTAAGTTTAGTGTACTTTACTTTTTTTTACTATTGATCTAATTAATGTTATTCAATTTTTTTTCAGACTATGTGTACTTGGGAGTCGAGGTACAATTTGGTCATTGGGACCACATTTGAGAGGAAGGCATCCGCCAAACTGTCTAGCTGGCTAAAGAAAGTTCGAGATAGTGGTCAACGTCCTGGTTGGATGTTGCCTCATGTGTTTGATGAATTGGGTCAGTATTGGAACACAGACAAGTTTAAGGCAATATCAAATCAAGCCAAAAAGGCTAGAGGCAGTCTTAAAGGTGGCTCATTGCACACCGGAGGTGCAAAGACGGTTGGAACAATTGCACGAGAGATGATAAGTTCTTATTCAAACTTTTAAATAAATAATTAGTTGATTCATATATATCGTTATAAATTTCAGTTTTTATTTATAGGAAAAAGAATTGGGACGCACTCCCATTGAACCAGAGGTTTTCAAGTAGACTCATGTCAGGAAGAAAGAAAATGAGTCGGATCCGAATGTATGGGTGGAGGAAAGGACCGAACGAACTTTTGTAAATTATTTAATATGAATAATATGTATTAATAGTGAATATATGATATGTATATGTATTGATGTCAATTTTTATATTTAATATGCATAATGACTTTCATCAGTACGTCGCTGAGAATCTAGATAGTTCAGTCCAATTGACACCTGAACTGTCCACCCAGATTTGAAAAGAAAAAGTGGTAGGGGGGACACACAAGGGTAGATGCTATGGTCTAGACTCTCGAAATGATATTAGACGATCCCAGTTAGGCTTAGAAGGTATTGGATTGTCACGTCAAGCCGAGACAGTTGATGATGTTCAAATTGTTGCTATGTTGAATCAAATAGCTAAACTTACACGGCACTAGCAGAGTCGGAGCGGAGAAGAGTAGCTGAACAAGAAAGCATGAATGAGACCGTTCAGCAAATCAAAGAACAAATGATGAACCTCGCTCATCGACCTACTACTTCGACTCCCAATGACACCGACGACGAGAGTGATGATGATGATTATGTAGATCTCACTCCCTAGTTTAGATCTCTAGACATTTATGAACTTTTTGAAACGAATTTTGAAAGACTTTACAATTCTTTAATTTATGATTTAGATACTTTTGAATGTTATTTTAACTTTGTTGTTTTATGTTATGTTTAGATTGTTTATAATTGTGTGTGTTTGATTGGGCTGAATAGTGTAGAATTGAATTGAATTGTATTTGCAGGTGTGTAGCAGAAACTGCCAGTTTGGGTTGTCAAAAATATTGCAGGAAAAGCGACGGACAACGTGGTTTTTTCCGTCGCTTTTCTGGGATCTTCAAAAATAAAATTTCCAGAAAAGCGATGGACAACGTCGCATTTTAAAAATAAAAAAAAATTAAAATTAAAATAAAGCGACGAAGTCCGTCGCTTTTATTTAAAAAATTAAAAAAAAAATAGGCAAAAAACGACGTTGTCCATCCGTTGATTTTGACCAAAAAAGCGACACAGTCCGTCGTTTTTTGACAATTTTTTTGTAGTAATATTCTTTTTGGTCTTCTGGTTATTTGGACAATGTCTAGTGATCAACTTGTAAAAGAAGAGGAGTCCTACAAACTCTCATTTTGATCTCAACTTTTGCTACATAGTTACAACATTCATTTCACCCCTCGTATTGGAGGCTAAAATATATGTCAACATTCTAGTGATCTTATTTTTTTATGAAATACACAAGGATTAGTGCCTAATCTCACTCCTAAGACTGTCCCACGTTCTTGTTTTCTAAAAAAGTATATAAAAAGAAGCTTTCAAAAATTGAATAGTAATAAAAAAAATGACAAGTTGACAATTCCTTTTTAAGGACATCAGTTGCACAATTACTTAATAATTCAAGTTCAACAAATATTTGAACTTGCAAGGACTGGTTACATTTTGTTGTTGGATTTATATGCTTCTTTTTGTATTTTCTATATTGGTGATATTTGTTATACCGACACTAAATATCATATTTTTTTCTGATAATAGATGAAGATCCTGAAATGTACACTCTTAAATTGCACTATAATGGTCAGTGGGTGTTCGAACAGGAGATGACCTACGTTGGTGGACAGATAGCCTACTACGACTACCGTAAGGGAGGTGAAAATTCTATCATTCAAATGAGACAATGTATGAAAAAGTTGAAAGTCGATGATGGAAAAGTGAAATTTTGGTTTAAGTTTGGGCCTTATTTTGAAATAAGCTTAAGACTTTTGTCAATTGATATAGATATATATAATCTTATCCACAAAATTCCTCACAGTAGAGAGGTAGAGATATTTGTGGAGCACACAGATGAAGATCAATGGACCCATGATGTGGTTAAATTGAAGGGGCTCGACTTCAAGTTGAAGAGAGCTTGGTAGATGTTGATGTAATAGAGGAAAGTGACGCCACAAGTGAAGAATGTGAGTCATTTCATGACTCTGATTATTCATTGGAAGGAAATGAGATGATTTTTGATAAAATTGTCGACTCTATTGCTGAGTGGATTGGTGTTAATGAAAAAAATCAGAGATAACCAATTTTAAAAAAAAAGCTATTGAGTTTGGCGCTGCCTCCGACATGGCTAGGATTCCCAGTAACACTCAAGAAGAAGTTTGTGATTTATCAGATGATGAACTAATGAGTTTTCAAGGAGATTTAGATGATGATAATTCAAAAAGATTCATCGTTTTTAATGCAAAAAGGGATCTGGAAGATCCAAAATTTGAGTTTACACTTAATATGATTTTCAGTAGTAGTAAAGAGTTCAAATGGGCAGTGGAAGTGCATGCTGTGATGATGAAAAAAGACATCAAGTTTAAGAAAAATGAAAGTAGGAGCGCAAGGGCAATTTGTAAGGTATCAAACTGCAAATGGTTCATATATGCATCAAAGGCTAATGAAGGTGAACCTTTCATGATCAAAACAATAGGCCCTGATCATTCATGTGGCAATCAAAGAGAAAATAAAACTATTGACTCTGGATTTTTTGCTAAGAAATATGCAGATGAGTTCAAAATTAATCCAAGTTGGGGTGTGAAAGAATTTCAAGCTCATGTGATGAGGAAGCATAGTTGCACACTCAGTAGGCATCAATCTTATAGGGCAAAAAAGAAGGCTTTAAATCTGATTACATGGACTAAAGAAGAACAATTTGATATGTTGTGAGACTATTGTGTAGAGTTAAGGATGAGTAACCCAGGGACTACATGTATTTTGAAGTTGGATGATAATCCAGAAACAATGGTCAAAGATAGAAAAAGATTTTTAAGACTCTTTGTGTGTTTTGCAGCTTGCAAACAAGGATTCTTAGCTGGATGTCGACCTATAATAGGGGTTGATGGATGTCATTTGAAAGGCTGCCAAAAGGGAGGGCAACTATTGACTGCAGTAGGCATTGATGCCAACAACAACATGTATCCTGTTGCATTCGCAATAGTGGAAGGTGAATTGAAGGAAATATGGAGCTGATTGCTTACACTTCTTGACGAGGATCTATGAATCTCCCAAAATTCTTTTGCTTGGACTTTCATTTCTGATAAACAAAAAGGTTTAACTCCAGCATTTGATGAGATAATTCCAGATGTCGCACATAGATTTTGCGTGAGGCATCTACACAATAATTCTAAAACCGAAAGTTTTGGAGGACAAGCATTGACAGAAGTCCTATGGAAAGCTGCTAGGGCAACTACAGAACCTGAATTTTCCAAGCATATGGAAGAAATGTCAAAGATAGATATAGATGCCCCTAAGTGGTTCATGAATAAGCCTCCCATTCACTGGTCAAGAGCTTTTTTCTCTTCATTCACAAAGTGTGACATATTATTGAATAATATGTTTGAGTCATTTAATAGCGTACTTCTACCAGCAAGAGACCAACATATTCTGACGATGCTTGAATCAATAAGGATCTATATGATGTCAAGACTTCAGAAGAACAGAGATAAAATGATTAACCATAGCCATATAATCTGCCCACGAATCTTATTGAAGCTAGAAAAAAATAAGGATAAGGCAGCTGAGTGTATTGCCATTAAATCTGATGAATTTCATTACAAAATTGACATTCATCTAAGATTATTCTCTGTTGATCTTAAGGAGAGGACATGTTCTTGTAAGAGATGGGCTTAACAGGGATACCTTGTAATCATGCTATTGCAGCTATATGGGTTAAGAAGGATGAACCTGAAAAGTATGTTCATGAATGTTACACGGTTGAGCAGTATATGAAGAGTTATTATCCATCTATTTTGCCAATTAATAGCTCTGAGCAATGGTCTAAGAGTGGGGTAGAACCACCACTGCCACCCATATATAAAGCTCAGCCAGGTAGACCAAGAAAACTAAGAAAGAGAGGAAATGATGAGACAACTAAAAAAGAATCAGATTCTGGAAATGACACCCTTTTAAAAGCGTCAAGAAAGGGCAAAAAAAAGAAATGTGGATTGTGTGGAAAAACATGACATAATAGTAGAAAATGTCCTATTCATATAAGAACCAATCAATCTGAGGTTCAACAGCAACAAGTTCACCAAGAAGTCAGCAAAGAAGGTTCATCTACACTAAATAATGAAACGGAGGTAAGTTTTCAAAATAAGTTGATTCCCTTTAATATTTATTAAGAGTAGCAATACTAAAAATGCTATTTCAATGTAGGTTTCAAGCACTCTTACTGAGAGCGTGGCATCAATACAGTCCAACTCCTCATTTGTGACTAAACAAATCGTAATTACCTTTCGTATTGTCTATTTATGTTGTCTGTATTGAACTTTACTAACTTAGTTTATTTTATTATGTATTGTAGGCCAGTCAACTTAACCAGCCAAGGGTACAACCTCAAATCCCACTGAGGAGTTTTGCATTCATTTTAGAAGAAATTAATGAGCATTCTAGAGAAGGTACAAGGCCACATTTCATACAGAGAATGGGAAAAGAATATGTCCCATTGTCAAGCTTACAGGAGGCGCTTTCTCAAACGAGCAAGAGAGTCGGAAATAGAGCATATGCTAAGAAGAAAAATGTTCCTTAAATACAAGCCAAATATTTTCTCATGACAATTGGTGCATGGGTTTAGATTGTTCTCTTTCCTATTGACTTTGAAGTTGTTTATGCTTTGGTGACACGTTTTTGTTTCCTCTTTAAACTAGATGCAACTTAAACAATTTGATTTTGTTCTTGATTTGAACTTTTTGCATATAACTATAGTAAAATCACATGCATCAATCCACTGTTTTTACAATAAAAAGATTATGTTTCTACATATCCAAAAACTGTATTGAAAGAGCACCGAAGGGAGATTCACAGCCTAAAACTCAGCCCTTCCATCTCCTAATTTATTTTCCCGCATCTACACGCCATTCAAGATAATGCAAAACCATTATAACAATCTTACATCAAACAATCCAATAAGTTAATATCTAGAATCACTTTTTTCACTATCACACTTTACAAGTCAAATACATAATACCAACACTTTGAAATGCATATTGTCTCTTCACAATCAAGATAAATAATTTGACTCCAGCACTACAAAAACAGTGCAAACTTCACAATTAACCACATTTTACTAATTTTTAGTGAGATAGAACATTTGAATGTTGATAACTATTAGTTTCACTATTAATCAATCTGCAATACTACAAAGTGAAAGATACCTTCGCAAAAGACAAGGACCCCGTCAAAATTCGAGAGGTAAAGCAATTATTGGACCTGCAGGCTCAGACCTTTCATTTCCAGCACCTTCAAAAGGGGTTACTGCAATTTTAAATAGGATACAAATAGATTTAGGCAAAAGAAAAAGTGATTTCCCAAATAGTAATTCATCACACCAACTAAACTAGAGTTGTCATGCACACACCATTTATACTTTAGAAGAGAATAAAACTTCAAGTATGTAAGTATATTACCTGAATTTGAAAGCTTAAGCAAATATCAGTGAAAATGTAGAGTTGAAGAACCAAAATCGCTTGACCGAATCGGTAAGGATAAATAAAAAAGACTTGGCTCATATCTCGAGTTGAAGAAGAACTGTGAAGAAATCTCAAAAATTGATTCAATTGAAACAAAAATCACTCCAATATGAGCTCCATCGTATATTTTTCCTTTAGTATTAAATCAATATTTGGGGTGCTCTACATTTGATTTTTAAGAGAGAGAAAGAGATAAGATAGGAGAGAAGAACACATGTATTTTCATGTGATTCTAAGAGAGAAAGAGATAAAGAATTAAGGGCTAATCCATTGGTGGCCCCCTTAACTTGGCACAAAATTTCACTTAGACACTTTAATTGGATAATATTCATTTTAGACAACTCATGCCATATCTTGCTGTGTCAATTTGACATTTTCTGCTGAGATGGCATAGCAAGTGTGATACACTCACTGAACGCGAGTGAGAGCCTCATTTTACCAAATTTTAATTTTTTTTTTCTTCTTCTTCTTCCCCATTTTTTGGCTACCATTTTCCAAGCTTAAACTCTTTTCATGGTGAAATAAATTTGACGATGCCACAAACAAAAAGTGAATTCTAGCGCCCATAAATTTTAAGCTTAAATACTTTCACTTATTTTATTGTCCTTCCTCCTCAAAATAATTTGAGAAAATCAACATAAATTTCAAGAAGAAAAAAACACACTCAAAAATGGTAAGAAATCATATTTTCAATTATCAAATCCTACATTCACAACAAACAATTTTAGCGTTCCAATCCATTTGTATGCCTTCTCACAGCTTCTTCTTTTGACACATTTGGGTGGGGGAGGGTCGGGGGTGGTGGTGGGTGGAGAAGAAAATTTGGGTGAGAGAGAGGGGTTGGGGTTTGAGGTGGGGGTGGGTAGTAGAGAAGACAATTTGGGGTGGGGCGTATAATTTTCTTTTTATTAAAAGTGGTTTTTTTTTTAATTATTTAGTTAAAGAAATGCCACATGTCAATGAGTCATTATTTAATAATTATTTTTTCTATATATGCCACGTGTCTTTATTTAATTCGACTTGGGCGTTATCGAATGAGTGTACACACCTTACAAGTTTGGCAAATTGTCGAAAAAGTATCAAATTAACACAGTAGGACATGACATGAGGTGTCTAAAATAAACATCGTTCAATTGAGGTGTTTAAGTAAAATTTCGTGCCAAATTTAAGAGGCCATCGATGGGTTACCCCAAGAATTAAAACTGAAGGAGAAAGTGAAAGTAAATGCAATGTATGTCATGGTAATTCTGACAGTATAGTATGCTAGCACATGAATCTAGAGTAAATTTCAATGATAAAAGAATTATATTATTATACAATAAATAAAGTAAGATAGCTAATACTTTATAGTACTAGAATTGCCCTTTCCGTTAATAAGTAATCGGTTAACAACGTTAACATTTCTTAGTAATTAGATCAAAATCGCTCAGTCTAGTTAATTTAAGGTTAAATGTGCACAGTCAAATATCACAGGGACTAAAAGTGGAATTAGGCAATAACACAAGGACTAAAAACGTCATTTCCCTTTTTTAGAGTTTGATTGCACTTAAGTCGAGATTCTTTCGAAAATAATTTTTCTACTTCCATGAGGTAATAGACTAAGGGGTCGTGATGGATAGGGATAGTTAATTCCAGGATAAATTTTAAGTACCCTTTATTTTCTTGTTTGGTTGGAAAGCTTGGGATAACTTATCCCAGGATTAGGAATTAGTACCGGGATAAGTTATCCCTCCCATTTGGTGGTATAGTAATCCCGGGATAATTTATCCCGGGATAGAATAGGAAAATGACAACTATATCCCTTTAAACCCCTTGTATACATCATTTTTAACATTTATGTATATTTACATTATTTTTAATATCATGTATACTAATATTCATTACTTCTTATTTTTAGGATAATTATTTATATTTTCTATTAAAAAATTACACTATATAAATATAATTTTTATTTATGAATTTATTTGACTAATTCTTATGTTTATTTATATTTTGATTTCCCATAAATCTTCTTTCACTTTAATAAAACTTAAAGAGGGAAATTCTATTTTTAAGCTAAATAAGAAAAAAGTTATATTTCTAAATACATATGGTACTTACCATGAGAATGCATAAACAAAAATATTTAAGCTAAATAAAATAAATATTTTATTTTTAAAAATAAATAATTAAAGTTTGCAAAGAAAATATTAACTAAATAAATTGAAGGGTAATTTTGTAAACAAACAACTTGTTCTTAAAATTTATGCAATATAATTGTTTTAATATAACAAACCAAACACTCAATAAGAAATAATCTTAACACAAATTTATAGCTGCTTGCTCTAGTTTTGGCAGGTATTTTAGTGCAATTTTGGTCAATTTTTTGGAGTTTTTGCTGTTATTTTTTTTTTCAAGTCTTAATAGACGTTTTAATGCGATTTTATTCTTGATTTGGTGGATTTTTCTTTCTTTATGCGAATTGATTTGGTTCAATTTTTTGGTTATTTTTATGCAAATTTTGTCGATTTTAATTTGTTTAGTGCAGTTTTTGCAGCTGGTTTGGTGTATTTTGGTCACTTTATTGCTGTTTTCTTGAAGCATTTTTGGAGTTTTGATCCAATATTTTTGGTTATTTTGATACAGTTTTTACTTCAAATTATGATTGATTTATTTTTAATTAATATTTTACTTATGATAGTGAAGAGGAGAGGCTTCCCACGGGCCTATTTCAATTCATATGAAATACAAATTTAAACATATTCACGTAATTTATTTTTAAAAGTGAATAAATAAAGCTCCATAAAAAATACATATAAAAAGCCTAAATAAGATGAAGGGTATTTTTGTAAACAAACAACTTATTCTTAAAAAGTATGTCATGCATATTAGTTTTAATACAACAAATCAAACAGCCAATAAAAAACAATTTCATCATAACTAATCCCAGCATAACTTATCCCAGCATAACTAATTCCAGCATAACTTATCACAGCATAACTAATCTCAGCATAACTAATCCCATCATAACTTGTATTCAAACCAAACGACCCCTAATAGTAAGATATACTTACACTGTATCCTCCCAAACACCACCTAGTGATATTTCATAGAGTACATTGTTGTTGTAAAATTGGGTCATTGGCAGGTTGTTTTATCTTAGAAAATGCAATTGATCAACCTTTCACCTCTCGATAATGCAAACCTTTGTTGAGAATACAATTAAATAATAAAAGTTTGCTCTTTCTAATAGCTTAAGCTTTTAGATGAGATGATTACATATTTCAGCAAACTATGACAATATATATCATATCACTATTAGAAAATCGCGATTCCCCGACAACAATTGTAATCGAACGTAGGGGGAAAATAAGGATTTCCGACACCCTCCAGACTGAATCTGGGGCAAACGGATGGTCGAAAAAAAGTATCCGACTACTGTAGGGGCTATATAAATTAAGAAATGGCCAAAGAAATTGTAGTAGTGCGATATGTAGTAATAGTCGGGAAACTAATTTAATAAGATAAATATTTATAAATGCAAATATCTTGACTACTATGTATGGTCGACATATTTAAATTATTAGTTGTTGGTGTGTATGCATTTTATTATTAAAATAAAATACTAAGTGCATATTTTAGTTGGTATAAATTGTGGTAGAAGATGACTATTGGTTGTTGTAACTTATATGACCATTACTTCTTGTAACTCTCATGGCCATTAGTGTTTTGTAACTCATATGACCATTAGTTCTTGTAACTCTCATTGTCATTAGTTTCTTATAACTCATATGATCATTAGTTTCTTGTAACTCATGTAACATCTACCCCCATTACTACCCCTCATTCTACCCATTGATTATATGGAAGACTTCTTCACCTACAAATAGTGGTGTTTCTTCCTTTGTGAAGTATCCCAAGTAGAAGTGCATTAATATAAGAAAGATGAGAAGTTTATCTTGAGGTCAGTGTAGTGAAAGAGAGAGTTGAGACAAAGAAAATATTCTAAGTCTTCAACTATATTCACTATACAAAAGAGAGTATTATATGTTGAAGGAAGGTGTTCTTTTTGTGGAGCTTTTGACTCGTCAACTAATTCGGAGTTGCTTGAGTTGTACGACATTGTTGGATTGTTGTGTCCTGGAGGGGACAAGTCAAGCGTATTATTGCTGGATCGATGTAGATTATGCCGCAGTGAGCTTGAATCTCCTTAAAGAGAGCGAGATATCCGCGCCTCAGCCTAAAGATTTATTTATTCATTTTTGTCATTTTATTTGCAACGGTAATATTTTGTATTTGTGATATATTACACCATCAATTTTATAGGTGATGAATTCTTCCTTGCAATGAATAGGAAGATAGTGGGTAGTAAATTTGTCAAATGAATGGCCCAAATGTTACATAAGTTACAATAGGGATCTCAACATAATTCCGCTCAACATCTCTCTCTTCAAGAGATGGAAGAGAAGAGGTGTAGGGTAAAATATTTTTCTACTTGCTCGATTCAAGTGGAGAAAAGGTAAAGGAAAAAAAAAAAACTTTTTTACCTAGTATTTTCATGAATAAAGTGATACTACTTTTCATGAAAAATGATATTTAAATTCTTAAAATAGTGGGGGCTCATAAATGAGGAAAGAGTCACCGTGAAAAAAAGTAATTTTTGCATCTTTGAGAAATGCTCTAAAAAAGGGCATTACAAGTGCATATATTTATTGTGGAATAAATCATATGTTATTGTTTTGCTATAATGTGATGACTTTTGGCTCTAACATGAGAGTTATAAGTAAATTATGAAAATCATGTTGAGTAGTCATTTAAAATGAAATGTTTTGGTGAGATAAATTTCATTGTTGGAATGAAAAAATATCACAAACATGTGCTGAAATTTTCCTTGTCAAGTCACTTAATATCGAAAAATTTGTGAAATACAATTTTGTTGGTTGTGTGAGTCTTGAAATCCTTTTGATTCAATTTTGTGAGAAAATTGTGACAAATAAAAAAAAAGGAGTTTGCTAGCCTAGTAAAAATATGAGTTATGTGACTAACAACTTGACTTAATGTTGTGTTTGCCGTAAAGTACTTTGAAAGTACAAGCAAACTAGATGAGAAGAATTTGGTGTTATTTGGTGGGATGAGAAAAACAAATTATTTTTTGCTGACTCTATTATGGAGGTTGAAGTAAAAAAAATAATTAAACTTCAACTAGTGAAAAGTTGAATTGAAACACTTTATTTTGAGAAAATAATTTTTTTAATTTTGATTAATTGTGATAACACCAATATAATGGTTGAATACAAAATCGTTATTATAACGGTAAATTCAGACTCATGAGAAGAAAACACTATATTGTGAGATCATATATATTGATCACTGGTATACCATCAATATTAATTGTGTTAAAATTTGTGATAATCTTGCAGATTTATAATCTAAGGTCTTAGCAAGATAAAGAGTCTGAAGCACATCGAGGGGGATAAAATTGAAGCTAAAACAAATCTAAGTTATATATGAGGAAACCCAACCTGGGGACTAGAGATCCTATAACCAGGTTCAATGGGAAGAACGAATCATATGATGACTTGTTGTGAAATGCACTATTCTTAATTTATTCAATCTCTATGATGTGAGTGCATTTATCCTATAATAATTTTTGGAGGTTGAGTCTTGAACTCTTAATGAAAGTTTGTATCTCGTATAAGTAAAGTGTCAAATTATAGGAGCACCCTTGATAGATTTCGCCTATGTGAGTGTGAAAGTAGGTCGCTTTCTATGAGAATGAGTTTGTTCAAAAACAGTCATGAAAATCGGGATAGCACAAGGCTGTAATGTGCTGGCTATTAAAGCTTATGTCAACACCTTGATTATTGTGTGTAAGCAATGACACTTTATTTTCCTTAAATAGATAGTTCAAGTCTGAGACCACTACTGACTCTAGAGTAAAAGTTATTGTTTTACTAAGTGAAGGTTCAATGCAGAGCACACCGTCATTATGCATAATAGTCTACCTTCAACTAAATTATGTAGAATTCTCTTATTTTAATATTAAAATGAGTGGGGGAATGTTGGTGTATATGCATTTTATTATTAAAATAAAATTCTAAGTGCATATGTTAGTGGGTATAAATTGTGGTAGAAGATGACTTTTGGTTGTTGTAACTTATATGACCGTTACTGTAACTCTCATGATCATTAGTGTCTTGTAACTCATATGACCATTAGTTCTTGTAACTCTCATGGTCATTAGTTTCTTCTAACTCATATGACCATTAGTTTTTTGTAACTCATATAACATCTACCCACATTACTACCCCTCATTCTACCTATTGATTATATGGAAGACTTTGTCATCTATAAATAGTGGTGTTTCTTCCTTTGTGAAGTATCCCAAGTAGAAGTGAAATAATGTAAGAAAGATGAGAAGTTTATCTTGAGGTTAGTGTAGTGAAAGAGAGAGTTGAGACAAACAAAATATTTTAAGTCTTAAACTATATTCACTATACAAAAGAGAGTATTATATGTTGAAGGAATGTGTTCTTTTTGTGGAGATTTTGACTCTTCAACTAATCCGGAGTTGCTTGAACTGCTAAAAAAACGTCGCTTTTGATTTTTTTTAAAAAAATTATTTTTTTTGACAAATGTGCCGCCGTCTGTCATTATTTTATTTATTTATTTATTTTAAATTCAATTCAACCCAATCAATCCCAAAACATTAAAAAGAAGCTACACAAAATATAAAACAACAAACTTAAATTAACATTCAAAAATATCTAAATCACAATTTAAAGACTTGTAAAAAGTTTCAAAATTCGTTTCAAGATTTCAAGTAATTCAAACTTCAAATTAAGTTCAAAGTCGTAATTAAGTTCAAATTATGTTCAAGCTTAATTAAATAGTTCATAAAGACTATATTTTATCAACATTTCTAAAGTTCAACCTAATAATTAGTTCATAAATTCTATAAATCAAGATTCCTAAAGTTCACAATCAAAAGTTTAAAATCCTACAATAATTCAAGATTTCTAAAGTTCACAACTTAAAGTTCTAAAATCCCACAATAATTCAAGGTTTCTAAAGTTCACAACCTAAAGTTTAAAATCCTACAATAATTCAAGATTTCTAAAGTTCACAACTTAAAGTTCTAAAATCCTACAAAATATCAAGTTTTCTAAAATTCATAACTTAAAGTTCTAATATTCTACAATAATTCAAGATTTCTAACGTTTCACACCCTAAAGTTCTAAAATCTTACAAAAATTCAAGTTCTCTAAAGTTCACAACTTAAAGTTCTAAAATCCTACAATAATTCAAGATTTCTAACGCTCACAATCTTATAAAGTTCTAAAATATTACAAAAATTCAAGTTCTCTAAAGTTCACAACTTAAAGTTCTAAAATCCTACAATAATTCAAGATTTCTAATGATCACAACCTTATAGAGTTCTAAAATCCTACAAAAATTCAAGTTCTCTAAATTTCACAACTTTAAGTTCTAAAATCATATAATAATTCAAGATTTCTAAAGTTCACATCCTAATTAAAGTTCTAAAATCCTACAAAAATTCAAGTTCTAATTAAATTCAATAATTCCTATCCAATTTCTAAAATTAGTTATATATAAACTTCTAATCCAAGAATTAATTAGTTATATTCAAGTTCCAAGTTCAAGTTCAACTTCAAGTTCCTATCTAGTTATATATAAACTTCAAATCCAACAATTAGTTATACATTCAAGTTCTAATTCAAAAAAGACCTCATCGATCAATATAAATTCATGACATTCAAACATTCATCACTATATAGTCATGACGTTCAAACATTCATCATATACACTTCAATTACTTCAAAGTAACACTTTACTAACTAACAATATATCAATCAAATTAAAAAAAAATCTCAATTCACAATCAAATTACATATTCTCAAGTTCAAACTAGTCCTAAAATCAAAAAACCCTAATTCATTCACTAATTACAATACCCAATTTAAAAATGCCCAATTTAAAGAAAATCCTAAAATAAAAAATCTTCAATTCTCTACCTAACTAACAATAATCAAATCAAATTAACAATAACACAACCCAACAAACAAAAACAATAATATACTAATTAAGAATCAACTATAATCACTAGAATTGAAAAAAAAATCTAAAACTAAACACCAACCTTAACAAAGAGGAGAGGCAGCGACGGACGGCAACTGGCGGCGATGGGCAAGGGCAGTGACGGCGGCAGCAGCGGCGGTAGAGGTGGATTTTAGAACTTTAAGTTGTGAACTTTAGAGAACTTGAATTTTGTAAGATTTTAGAACTTTAGGGTGTGAAACGTTAGAAATCTTGAATTATTGTAGGATATTAGAACTTTAAGAGTGAAGAGAGAAGAAGAGAGAAGAGAGAGAGAGAAGAAAATATGAAAATCCCAATCTGGGTCAAAGATATTTTAAGAAAAGCGACGGACAGCGTCTCTTTGTCCGTCGCTTTTTTTAACATAGTTGACCAAAATTTTGACCAAAAAAGCGACGGACTAAGAGATGTTGTCTGTCGTTTTTCTTAAATGTTTGACCAGTCATGTTGACCAAAAAGCGACGGACTCAGAGATGTTGTCCGTCGCTCCTTTAAAAAAATAATTAATCAATTAATTATTAATTATATATATATTTCACATAAAAATTCACAAAAAAACGCGACGGACTAAGAGATGTTGTCCGTCGCTTTTTGAAAAATAATTTAAAAAATAATTATTTTTATTAAAAAGCGACGGACAGCATGGCAAATGACGTCGCTTTTTGGAGCAACGCTGTCCGTCGCTTTTCTGTCCGTCATTTTTTAGCAGTTTTTTAGTAGTGTTGAGTTGTACGACGTTGTTGGGCTGTTGTATCCTGGAGGGGACAAGTCAAGAGTATTACTGCTGGATCGGTGTAGATTATGCCGCAGTGGGGTTGAATCTCCTTCAAGAGAGGGAGATATCCGCGCCTCAGTCTAAAGATTTATTTATTCATTTTTGTCATTTTATTTACAACCGTAATATTTTGTATTTATGGTATATTACACCATCCTTAGTAATTATTTTATTTATCACTATTTCGAGGTTGTCATTATTTTTTATTTAGATAACGATTAAAAATTTCTAATAAAATAGAAAATATTTTTATTTTTTAATCTTTTCTAAATTGAAGTAGGATAAATATTTTTTAATTAAAATGTTATCATTAGGAAAAGAATATGTTCTAAAAGAATAGAAATAATATGTTTATTTGGAAAAGGACATTTTTTGACTTAAGAACATTTTTGGACTAACAATTAACTAAGGGCATTTTTGTTAATTTCACATAGTTTTAAGGACATTATTTTTACCATTTTCCAATAAATATACATAAACTTGCGATATTTCAAAAAATTATCTAACGTAACTATACTTAGAATTTTATAGCAAATCTCTCCTTTAATTTTTCTTCCTCTCTCACTCGCCACTCTCCTCCCTCTCCCTCCCCGTCTTAATTTCCTCTCTCCTCTCACATTCCCTTCTCGCCCTCTATCTCTATCCCTCTCTACAATTTACTAATTATGTGAATCATTCTTCTTCTCCCTCTATGTTTTTCATATTAATACAAGAATTATTGAAGTTTAATTTTACTTGAAGATTTTTATCTACACCCGTGGGTCTTGGTTTTCAATATTTTTCGGTGACTTCTGATTGTTGATTTATTTTTTATTGAATTAACGGCAATATGTCAAAAGTTTCCATTTTGAGTTCTTGACTTTTTGTTCAATGTTTGCATCACTATCTATTCCCTTTTGTCTTTCAAATTCATGATTACAATCTTGATATATGTTCATCATTGTATAGATTAAATCTTCTTCTTTTAGTTCTAATTTTTCTAATCCTATTTCATTAACTAAATTATCATCCTCTGAATCAGAGGTGTCTAATTGTATATCTTTTTCCTCTGCAGTCTCTATACTTACTACAGAATATATACTTTCTGTGTCTGACATATATTCATCTACATTTAATAAGGTCTCTTGAAAGTCTTCTATTAATTGGGAATTTCTAGTTTTCATGTTATTCCTTTTTGGGCATGTATTTGCTAAATGTTCTATACTTCCACAAGTATAACATTCTAATTTATTTTTATAATTTCTATCATTTCTATATTTTCTAACATGTCTATCTCTATTTAAATATGGCTTTCTAGCTGATGATTTTCTTAAGAAGTACTTTTTGTATTTATATAGTCTTCGGATATGGTCTATTCTTCTCTTATATCTTCTTAGTTTACTAGGTTCTTTATCATAACTTTGAGTAGTATATATCATTGCCTTGCAAAAGTTCATTTCATTTTGCTTTAGTTGCTTTTGTATTTGTATATTTGTACATTTTTCTATTAGTATTTTCATTATGTGATTTATTTTTTGTCCTATAGACCATAACTTTGTAGGGTCTTGTACTACTCCTTCTCTTCTATTCCATCTTTCTTCTATTTCTCTTCCTAATGCTCCTGGCAACTTATTGAATAACTTCTTTCCTAATTCGTCATTAAATGTATTTCCACTAATAGTACAATAGTAAAAATAGTCTTTAAGAAAATTCTTTATATGTATCCAATTAGATATACTTAACTGTTCTAATTTTATTAGAGCATTTCTTTGCAATGCCACTAATCCACTATTTGGGTCTTCACCGGTTAATAACACATGTATTTTATTAGTAAAATTATAAGGGTTTGGTCCTATTTCAATTAGTGCTTGGAATTCTTGTGGGAAAGTTTGTTTATATGATTCCCATCTTCGCTTACAAGATTCTCCTAAGAATGTTTCTAAGTATCTATACATAGTCTCAGCATCAGTCTCTTGATAATTTTTAATAAAATCTGCTACCACTATTCCTTTCCATAAGTCTATTACCGTATTCCACATTTGTGGATCATGTGCTGCTATATTTAATATTTTTCCTTTATTTCCTCCTTCTTGTAGTCTAATAGGTTCTTCTATAGGCATTCGTTTTTCTGCTGGTCTAATATTATCTTTTATTTCTTGATCATGTCTAACCCATGATTTTCTAGGTAAATTACCTGTGCTATAGTTAATATTTGGGGCTGTTGTTGTTCTTTGGAACGGACTTGCACTATGAGAGCTAGTCGCTTCTTCCATTAATTCTTTGTAACTAGTTATGGATAAGTTTCTTGTTCTTCATTTATGTCTTCTAATTCGCTCGTTCTATATGCTAAATTATCCTCTCTTTCTTGACATATTCTAAAATGTTCTATAGTTTCCATTATATCCATTTTACCTTTTTTACATCCTCTACATTTAAAAACTGTATTATTATTATCTTGATATTGTCTTTTAACTTCTTCTATAGCTCTTTCTACTTCGTATCCTTCTTGTATTAATTCTATATTCATACATTCCTCTTGTTCTGGTTCTATGGTACTTTCAGTTTCATTATCATCTAATTCTTTTTGACTTGTGTAGTTATAGTTTGTAAACCTAATCGATGTTTCTCCTTTTGAGCTAGTGTACATTAAGTGTTGTTCTGGCGCAAATACTTTGGGTTTACTTAGTTTATCTAGATTCCATTCTAATCCTGCATATTCTTCTGGATTTATTTTTATTGGTTTTATTAATTTTATTCCTTTGTTACCCATTATTTCTACTACATCATTTACTTGGAGTTTAAATTTTGTGTTACTACTTAAGGTCATTTTTCCAATAAATCCTACACACATTAATAAATTATTTCCATTATTCATTTCTTCATACCCTTTAGTTTGGATTCCTATTTTAATATGTTTTCCAAATTCCTTTAAATTAATTAAAAAATCTGGACTTATATAAACAATTCCTCCATTATTTGTCATGTCTACTTGGTTAAGCCAATTATGGATTTCTTTAAGTCCACCATCTATCGTCGTATAATACAATTAGAACTTTGGATCCTAAATTCTTTCTAGTTAATCCTTTTATTCCTACAATTATTAATCCCATATGCATTAACATACTTTTGGAATTTTTAATAGTTTTTAAGAAAGCTGGGTTTACTATATTTAGGTTTGCAAAGTCTTCTCCTATTGCTGATATTTGTTCTTCTCTATAGTGTCTGTATAATTGATTATCTCTAGAGAAATGTTTTACGTTATATAAAGTTTTAGGATTTAATAATTTAAGTTGATTTTGTTGGAAAATCTTCAAATCTCTATCTATGTCTATGATTTCATTTAATTCTTGATTTTCTTCTGTATTTGATTGTCTTTTAGATAATATTCTAGAAAGTATATTATTGCCTATTCTGTTTTCTGAGAAGCTGGGTCTGCTGTCTTGAACTGTTCGCCTATTTGAAAGAAAGTCCATTGTTGAGGTTTTCTAGTTAATTTATATTTTTCTGGTTTAGGTGTTATCTCTACTTTCTTAAGCTGAGTAATTAATTCATCTATTTCTGTATTTTTATGAATTTGTTCAGGCTGCTTTTCTTTTAATATTTTATCTACTTTTGCATTTAATTCTATTCATAATGCTATTATTGTATTATTTTGTTTTAGGTTTATTTTGTCTGTAAAACTAGAGGGAATGTGATCAGAAAATCCTACTACTTCTTTATGAAATTTTGTTGTATATTCTAATGTTTTTTTATAATTTATATCTTCTTCACTCATGAGAGTGAGATCTTTTCTATTCTTATAATTATTTCTTTTAAATTACTAATTTCAGTATTTACTTTTTCTAATTCTTTAGGCTTTTCAGTTATTGCCTTTACTAATTTTTCTATTTCTATTTTATTAGGTATGTTTTCTAAATTAAATTTATTACTTAAATACTGTATTTTTCTTTCTATCTCTAATCCCTGTACTTTTAAAAAGTCTAAATTAGTTTCTATTTTATCTAGTATTTTGCTTTGTTTATTTTGTACTACTTCTATGGTTTCTAATAGTTTTGTTATGGTTTTATCTTGTTGTTGAATTTTTTCACTAAGATTTATTGTTAAGTCTATTAAAGTATTGTATTGCTTATCTTCCGAGTGTAGTATATGTTCTCCTTCAGAAAAATTACATTTTAAAATATTATTTTTGTATAGCGATCTATATTTCTTTTCTGGCTGTATTTTTAAGTCTAAGTATTCAAGATGTTTTAAAGAATCTATTTTTCTATCCTATAGAAGTTCTAATTGGGCATATTAGTTTATAGTAATTTATCCTATTCTTAGTATATTTAATATTTAATTTTATGTGATTGATTTCTTTTATTACTTTAGTTTTTTCTTTGTTTAAAAAATCTATTGTATAGGTTTTAGGTATGTCTTTGTTAGCTAATTCTTCTTTAGACCATATTAAAAATTCACTTATATGTTCATTTGTTAACTCTTTTTCTATCCAGGTTAAAAATTCTATTGATCTTTGTAGATTATGTTCAAGCTCGACCTTATATTTTATTTCTTTGTAAAGCCAACTATATCTTAATCTTATTCTTCTAATATATTCTAGAGGCATGTATATTATCCAAATTGTATATTGTTAAGTGTTTTCTTATATATTTTTATTCTTCTTTCGGAGTTTATAACTTGTCTTTCAATATATTCTAATTCTCTATTTAGATATTTTATGTCGTAATATGGATTTTCTAAGGTTATTTGTTTTCTTAGTTCTAATTCTCTATCTAAAAGACTTGTTTTATGGTATTGTTCTTCTTTAAGCCACTGAGTTACTTGTCTATAACTTCGGATTATATTTTGCATTAATTATCCTAATAAATAAGCTTCCTTTGTAATATTTTTATTTATCAATTGTATTCTTTTATCACACCAGTATATGTCAATATCGTAACCTTCTATATCCCACTTAGTATTGCTAATAATTTCTGGATCACTTAAACTTAACTTTCCTAAGTCTTCTATATTTTTTATATTATATTTATTTTCTAGTAATCTTTTCTTTTCTATAGCTACTTGTCTAATTTTATATTCTCTATGTAAATGCCAATATCTATATCTTATATTTTTAAAAGAAGGATGTCTTTTCATAGGCTATTTATCCCAAAAACTTCTCGCTCTGATACCAAATATATAGACACTTAGATATATTGGGAGTAGAGGTATATGTAGTATGTAGTGTATGTAGTATTTAGACTTAGATATATTGTCTAGTATTAAGTATTATCAGATTAAGTATTAAAGTATTAATACTAAAATCAGTAAGTACAGTAAACACAGTTCCGTGTCAAGGTTTTGTTTTTGTTCCATGTCAAAGGCTTTGTTTCAGATATTTTGTACGTCCTACTCAGTACTCCCTCTCTCTGTTAGTTTAATCAAGCTAGTTTATGACTTAAATCCCTATTTTTCCCATGTTTTATTTTTGTTTTTCAATTTTTTATTTTTGTTTTTATTTTTTATATTTGTTTTTGGATTTTGTCTTACCCCTTTCATATCTTCTTCTTAACCTTTATTCTTAACAACTTCGTCTTTAACCACACCCCGGATATAAAACTGGCAACAAATTCATCCTTTCATCAAGCGGACTATAAAGCCAAGAATCCTAGGAATTTACAGGTTAATCCATAGTCGTTATTAAGAAGTTAAGAAGTTAACCATATACTAAGGGTAAATTTTTAAAACATATATACAATAATTACATTAAAAACTAACAACTTAGAAAATTAAATAACATATTTTTGAGGGGAATTTTGGGAAGTAAACATCGTAAAACTTACATGATAAACTGAGAGAGGTTTCCCTTTCGGGAACCCCCGAAGGGCCTTGGAAACTCTTTCAAAAACTTTAACACACAAGCACACTTATTTTTATTTCACAAACTTTAATGTACAAAAGATGATTTTGGATACATAAAGGAATATGGAAGTAGATGGAGGAAGTATGGAGAGAGTTTTCTAACTTCTATCCTTTCCACTCTTTTTTCACTCTACTCTTTTCTCCTCTTACTAGTCCTCCTTTTATAGGCAAAATAAGAGGCTTAAAAGACCAAAATGACCCTAAAAGACTTAAAAGACTAAAATGACACTACTACGTGGCCTTAATTATTTAATGGCCGACAACTTGATAAGATTCGTTTAATAGTGCAAGTCGGGTACTCGTTGGGCCCCATCGTCACATGCATTATTAATCTCATCTTTCGACTGACTCAATTTTTTAACAGACGCGTGTTATGTCAATAGTTTTTCCCTCGTTTTGAGGGTAGTGATAAAGTGACAACACACTCTTTTTTACAGGACACGTAGTGGGCATTCCCACCTAATACTTCTATCTACTAATTACAAGACTTTGGCATCCCCACCTAACATTTTTATTTTTAACACACACTTAAATGTGTATATATAGTATAATATATATATTCTTCTATCTCATGTTTTGATGAAAGCATGCCAATATTGACTTCTCCATTCCTTCTTGTCTCTTATCATTTTGTATTTTTGAAAACCTTCCACCGTATCTTGAAAATATCCATCTCTATCTTGTCATATTTTTTCTTGTCTTATGTAGTGACTTGTCATGCCTTTTTGCACTTCCCATAACTTTTTGTCTTTGTATATTCTTGTAGTAACTTTGTCTTTGCTCCAATTATTTTCATAGTGTATGGAATGAAGTAATATGAAAATGGTTAAGTATCTAGATTGTGTAATGCAATAGTATCAAAACTCATGCCTGAGTCATCATCTTCATAAGGGTCTTGTGAGTCTTGAATATTATTTGTCTGTTCTTCGTCTGAGCTGTGAATATTGTCTTCTAAATCATTACTTGGACTGAGACTATTTTCGATAATATGTTTATCTTTGCTTTTGTCTTGAAAGAACTTTTCTAATGTTTGCTTAATTATATTTTCTAATTTTTCATTTTTTTTCTTTTTTGATAATTCATTTTTTCTTAGTGTATCTTTTTGAAAGTATTTAGGTAATCTCCTTCGTGAGGAAGGAGACTCCTCTATTTCACTTTTTGGCAAAGTGACAGCCATTAACGGATTTGATAAGTCTTTACCGGTCACCGTTTGAACCGGACTAGTCAGATTATCATGTCTGATGAGAGTTCTTAGCATTCAGAGGGGAATGCACACCCGTCTCATCCATTTTTAAGTGAGATGGAAAACTCATGTCTTTTTGCTGAGTTGTACTGTCTGTTCTTGGAACATATTTATTTTGGAAAGTCTCGAGCTGTTTAATAAGTCTCATGTTCTCTTGGATAAGATTTCATTTTTGGTATTGAGTCTTTTGAAACCCTCAGTCATGGAAGAACAATGATCACAAAATATTATTTTGTTTGAGTCTTTTTGGATATTGTACTGGGGTGTTTGGTTTGGGCTTTGTCTGAGAGCTGGTGAAATATAATAATTAGGCCCAAGTATTCCTCTTGCATAGTCTAAAGCTTCAGTGAAATCATTAAAACCTTTAAAAAGTGGGTTTTTTTATCCCATTTATGGAATCAATTACTTCTATCCAAGTTTGGAAAATACCTTTAGTCTTACCGTGTATAACTACATAATATTTAAATTTATTTTCTCTATTTTTGTCTGAAAAATATTGACATAAAACATTAGAAACTGCTATAAAATACTTAGTATCTTGTTTATTGTATGCCATCCACAAGTTATCTACTAAACATTGTTGAGTCTTGTCTATATTACAGTCTAGATTTACTCTAAATGATAAATTACACTTAGGGTAGGAAATTAAATTATACTTACCGAAATGGATTCGCTCCATAAAATTGTCTGTTGTATTTAAAGGTCTGAAATTTTGTCTGCCTAGTACTGTCTGAGCATAAGTATCTGGCTGGGCGATGCCCTTGCCTTTGTCTACTGTCTGTTGACTTGTTGGTCTCATGCTGTAATAAATATTAATTAGTCTTTAATTGTAATCTACTTAATCTATCAGCTAAGTCATTATCTTTTCCTTTAACATATTCAAAAATAATATTATTATATATAGATATTATATCTATAAAATTTAATCATCGTCTTTTACTACTAGCTTTACTATTTATTTTTTCATGAAATTTAACTATGGCTTCGCAGTCTGTTCTTACTAATATCTCATTTTTGTTTAAAATGTATAATTTAAAACTGTTTATTCTGTATATTACTGCTAATACTTCTGCATCTATACTTACCTTTTTCTTTGTATTGTCCACTTTGATATGCACATATTTTTTCTTCATTTTTTGGACTGTATTTATTTGGTCTTGATTTTAAGATGGCTCCCTATCCTAATTTACTATCATCTGTTTGAACTATTAAATAGTCTGATTCTAGTGGTATTTGTAAGTCAGGTATATTTTTAACTTTTTCTTTAATTTGTTGGACTAATTTAATGTCTTCTATATTAAAATGTTTTTGTCCTTTACTACCTGTCTTAGCATATAATGGACCTGCTATTTTTCCTAAGTCTTGAATAAAATTTCTAGCATAATTTACTAATCCTAAGAATTTTTGTAATTCTTTTGTATTATCTAACTTATCAGGCATATCTAAAACTTTTTTAGCTATATGAGGTTGTAATTTTACTTTTTCTTCTCCTAAAGTTACTCCTAAAAAATTTATATGTGTCTTACATAATTCCATTTTCTTTTTACTAATTATTATCCCATATTTTACAAATAATCTAAATACTGTCTGTAGGTGTCCTAGATGTTCTTGTATGTTTTTACTAAACACTAAAATATCGTCTACATATACTAACACGAAGTTTTTATAGTCTCCAAACATATCATCCATCTTTCTTTGGAAGATAGGAGGAGCTGTCTTTAAACCAAAAGGCATAGCTAGCCACTCAAAATGTCCTTCAGGACAAGTGAATGCTGTCCATTCTATGCTTTCCGGGTGCATTTTTACCTGCCAAAGATCCCGATTTACATACCAAATTTACTAAATAGCTTTTACCTTGTATTCTATTAATTAACTCATTTTTATCAGGTAATTTATATGCATCTGTTCTAGTATTATCATTTAGTCTTTTATAATTTATTACCATGCGAGCCTTGCCTCTTACTTGTTCGCTATGGTTTCTAACCATAAAGGCTGTTGATCTATGTCTAGAAGTGGATCTTCTTATTACTCCTAGTTTTAGTAATTCTTTAATCTGTTTAGTAAATTCTTCAGTGTCTTCATTATTTGCTTCTATTGTTGCTGTTTTTATAGTATACTCGGGATTTATTATGTCTAGTTTACACATAAGTTTATTACTTCCCCAATGTATTAAAGGTTTTTCTCCTATTATTTCCATTTCATCTAATATTGCTACTATATTTTCTAAGTCTTTATGATTGTTTATTTTTCCTATAGTATTTATTCCTTTTTGAAAATTGTAAAATTCTGTTTCTACATTTATTAATGTATAATCTTTTTCTATGTCTTCTATATATGTATTTTCTATATAATTTTCTTCTTTTTCTTCTTCATATAGATTTTTTGAGGAACAAGTACCATTATTGCCACAGTCGTCGCAACAAGGAATTGTATTTAGTTTATTAACTTTATTTAATTCCTTGGTTGGAATTTTTCTAGTTTGTACAGGAGTATATGTTGTATTTCTAAACAAAGATTATTCCATCTCTAGAGACTAGACAACTTCCATTATTTTGTATAAGAAATTGTAAGCCTAACACTAAATCAGTTTTAATATTTAAATCTCTTACTAAAATTTTATATATATTATACGTTGGTTTGTAGAATTCGTTACATGTATTAATAAAGCTTATTTGTGCTTTTTCTATATATTTGTCATAAGTATTGTATGTTCCATCCATTTGTATAGCTGTTATTGGTTCTTTTAATGTTTTTAGTATTGGTAGTATATGTTGAGGTATTATTTTCTTATTAAGGAGACAACCAGTACAACCTGTATCTATTAATGCTAAAGTTTTTATTTCTATATCTTTGATTTTTATTCTCACTAATATTCTTATAGTTCCAAAATTTTTATCTTCATTACATATGAAACTAGTATTGTTTTCTTCTATATTCATTAATTCACTTTCTAGTTGGTCTAAATGTATTGTACCTTGTGTAGTATCCTGGTCTATTTTTTGTTTACCTTTCTCTATTGTAATTAGTCTTTGTTCTAAATCATTCATTCTAGTTTCTAAGGTTATTAGTCTTAGATTAGTAGCATGGTCTTTTGTTTGAACTTGTTCTTGGTTTTTGGTTACTTGTTGTTTTAATTTATTTTCTATACAACTTATACATGATATATATATATATAAAACTGATACAACTATTATCATATTGTATTTGTGTATCGTAATTTTTACTGCTATTGTTAGAAAAAACTTTATATGTATATTTATTTTAGGGGTGATACAAAATGCATTTGCGCATCAATGTTTAAGTTTCAAAGCTAATATGTGTATATGTATATTTATTTTAGGGGTGATATAATATATATTTGTGCATCTATGTTGCAGTTTCAAAACTAACACGTGTATATGTATTATTTATTTTAGGGGTGATACAATATATATATTTGTACATCTATGTTTCAATTTGAAAGATAAAATGTGTATGTGTGATCGAGATTAAGAGAGAGGAGGGAGAAGAAAGGAGAGCGAGATTTGGGAGACAAGGAAGAAACTGTGTATATATGTATCTCAGTTTCAATCGAGATACAAGTTGTATATGAGATACAACCTTCTCGCTTCTCTCATTTGTCTCTCTCGATCTCTCTTGCCTCTCTCTTCTATAAGATTATTGCTATGAATTACAATTCAACAAATTAAAATTACTATTCATAATTAAGTTCATACTATAACTATTTGATAAAAAATCCTCTTTATTGAACTTCAAAATTAACTTGTAAAGCTTTGAATTTTTCTGATGCTATAGATGTATAAAGGAAATATGTCATATGAGTTTTAAACAAGTCTTGGGAACATTAAGAAAATTAAAGTCCTCTGATTTTTCTTCTTAAGGAAAAGGACTGAAAATCACTTTGAAAAATCAAGTTAAAGAAACACTACAACAAATATGATATATAGCTATGAAATTATTAGCTACGACATGAAATTCGTCACTAATTATTTGCTTTTAGTGACAAAAATTTCTTTTCGTGCTTAAATATATGAGACACATACTTTTAGTGACGAAACATAAAAATTCGTAGCAAAGTTTTGTCCACTAAAGTTTCCCACCAAAAAATTAATTGGCGCCATTTGTTATGTAGTGTTAGTCACGAATTTAAAGTTATCGGTGACACATTATTTCGTCACTAATAATGTATCTAATTCATGACAAATTATTTTTGTCTTAAAATTTATTAATTTTCGGTCACAAAAAAATTCATCTAAAAAAATATGTTGTTACAACATAAGACAAATTATAGTTTGTAGTTAAATATTATAAGTTTTAGCTAAAAAAATTAGATTTAATCATACCATTTATTTTCTCACTAATAATATAAATAATTGTGACAAAAATTTTATTGACTCTAATCAATCTGTGATTTAGTGACAAAACAAGAATTGTCACAAAATATGTAAGGTGTTAAATAGCGACAACTTAAAATTTGTAGTTAACAATTCAACTATTTGGTACGAAAAAAATTCATAGATAAATACATTTTTTTTTTTGCTACAATTGTTCATAATTACAAGTGACAACTTACAAAATGAATAATACAAGTACTTCATAAGAAATAGACAGAGTCCATTCGTTAATTGGTGAGGGAAAATATTAAAACCAACGAATTCAGTCGATTTTGTAAAAATGAAAAAGTTCAATTCATCAATTTTTTTAAATTACGCAATTATAAAGTGCATCATTTGAAAAATACAATTCAGGCTATAAGTACCGTGAGTGGGGTATGGTTCTACCACTAGATCACTAATATTTGTTGGTTTAACACTTTTGTTTTTTATTTGATACACTTTCATCGATAAAAATGATAGAAAATATAATTTCTCCAGTCTTGGTGCTAATTTTTGTGTGTGTCTATTGATTTGTGATTGGTAAACTGCACAGACTAAGTCGATCTATTTGCTTCTGTCTAAAAATATGTACATATTTAATAGTAATTCCACATACATACGTAGAGCAACTATACAGAGATAACATCGACTTACATACTTAGACTTTGCAAAGGTCCGAAATATTTCATGAATTTCTATTAACTTTTTCCATATGTGTGAAAATCGAAATAAACTTAAAAATGAAAGCACAAATGAAAAAATGAACCAACTAGGATTTCAAATATGTTTTGATGAAGTACTACAATTATGGGTATCGATATTTTTTTCAAAACAATTGATTTACTGATTGAATTGAACCGATTATTCATTTTTTTAATAAAATCAAAAGTTAAATTTTTATATAAATTTATAATTGTACTGCATAATTTTTAAAATTTATAAAAATAAATAAATAAAATGACAGAATCATACTGAATATATTTAAAGATATTTTAAAAAATATATTGTTTAATTAAAATATAATCTACATTTGAATGAATTCTGGGTGGTAAATTTCATGCATTTGTGTATGTATATAAATAATCATATAATATATTATTTCTACGAAAGTTAAATTTGAAAGAAGTGAATGAAGTTAAAAATAAAATAAAAATGAGAGACAAAAGAGAGTTGATCGGATGGTAAGCACTCCTCACTTCCAACCTTAAGGTTGTGAGTTTGAGTCCCTAAGAAAGCATAATATGTGGGAGCTCATGGGAAGGGGTTAAAAAAATTGAGATGTGAGATGAGATAATAGGAAAATTTACCTTTTTTATAAGAATAAATGTGTCCCAAACTAATACATTTAAGAACAAAATATATTTTTATATATAAAATATAGTCATTAGTGACGAAATTAGATTTTGTTCAACAACGAAATACATATAACTTTAGAGACTATTGATGTTGTCACTGATTAAAGTAAAATAATTAGTGACGATATAATTTTGTTGGTAGTAATAACCTTTTTAGTGACAAAGCATACCATTAACTACAAAAAATATATACTTTTTAGGACAAATAAATTTGTCTCAAATATTTAAGTATTTGGGGACGGTTTTTCTTTTTGTAGTTAATATAATTCTTTTAGCGACGAAGCACTAAATCGTCTTTGTATACTTTTAGCGACACACATTTAGTGACGACTTATTGACGAATTATTTTTCGTCTCACAAGATATTTAGTGATGAAATATGTTTTTTAAATGACGAAATTATTTGTCCTTGATAATCGATTTTGTTGTAGTGAAAGTCACCATCATCAGACAAATTACCACTAATTCATAGTATGACATCGACACTACGTGAAAAATATTAAGTGCATCAGCCAGTTGGGTATTTTAATTTTTTAATCAATGATTACTATGTAAAGACAAGAAAAGAATCTGACAATATCTTATTTTTAATTTCATTACGATGCATTTTAATCAACTGATCTAGGTTCATAGATAATATATTGTTCCATATGGTTCATGCGGAGTACTTATTAATTAGGGCCTTATTTAATTGTTATGAAATAATACATTTGTTGATATTCATTCTTTAACTGTTAGTTTTAGAAATTGAATAAAATAATAAATTGTATTGTACCTTGAATTATTTCCCTAAAAGTTAACACTTTTTTTTTTTTGGAACAAGGTCTTCTTTTCTACCCAAACTAGTGGGGAAAACTTATATTATTTTGTTACATATGGTAGATAAATTGGTAGCGATAATTATGTGTATAATCAAAATCAACACTAAAAAGAAGGCTAAAACACAACCTCTCAACTAATATAGCTAGAAGAGTGTAACATTAACTGTGTTCATTAAATTAACACCCTTTTTTCCAAGCATGTGCTGCAATAAGATGCTAAAGGAAACACAACTATAACAGATCAGTATAATCTTGGCTTCTGAGATAGCCTTTTTGTAGCTTTTAAATCCTCCAGTCTTTCCAAAAGCGACTCAAACATAATGTACCTATAATATTTTTAATAGAACAACCTTCTAGTTAGTTAAAATGAAAAAAAAAAAAAAAAAGAAGAAGAGGTTTTTCTTTGTTTGATTTTCAAATCGCCTGAAGATTCTGAAATAGAAGAACTTACCATACAATACGCATACGAGATCAAATGGACTCTGTTGTTTGCTGATTGATGCATGTGGTGGCAGATTGGTGTGTTGAAGTTGAGTCTATGGAATTTGTGGTAAAAGGGAACATCAATCATGTTGTCTCTAATTTGTGAAGACTTTTACTCTCCTTTTGCAGCTACAAAATGGTCTATTCTATTACGTAGAGGCTGATATAAGTAATTATGAAAATTCACAGACAACAAACACATGAATCCTTGAAACACTAAGTCGAGTTAATACATATGATTGTTAGTCCATATGTTACTATGTTTGAGTTTTTGTTATTGGGCCTATTTCCTATTAGGTTAGGTTTTTGTTATTGGGCCTATTTCCTATTAGGTTAGGTTTAGTTAATGGATTCCTATTAGGTTAGGTTTAGTTAATGGATGATTATATATAGTCTTCCTATTCTTTTGTATTTAGACGAATTCTATTAAATTGTAATGCAACTCTTACCTTAATTAAAGTAGTTCTGTTAACATGGTATCAAAGCCTCTACGATCTTGGTAGAAAATCAAAGAGCTTCCGCTGCTGGCGGGTGGCTATTACCCATGTATGTTGCCCGTCCGGCCAATGATTATGTTAGCAAAAGTTGGGTCACCGTGTATCTTGCTGGTGACTATTTTTGGTTTTTTGATTTGTTCGAACTAGGGTTCGTTTTCTTGATTTGTTCGAAATAGGGTTCGAATTTTTGATTTGTTCGAACTAGGGTTCGAATTTTTGATTTGTTCGTTTTTGGTTGGTTCGTTTTTTGATTTGTTCGAACTAGGGTTCAAATTTTTGATTTGTTCGTTTTTGGTTGGTTCGTTTTCGAATTTTTTTGATTTATTCATTTTGGGTTGGTTCGTTTTTTGATTTGTTCGAACTAGGGTTCGAATTTTTTGATTTGTTCATTTTAGGTTGGTTCGGTTTTTTGATTTGTTCGAACTAGGGTTCGAATTTTTTGATTTGTTCGTTTTGGGTTGGTTCGGGTTTTTGATTTGTTTCGGTTTTTTTGATTTGTTCGAACTATGATTCGGTTTTTGATTTGCTGCTTCCGCTGAGTTCTTGATTGCTGTTGCTGTTTGTTTAGATCGATTCGATTTAAGATGGTTTGAAGAGAAGAGGTGGGGATAATTGCTATCAGTTTAAAAAAAAAAAGATGCTGATGTTAAATTACAGCCAAGTGAATGTTTAGAAAGTGGGAAGGAGTTAAATTGTTTTGTTTTCTTTTAGCTGTCAATGCATTGGGAAACAGTTTTAAGAGAAAAAAAAATGGACTTGATGAAGAAGAGGAAGCTTGAGGACAATGGCGTCGTCACTGACATTCTTGTTGCGAGTAGGCTTTCAATCGAAGATGCCCAGAAGATTCTTGAATCTGTTACACCTGAACAAATGTTAGAAATCTTACAAAATGCTGTCGTTCGTCATCCCGACGTGCTTGACCAAGTTTGAGAAATTGTCGATCGTGACGCTACTAAAAGAAAGCTCACGGTTACTCTGCTTGCTTCAGCTGGGATTCAAGGTGGGCCTGGTGGTGGGAGTTCGAATAATCCAGTATTGATTTGCCCTTTTTTCGTTTGAGTCACTTGTCTTCTCAGTGACAAACTCTCAATGCTTATTGCTGTTGCATTGTGAGTTTGACGGGGGATGTTAGTCCATATGTTACTATGTTTGGGTTTTTGTTATTGGGCCTATTTCTTATTAGGTTAGGTTTAGTTAATGAATTCCTATTATGTTAGATTTAGTTAAAGGATGCTTATATATAGTCTTCCTATTCTTTTATATTTAGACGAATTCTATTAGATTGTAATGCAACTCTTACCTTAATTAAAGTAATTCTGTTAACAATGATAATGCCCTTTTATAATTATGACAATGAAACAGGACAAAGTTTGGTTATCTAGAATCATCATGTGGAACTGAACTTAAACTATGAAACAAAAAAAGGTTTGCTTATCTAGATTTTTTCTAGAAAATGAGATTCATAAACTTCATAAGGACAACATAAAGTCATCATCACGCTGAATTGGATTTAAATTAAGTCTATTAGCTTTGAAGCAGGTAATGAACATACATAGGATATTATCTGGAAATTGTGTGTTCGAGTTGATAGTCATTATATTTACTGTTAAAAAAATTATGAATACTTGGTCGTTGATTATAACAGGTTCTAATTAGATATCGTAAAACGCGATACAATTCGATAAAGTTGTGAGAATACCTAGCATGTGAGCCCCAACCTTTCATTTCGTGCAAGTTATTGAGGTATTAAGTCAGTTGTTTGTCTTCTGAAGGGAAAGTTATTAGTCCATATGTTACTATGTTTGAGCTTTTGTTATTGGGCCTATTTCCTATTAGGTTAGGTTTAGTTAATGGATTCCTATTAGGTTAGGTTTAGTTAAAGAATTCCTATTAGGTTAGGTTTAGTTAGTGAATACTTATATATAGTCTTCCTATTCTTTTGTATTGAGATGAATTCTATTATATTGTAATATACAACTCTTGCCTCTTGTTCTTAAAGTAGTTCTGTTAACATGGTATCAGAGCTTCTACGATCTTGGTAAACAATCAAAGAGCTTCCGCTGCCGGCGGGTGGCACCCATATATGCTGCCCGTCTGGCCAATGATTATGTTAGCAAAAGTTGGGTCACCATGCATTTTTTTGGTGATCGATCCATGCTCCTTTTATTTGTTTGGGTTTGGTTTTTGATTTGTTTGGGTTCGGTATTTGATTTGTTTGGGTTCGATTTTGATTTGTTTGGGTTCGGTTTTTTGATTTGTTTGGGTTCGGTATTTGATTTGTTTGGGTTCGATTTTGATTTGTTTGGGTTCGATTTTGATTTGTTTGGGTTCGATTTTGATTTGTTTGGGTTCGGTTTTGATTTGTTTGGGTTTGGTTTTTGATTTGTTTGGGTTCGGTTTTGATTTGTTTGGGTTCAGTTTTTGATTTGTTCGAACTAGGATTCGTTTTTTTTATTTGTTCGAACTAGGGTTCGGTTTTTGATTTGTTCACATATTCTCTCTCCCTCGCTCTCTTTTAAAGCTTCGTCGCTGCCGTCATGTCTAGTCGCTTCGATTCACCGACGTTTACATGGCTGCTGGAAGACATGGTGGTTACAGGGATAATGAATTTAAGGGGCGTGAGGCTGAGTTTGAGGTTTCACGGAGGGAGCTTGGTTATTCCAAGGGGGATTACGAAAGAATTAGAATTGTCTAGCGAGAGTGGGTCTGATGGGGCTATTGAGTCAGACCAGAGGACCAAGAATGCCGCCAATGGGAACCAGTCTTCTGTACAGAGCAAGAAACGAAAATTCCCCCCAATTATATGGGATAGGGAAGATAAGGAAGTGAATAGAATGTCAAAGAGTAGAAATTCACCGTCAACTCAAGTCCAGAACTGCAGCCCATGGAAGAGTTGGAGTTACAGCAGCTGTTTACTCTGCTGCAATTCTGGAATACCTAACAGCAGATGTTCTTGAATTGGCTGGTAATGCAAGCAAGGATCTGAACGTGAAGAGGATCACACCGAGGCATTTACAACTGACCATTCGTGGAGATGAGGAACTTGACACCCTTATTAAAGGGACCATTGCATTGTCCCCTTTCTTACGAAGGTGCAGTCGGCGTCTCGATTTCAGTTTTTGTGTGACAAACTCTCAATGCTTATTGCTGTTGCATTGTGAGTTTGAGGGGGGATGTTAGTCCATATGTTACTATGTTTGGGCTTTTGTTATTGGGCCTATTTCCTATTAGGTTAGGTTTAGTTAATGGATTCCTATTAGGTTAGGTTTAGTTAATGGATTCCTATTAGGTTAGGTTTAGTTAATGGATTCCTATTAGGTTAGGTTTAGTTAGTGAATACTTATATATAGTCTTCCTATTCTTTTGTATTGAGATGAATTCTATTATATTGTAATATACAACTCTTGCCTCTTGTTCTTAAAGTAGTTCTGTTAACAAAAGTATTGCAGAAGGCGTTAAAGATTATGGTGAATCTAAAAAAGCCTTCGATGAGGTAGAATCATAGTAAACGTAGAACCATAATTTGATTAATATGGATTAAGAAGCTTAGCTTTTCAAAAATACCGAAAGGACAACAATTTTTTTTTTTCCTTTTTGAGGCACATTTGTTGGCACAACAACTGAGTTGTAGCACAAAAATGTACACCTGGACAGTAACACCGAAACACATATGTAAGGAAAAATGTAAGAGTTTGATGTTCTAACCTTGTGAAATAGAGGAAGAGCATTCAACATTAAGATTCTCCTTAGTAACACATGTTGATTTAATAGCGTTGAGCGAGTTTGTATTTGCAAGAAGATGTGTAGTTGTTGCGTCTCTATTTTTAAGGCGTCGTCGCAGCAGAAGCACATTCTTTTCAGCTAATGACATATCACAATACATTTCACGTCGTTTGGTATTCTTTTCATAAGCCTCTTTCATTGTGCGAGGATGTTTTCTTGTTTGTTCAGGATTCTTCGCTAAAGAAAGTTGGTGTGTAAAAGTGTTACAACTCCATTCAGTTCAGCAGCTCAAGGTTGCAACAACCTGGAAGAGTCACTGAATTGCACAATAAAGATACTTTAAGAATGAGTTGGCAAATTTCACCATGACAAATAAATACAACGGGAAGCAACTATGATAAGCTATGAACAAATATTTAAATGTGATCTTATAGGGTCCAATTCTGAAAAAGTGGAAGGGGAACTTTATGCTTCAGTTGCAGGTAAAATGAGTGAAGTTAGTTATCTCAGACTCTGTTCTGTGCTCTGCTCTATTTGCTTTCCTATTGAAATTCATATGTTTTGTAATGGACGTACATAATTTTGGGATTCAGTGGGTAAGGTTTGTATACACTTTACACACTCTGCAAATTTCACCTATGAGTATATAGAGTTATTGTTGTTGTGAGCAGAAGTTTGTTCAATTTACTTGTGAGGGTAATTCAGCATGCAATTTGATTCCTTTCAGTGGGCATCATATATTCAAAATAACAATAAATAACCTTCTTTATTAAAGTAGGAGATACTATGTATACACAGTCTCTACTGAAGAATTTTCCTCCAAGTAAGCTAAGGAAAACATATTGGAAGGAACACAAGAACAACTACTGTAACGTAGACACACAATAACAAATAAATAAAAATCAAATTGACAATTGAATATTGTTTATGTATTTGCCCTTCAACTAAAACCAACAAATTAGCTTCGTCTTATTGAGGCAGTAAGGCCATTTACATTTTCTTTTCTTTTTTATGAATTTCAAAGAGAAGCAATAAAAATAGTTAATCTGACTGTGGAAAAAGGCAATCCATCAAAGATTCAAAATAAAACAAGGAAGAGAAAAGGTTGAGCAAAGTCGAAGCCAAGTAGCTGAAGCAGCTTCCAAATCTTCTAATGGTCAAACAGAGATTTCAGTAAGAAAGCTCACCTAATAACGCACTATAGGAACAGCACGCGTCACGTATAACACAAATACAAAGAAATAACTTTGAATTTCCCAAAATACCCCTACCACCAGAAGCAGCTCGATCTCGTTATTGCCTTATATATAAGTAGGGAGTAATATATTATAAAAAACTCTATTCTCTTCATCTTTTTTTTTTTTTGGTGTTTATACATAAAATCATGACTTTTCTCAATTATTAAAAACTTGAATTTTTTTTCAAAAAATAAATTTTACTATTTATTTGCTTACAATAATAGTAAAAAATTGAGGTCAACGGAGATAATGATTCCTCTCATGACCAGTTTCTCAGAATAAACTATACTGTTGTGTCATGTGACATGGAGCAATGTCCATTTCATTTCTATGACGTCTAGTACTGCTGACTTCAGAAGTTTTCAAATATTGAATATTTACGATTAATTTGAATGGAGAATTAGGTGACCAATATGACTCATCGTCCAATGAAAAATTGTAATTTTAAGAGCAATACTCAATTGCAGTTTCAATGGAGTATTGCTTTTTTTTTTTTTTTTGAAAATTTTAAATTTATTTATATGAATTTTTCGTTAGATCTAATAGCATCACTATATATGAAAAATAACAAAATTGTCACATTTTAAAAAAAAAAAAATATGTAATGAAATTTGTCCAATTATAGATGAACTTCACTTAAAAAATAAATAAGTTATTGCAGTTCATGAACTAAGGCATATCTTTTGTTATAATTTTTTTTAGGGTTCGTTCGTAATGGAATGAACTCCGATCTTCTTGTTTTAGAAAAATATTGTAGATCGTTCAGTTATGGGCAAATTCTAATATTTTTTTAAAAAAAATTGAACCAACTAAGACAAAGCCGGATGTCTGCGTTTTTTATGAGCATGTTTTCTGCTCACTTAAAATAATCACATCCATCATTTTCCTGAAATAACAAAACAAGAAAATAAGTGAATATCCAAATATTTTGAAGTGAACAACCTTTTTTTTTTTTACATTTGAAGCGCACAACTCCAAAACTTACGATAGAAATTTCTTGGAGTCCTCAATGTTTTCATTTTACAGTACTCTTTGCATTTACAAACATTTGGTTCAATTGAATATACAGACTCTCCAAATTGTTGAGACGTAACTATCAAATCTCAAAAATCAAAATATAAAGTATGAAAAAATAGAAGATGGATGAGAAAATGTGGAGTGAATAATCCATATTTATTGTTGAAGAAAGATATATAGTTTCGCATGAAGAAGAAATGGATATAGATTTACATGAGGAGTTAATAAAAAGAGGTGTAGTTCGCCCATTTGTGAGCTAACTACCTTTAAAGTTTGTGTAATATTGGTAAAAGGGAAAACGGTGTTAAAAAATGATAATTATAGTTCGCCCACAAATGAGCGTTTTGGTGTGTGCTTTTAAAGAGTGTCCCTTTTAATATTTAGGGTTCAAAAAGTATTCGTTTTAATGTTGGACTCTAAAGAGTGTCTAATAACCAATCATTTTCCTGTTTTCCTCTTTCGATAAAATTTAGCCACTATAATGGCTTTATTTAAAAAAATGGGTCCACAATGAAAAAGGAGGGAAGCAAATGATAGAAAGCAGACGGATGTTCCAAGAACATCATGATTATTGATTATTAGTTTTTATGTCTTACAATATTTTAATGAATATGTAAAGAGAAGATTTGGAGGATGTTTCTTAGAGACTTCACGTACCAAGTGACCATTAGTTGATTTCAAGATAATTTATTAGGGATTAAATTCAGGTGGGTCTACCATCTATTTTTTTTTTATTATTATATAGACTAGTGAAAGCACCTGCCATTATTCTATGACAGTAAAGATAAAAGAGTGAGGCAAATACAATAATCTTAAATATTAAAATAATTATCCTATCTCAATCTGGCCAATAAACAGCCCGCACTCGCTATAATCTATTGCCTAAAAAGAATAACAATCAATCAACCAAAAGGATTTGTTAAAGTTAATTGCTCATTTACAAGATATGGATATATCACTAATCACATAGGGCCATTATTAGATAAGCATTTCCAGGGACCTAGCCCCTTATTCATTGTGTCACACTTACCACAGCTCCAATACTATTATGTGATAATCTTAGTGCACTTTACATGGCAGTGAATCTAGTATTGCATGCCAGGACTAAACATGTAGAGATAGACTATCATTTTGTTAGAGAAAAGGTGGTAAGGGGACAACTCATAACCCATTTTGTTCGATCACAAGATCAACTAGCTGGCATACACACCAAGGCACTTACAAAGCATCAATTTGCAGCCTTTCGAAGCAAGCTAGGAGTGGTTAATCCACCTCTCACTAGCTTGAGCGAAAGTGTTGGAAACTAGCGTAAGGAGTAGAATTGTGTTAGCATTAGGAGCTAGAGTGTATATATGTATTGCATTAGGAGGTTTAGTGTTGTTTTGTACTACTAGTAAGAGTTAACTTACAAAGTAGAATTCAAAGTAGAACTCTCTTATATTGTAACCTGCCAGCAACCTATATAAGGAGGTATTGTAGAGTAGATTTACATAGGAAATATATCAATAAGATTATTGAGCCGTTCTTTTCCTATATGTATTGTGTATTCTACAATGTTGAAGGGTGTAACCATTCATCTAAAAGCTTAAGCTTTTAGAGAGCATACTTTTATTAGTTAATGATATTTTCAACACGCCCCTTCACGTGTGGATTTGATTTTTTTTCATGGGCCAAACACGTGAAAATTCTTTTTAATTTGAATGGCGGTGATATTCGAACCCAAAACCTTTAACTGCTTTAATACCATATAAATGTTAAGTTCATTGATAAGAAATTAGGTTGTTTGGTGAAAAGAATCTTATAACTCAACTAATCATATGTATTATAAGTTGAAAAAGGATGAAAAATTATTTTCTGATTATAGAGGAAAAAATCACATATCATTAGGCTTCATAAAAATAGATTTATCAACTAATGTAAGTTCTATTTGATTTAATTTAAATTAATTTTAATTCAAAATCAATCCAAATCAAACCATAAAAAGATGTTGCCTTTTTCTTGTGCACGTGATAGAAAAACATGGAAAAATGGCTTTCCACTAGTCCACTTGCCTAGTGAGAAACTTCAAAGAAGCCTCAAATTCTAAATAATACTATTCATTAATTAATGGGGGCCTTTTTCAGGTGCATGTACCTTGTTGCTCCTCTATTTCCCTATATATACCCCAATTTCCACTGCTCATCCAAAATTCACAATCTTTTCTCTCTTTACCTTTATATATACAAAACCTTCAAAATCTCATAATGTATCAATTACCCATTTCTAGAGAGTTACCTCCGACTATTTTTCCGGCAGAATTACCGGTGTATTGCCGGAGTTCAAGTTTCAGTAGTCTCATGCCATGTTTAACCGAATCATGGGGTGACTTGCCGTTAAAAGTTAACGATTCCGAAGATATGGTAATTTATTGGCTTCTACAAGACGCTTTTAGTATCGGATGGACGCCGTCAAATTTAACGTCCGCGGAAGTGAAACCCGAGCCAAGGGAGGAGATTGAGCCAGCTATGAGCACTCCTGTTTCTCCGCCGACAGAGACTGCGGCGGCTCCAGCGGCTCTGCAGCCTAAAGGAAGGCATTACAGGGGCGTTAGACAAAGGCCATGGGGAAAATTTGCGGCGGAAATAAGAGATCCGGCTAAAAACGGCACACGGGTTTGGCTTGGAACTTACGAGTCGGCTGAGGAAGCCGCGCTAGCTTATGATAAAGCCGCTTTTAGGATGCGCGGTACTAAGGCTATATTGAATTTCCCGCATAGAATCGGTTTAAATGAGCCGGAGCCGGTTAGAGTGACGGTTAAGAGACGATTACCTGAACCGACCAGTTCGTCGGTATCATCAGCTTCGGAAAGTGGCTCGCCAAAGAGGAGGAGAAAAGGTGTAGCGGCTAAGCAAGCCGAATTAGAAGTTCAGAGCCGGGGACCAAGTGTTATTCAAGTTGGTTGCCAAATGGAACAATTTCCAGTTGGCGAGCAGCTATTGGTTGGTTAAAATATGGAGCTATCAACGGCAAGGGCCTGTTTGGCTTTGAAGTGGACAGAAAATAGCAAATCATTCCACTTGGTGAGAAGTGGACCAAAGAGGCCATTTGGATTATGTGTATCTAGCGTGTAAAGTGCACTTTTTAGTTTGTGTTTTGATGAAAAAAAAACACACACATTTTCATATAGTGGCTTTTGATTTTATTAAATGAATAATATTATCTCTATCCCTATAATTGAGTTAGGTCGAAAATAATGAAGTTAGTTAGCACTATACAATGACAAATAATGAAGTAATTAGACAAATGTTGATTTGCAAACAAGGGAAAAATAATTTTCTTCTGAGAAGTGTTGGATAATATCAATGTTCTGCTTATGACAAGGTCTACGAGGGGTGGGGTGGTCTGGGTCAAAGTCAGGATCAAACATAACGCTTGTTTTATGGACTTAGTTACATAATAAAATTGCGCCTTTGCTACCAGTTATAACTTTTGACATGATGGTAAGCACTTGATCCTAGCAAGTGTATTCGAGTTAAGATCGTGGGTTTGATTTCCAAGAGCCAGAGGCGAACCCATCTCTAAGCTAAACCTAAAATTAAATAAAATCTCGAAGCTAAACTTAAAATAAAAACAATAAAGTGCTTACCATCAACTATAACTCTTAACATGATGGTAAGCAGTTGATCCTAACAAGTGGTATCAAAGTTAAAATCATGAGTTTGATTCCCAAGAGCCAGAGGCGAACCCATTTCTAAGCTAAACTTAAAATAAAAATAATGAAATAGGTCTCTCTCTAGGTGTATTCGAACCTAGTGTCGCAAGTAGTTCCTCTAGCTTGTACCAACGGCACAAAGACACTACTATGCTTTCCATGGGTGCACTGTTGATTATATCCTAGTTTGTATCAGTTTCTTAAGATAATATACATATATACACATGTTTTTTTTCTGAAGTTATTGGTTGCACATGTACCCCATCGATACATGGGGTCTGCCTCTGTCAAGAAAAACATTTTACATAGGGCAAGTATTATGAGGGGGATTGTTGGGTAATGCCAATAAATGAGAGCTAGGTCCACGAGGAGCTGGGTGGCCATGTCAGAGTCATGATCGAACATGACACTTGCGTGGGCCGTGATGGACTTAGTTAAGAAATAAAATTGTATTTTTACTATCAACTATAACTATAACTTTTGACATGATGATAAGTGTTTGATCATAATATGGAGGATATACCTTCAATAAGGAACAGTTCATAAAATTACAAAAAGGACAAAAGAAAAACAATTGGCATAGTTAGATGTGTACATATTTAGCATAGTTAGATGTGTGTATATTTCCTTCCACATGTATTTTGTTTTCTGTCACATTGAACCCCATGAATTTGCAAGGACTTTCTTCACTCTCTCACCTGAATATTCTCAAAAATTATTGATAAGTTAAGGAAAATTATTTTCTCATCTGCCCCACTCCGTGGCTCCCATCCATAAAACAAATGTGTGTACGTCGAAAACTATTTAAATTTGTTAGTAAATGTTCTTTAACTATTCAAATTAGAAAATAATAACAATTATTGAGCATTTAAAGACCTAATAGGCCTTCTTAACTATAGTTTGCCTATTTACGTATCATAGCTATAGGTTAAATAGCTATTGCCTCTCAAAATTTGAAAAATCTCTTAGGGGTCATTTGGTACAAAGATTAATAACGCAGGGATTAGTAATACAGAGACTAGTAATGCAGGGATTAGTAGTGCATAGATTAGTAATGCAGAATTTATTTTAATTTATCAAGTGTTTGGTTCATTGTTTCCCACCTCATCTTGTGTTTGGATTAAAACTCTATAAAAAGTTTCTTTTCAATTATACCCTTGAATTATTATGTAATTGGGTCAAGGTATATAATTGTCGGACAATATTATTTTTTTATGGTCTTCTAACTAATTATGAGAAGAACAATTTTGTTGTCATATTTGCTATTTTTTCACTTGAATTATTTGAGGATAAATAATTGTCATCTTAATAAATTGATCACTCACAAAATGTCATTATATTTTTCAATTTAAAAAAGATAAACCATCTACTTTTAAAATCGAAAAGACCGTCAACAATGGTAAAATTGAATAAACCATCCACATCTACACATAAAAATTGCAAGTTGTAATTTTAATATGTATGTATGTAAATAAACAACTCACATTTCAAATTTATTGATTTGTATTAGATTTATTTAGTAACGAACAACTCACTCTAAATAATTTGTACGCTAATTTATCTAAATAAACTTACTAGTACAAATATAAATCATAAAATTAAGAAAATAAACAAAATAATTAAAATATGAGGGATATTTTTGTCTTTACATAGACTTATCCCATGGTATTAAATCCAATGTATTACTAATACATCCAAATGGAAGGTATTAGTAATACATCATATAATACCATGTAGGAGGTATAACTAATCCATGGATTAGTTATACATAGACCTAAATTTCTATCAAACATAGTACTAAATAATACCTTACATAATACAAGGACTATTTCTTCTAATGCAGCCTACCAAACGACCCCTTAGTGTGTTTTTAAGTGTGGAGTAGTCAGATGATTTATCACTTCAATATATCATCTCTTTTATAAAACACATTACATCATTTTAATTTCAATAAGCCGTAAAACTTTAGACATATCATTTCAATTAATATTGATCATGAATACAATTGAGGGGAAACTACACAAAATACTCATCGGGACCTATTTAATTACTTGTTTTTACTCGAATGGGATTTAAGTATAGTTGCTACCCATTCCTTAGCATCTGATTTGCTTCAGAATACACTAGGGTATGTGCCAATTGCTTTTTGACGTTTTCCCAGTACATTTTCTTTTGATTTTTCCTTTTAATTCCTTTTTCTTCTTTTGTTTTGTTCCTTTCTCTTCTTTTGTCTCTCTCTCTCTCTCTCTCTTTTCATTTGAAAAAAATAAAATTAAAATTTTAGCGAACTATTTTTAGATTAAGGGTGTGTTTGGTATGAAGGAAAATATCTTCCATGGAAAATGTTTTCCTGAAAAACAAGTAGATTTTTAACTTATTTTCTCGTGTTTGGTTGGTGAGTAGAAAATATTTTTCGGAAAAGATTTGTAGTGTTTGATTTATGAATTAAAAATGTTTTTGAGAAATATATTTTATTTTTACTAGAGTAGAAAATAATTTTTGAAATTGAAAATATTTTTTAAAAACAAACTTTTTTTTTGGGGTGGGTGGGGAGGGGGGCCTGGTGGGGCGCTGGCGGGGGGTCGAGGGTAGGAATGAAAAAATAAAATTTGAAGTTTAAAAACAAACTTATTTAAATTTAAGAAAAATGAGTTGATTTGGAAAATATTTTCCAAAACATTTAACCCAACCAAACATGAGAAAATTCAAAAACATTTTCTGGAAAATGTTTTCCTTCATACCGAACACACCCTCAATAAAAATATAAGAAAATCAAATAGTTACACTACAACAAAAAGTAATTAAAAATAAATAAATTCTAAAATACACTAAATTATTTATTAAAATATAAATTAATAGAAAATATATTCTTATAACAATTTTTTTTTTTGCAAATGAAAAAAAAATTACATCTAAAATACAACTCTATCTTTTGTATCTTTTTTACAATAAAAATTAGGATATAAAATTAAATGTCAAAATTATCATATATAATTATGTAGCACAAATGTATATACATTTATACATAATATTTACACAATATTTATACATTGGAGGAGTTCATCTTCCTCAACAAGATGATTTTGTCATTTTAATCCAAATCATCTCAAACCTCTTATAAATAGTTCCAAATTTTTAGATATAAGCTTCTCTAGATATTTTTGAGTAATTTCATATATAATTCACTCGAAATGTTTCACATTTGCGACGTGTAGAATTTTAGTTCTCAACATAACCCACAATCTTAATGATACATATCTTGATACTTGAGGAACTCAAGCCAAATAAAGCATTTAGGAACCCTTCAACTTGTTCCTCTACTTCTTCCTCTAAGGTCTAGGTACATCCACACATTTTTCTAGTTACTCTCCTTTTTAATTTCCCTTTTACCTCAACTCCTTCTATAGACTGTAAGACTCTTTGTTTGTATTGATGTTCAAGGAAGTGCCTTTCCTTAAAAATGCAACCGATGCCCTGTTTCCTCAGTGAATCAAGGGTAATAGGTAGATGTATTCGTATTAATAAAGATCTAAATTGTAGTATTTGGTTAGGGTAGTTTATTCTCAAAGGTTGTTGGGCGAGAGGGATAGTAAGTGTCTATTAAGAGTAGTTTGTGAATTTCATCGATATGTAAAGGCTAAAAGTCTTGGTGGTATTTTGAGGAGGTATGAAGGAAACAAAATGAATAAGGACTCTGAATGTCACGATCCAAATCAGGGGATCATGCATGCACCTATTCTAATCTAATTAGATAGGTGATTTTTTACCAACTTAGATTTCCTCATTTAATTAAAAAATATTCTACATAAAAGTATTTGCATTGATAAGGTAAATGAAATAAGAAAATTCCTTTCGGACTTTACAAAATATTCAACTACTCCCAAGGACCTAGTCTAGATAGGTACAAGAACTTATAATAGAGTACATACATAATATAAATAAATACACATGAGAGAGATACTACTTTCACTTGAGAACAAGGTGGGTAGAAGTTGATGCTAAATAATCACTGTCCACGCTTCAAACATTGAAACAAACCTACACCAACCAAAAGTGTAACAAAAGTAGTATCAGTACATCATAGGTCAACCTGGATTAATTTCACGTAAAGGTATCACAGAATTAACAGAAACAACAAGCATAAACTTATATATCACCTTTTTAAAGGTGAAATATTGACTCATTAAGCTAGTTTCATTTTTTATTTTAAAACAAAATAACAATAATGTCTGGATGTCCCAAAGGACCAGCCCACACTACTAAAAAAAACAGTGAATACCGACCTAAAAATTGCCGACCTCAAATGGAGATCAGTAATTTCCGCCCTCCGGAGGTCCGTATTCTTAAAAAGTACAAAAAATTAAAAAAAACTTTAGGAAACCACTTCTATGCAAAATAAAGCAGGAAAACAAAATTCCGACCTCTGAAGGTCGGAATTTTTCCCTGGAAAAATGAATTACAATAAAAATGACCTTTTGATGTCGGTATTAATAAAATAAATAAATAACAATATTTTTTTTTCTCAATTAAATATAAAAAAACAAAATTGAGAAATATTTTGATTTAATTTTATTAACTTCCGGAGGACAGTTTTGCGTAAATAAATCATCTTTTGGATGACGGTTTATATAAATTAAATTAATATAAAATACCGACTTCATGTGGTCAGTATTTTTATTTCATCGAAATACTTAGCGACATCCGGAGGTCGGTTAGTTTATTACACAATAGTTTATGCAAAATAAAGCAGGAAAACAAAATACCAACATCTGGAGGTCGAAATTTAAAAAATACAAAAATAAAATTACCGACCTCCGGAGGTCAGAATTTCAAAAATACAAAAATAAAAATACCGACCTCCGGAGGTCAGAATTTAAAAGATACAAAAATAAAATTACCGACCTCCGGAGGTCAAAATTTCAAAAATTCAAAAACAAAAATACCGACCTCAGGAGGTCAGAATTTAAAAAATACAAAAAATAAAAAATACCGACCTCCGGAGGTCGGAATTTAAAAAAACAAAAATAAAATTACCGACCTCCGGAGGTCAGAATTTCAAAAATACAAAAATAAAAATCTCGACCTCAGGTCAGATTTAAATAATACAAAAATAAAAATACCGACCTCCGGAGGTCGGAATTTAAAAAATACAAAAATAAAATTACCGACCTCCGGAGGTCAGAATTTCAAAAATACAAAAATAAAAATACCGACCTCCGGATGTCGGAATTTAAAAAATACAAAAATAAAATTATCGACCTCCGAAGGTCAGAATTTTAAAAATACAAAAATAAAAATAACGACCTCCGGAGGTCGGAATTTAAAAGATACAAAAATAAAATTACCGACCTCCAGAGGTCAGAATTTCAAAAATACAAAAATAAAAATACCGACCTCGGGAGGTCGGAATTTAAAAAACACAAAAATAAAATTACCAACCTCCGGAGGTCAGAATTTTAAAAATACAAAAATCAAAATACCGACCTCTGGAGGTCTGTATTTAATTTTATCATCTTTCGGAGGACGGTTTTGCGTAAAATAAAAAACAAAAAAATATATTATAATACCGACTTCCGAAAGTTGGTAAAATTAAATAGTATGTAATTAAATTAATTTTCATTAAATAAATCGTCTTCCGGACGACAGTTTTATATAAGTTAAAAGACAAATTAATATAAAATACCGACCTCATGAGTTCGGTATTTTTATTTCATCTAATTACTTTTAATAAAAGCGACATCCGGAGGTCAGTTTGTTTAAAATGTTCCTATAAATCATAATTTTGCTAGCATAATACTAAATTTTCATTCTACACCTATTATTAATTGTTTAAAAAAGTGTAACAATTTTGTATACTTTTATAAATAAAAAGTTAGAATTCGTGGAATAAATAAAAAAATATCTATAATCCATATTTAGAGTATGAAACTACATTGATATGAATTAAGAGATAATTATACTTATATTTGTAGGGTAATGTACAAATTCTATTAGTTTGTTGTCAAATGATGAACTTAATATATCATGTCATGATGTACAGGTGAAGAGCTAATTAACATATAATATAATCTATTCGAGTATGAAATGCGAGATAATATTATTATATACGTTCGATCTTGAATGGATGTCAAGTGTAGTGATAATATCGTAGGCAATGATGACATGTAAAGGATAATTCATCGGAGTATGAAATACGTTGATTAATTATATACACTCATTGAGTAGTTCAACAAATCAAGTCTTACATATATATATATATATATATATATATATTTATATATATATATATATATATATATATATATATATATATATTAGTGGCTCAGATATGAAATACATTATCAATTAAAGAAATACCGATGATCAATTCAAGGAGATTTATATATTAAATTTGATATTGATAAACTTTAATTTGTTGATCGACAAAATTAAATTTATATAATTAGGAGGTATATAATTTAAATTTATAAAATTAACTTGATCAATAAAATTAAATTTATTAAATTAAACTTCTGTTGATGTGTAGTTAAATTAAATATATATATATATATATATATATATATATAATTTATAAATGTAATTTTAATTAATAAAATCAACCTCAAGAGATGAGTTTATATTAAAATAAATTAATAAATACCAACCTTAAGAGGTCGGTATATTTAAATTATTATTTTATTTAAATAATATCAACATCCCGTGGTCGGTAAATTAAACACTTCTCTTAAAAAAAGAATGATATAGTATCAAAACCCTAAGTCATCTCTCACTCCACTCTCAGTCCTCTCTCTCACCCCAACCCACCCCCATCTTGCCCATCGGGCTTACTTTTCAGAGTGATCTTTCTCGATTTCGGAATGGAAAGGCCTGGTTAAAGGCAAAATTCGGTGTAATTCGGTATTAAATAAATAAATAAATAAAATTTATTTTTTCTCAATTAAATAAATCGTCTTCCGGAGGATGGTTTTGTGTAACATAAAAAAATAAAAAATTATAATATGGACTTCCGGAAGTCGGTAAAATTAAATAGTATGTAATTATATTAATTTTCATTAAAATATTTATATAGTGACTTCTAGAAAAATTAATAAATTAATATTTTCTTTAAATAAATCGTCATCCGAATGACGGTTTTATATAAGTTAAAATATAAATTAATATAAAATACTGACCTCCCGATGTCAATATTATTTAATTAACCTGATTACTTTTTATTTATCTTAAAATTTAATGTGATACCGACCTCATGAGGTCGGTATTTTTTATTAAATCTAATTACTTTTAATAAAAGCAACATTCGAAGGTCGGTTTTATGAAATACGTTGATAAATTATATACTTCTCGAGTAGTTTGACAAATCAAGTCTTATATATTAGTGGTAATGTACAAATTCTATCAATCCGTCATCAAATCATGAACTTAAAATCTCATGTAATGATGTAGAGGTGAAGTGCTAACATATAATCCATTTGAGTATGAAATGTGAGATAATATTCGTAGAAATGTCATGATAACAATTAATTATAAACTTTATATTTATATAATTAATTGTTTAATTATTTGTACGTATAACCTTCAATGTCTTATTTCGTTTTATGAAAGAGACAATAGAACGTAGTAAATTACTGTACAAAGCAAGTAATTCTATCAAGATTATTACGTTCGATCTTGAATGGATGTCAAGTGTAGTGATCATATCATAGGCAATGACATGTAAAGGATAATTCATTGGAGTATGAAATATTTTAATTAATTATATACTCCTCGAGTAGTTTAACAAATGTAGTCTTATATATTAGTGGTTTAGATATGAAATATATTATCAATTAAAGAAATACCGATGATCAATTCAAGGAGATTTCTATATTAAATTTGATATTGATAAATTATCAATAAAATTAAATTTATATAATTAGAAGGTATGTAATTTAGATTTATAAAAATTAAATTGATCGATAAAATTAAATTTATTAAATCAAACTTTTGTTGATACGTAGTTAAATTAAATTAAATATATATAATATACATATATAATTTTAATTAATAAAATCGGCCTCAAGAGGTGAGTTTATATTAAAACAAATTATTAAATGCTGACCTTAAGAGGTCAGTATATTTAAATTATTATTTAATTTAAATAATATCGACTTCACGATGTCGGTATTTATTGAATATTTTAAATATTAATAATTATTTTAAAAGATACCGACATTCCGTGATCGGTAAATTAACACTTCTTTTTAAAAAAGAATTATAATCTCAAAACCTTTAAGTCATTTTTTTCACTCCAAGCTCTCCCACTCCTCTCTCACGTCGTCTGACCCACTCGATCCCTTTGACCCTTGATCCGGACCACGGTCGGCAGCGAAGTGGCGCCACCATCCCGATCGGTGCGCCGCCTCGATCAACAATAGCCAGCATAGGCTGCAAAGAAGACCGATACTCACACCTGCTAGTAGCAGGAGGTCACGCCGGAGCCTTCATCTCGACCGGCGCCGCCTCCATCCCGACCCACTGCCCTTCTCCTTTAATTCAAGGCTAGGGTTTCATAATATTAGTTTTAATTTCTTTCAATTTGAGTGTTGAATTTGTTAGTTAGTGTATTGAATTGGTTTTTTGTTATTGATTGTTAGTTAATTAGTAAGTGAATGATTTAGGGTTTTTGATTGTTAGTTTGAATTAGGGATTATTTGATTGTTAGTTTGTGTTTGTTGATTGTGAATTGAAAATTTTAATGTTAGGGTTAGTTTGAATTAGGATATCTTAGGATTTGTTTGAAATTTGACATTTCTTGAGTTAATTAGTTTGATTTTGGAATTGTAGAATTAGATTGAATTAGGGTATTTAAGGAGTTGTTTGAATTTGGGTATTCAATTTGAGTGTTGAATTTGTTAATTAGTGTATTGAATTAGTTTTTTTATTGATTGTTAGTTTATTAGTAAGTGAATGATTTAGGGTTTTTGATTGTTAGTTTGAATTAGGGATTATTTGATTGTTAGTTTGTGTTTGTTGATTGTGAATTGAAAATTTTAATGTTAGAGTTAGATTGAATTATATTTGGGGAGTTGTTTGAATTTGGGTATTATTTGAGTTAGTTTGAATTATTATTGAGATTTTAGGACTAATAGTTTGAATTTGGGATTAGGAATAGCTAGCTAGTTTGAATTTAGGATTTTAGCACTAGTTAGATTTTGGGATTTTAGGACTAGTTTGAATTTGTGATTTTAAGACTAGTTTGAATTTTGAATTTAGGACTAGTTTGAATTATTATTGAGATTTTAGGACTACTAATAGTTTGGATTTGGGATTTTAGCACTATAGTTTGGTTTTTGAATTCTAGGAGTACTTCCAACTTGTGATTTTAAGACTAGTTTGAATTTGGAATTTAGAACTAATGGTTTGAATTATATTTGATATTTTAGGCTAATTAATAGTTTGAATTTCGGAAAATTTGGAACTAATTAGCTTGAATATATAACTAATTAAGTTTAGAAATTAGATATGAACTTGAATTGAAACTTGAACTCATTGAAACTTGAATATATATATATATATGTATATATATATATATATATATATATATATATATATATATATATATATATATATATATATATAACTAATATTCTTGGATTTGAAGTTTATATTTAACTAAACTTGAATATTATTGATGACAAAATTGATTTTCTTGCAAGATCGATTTGTGTCCATCTAGTGTTGACACTTAACTTTAATTTAGGAATAATGTGTTTGTTAAGCGTAAGTACCAACACTAGTTGATCCTATTAATGACAAAATTGATTTTCTTGCAAGATCGATTTGTGTCCATCTATTCATGTGGGCATGTTCTTTCATTTTCTATGTTGATGCTTGTTTTCAAATTGGCTCGTATTTAGGAAATAGGCAGTTGACGAATCTCGATGTTGCTGTGTGTTTGTGCCATGTAGTAACTAATAATTATTGAATCTTTTTCTAGTGTTGAAAGAGTTGATTTTGCGGGCTAGGCAACTAAGGAAGCTCAACATCAAAAAAAGTTGATACAAGCTTCTTTCATCAAAGTAGAAGATAAGGTTTGGTGTTTCTAACTTTATAAAGTTCAAGTACAATTTCTTTTTATAATGTGTTTGTGTCCTTCTAGTATTGATACTTAGTTTAAATTTTGTGATAATTTGTTTGTGTCCATCGAATGTTTGTTTAGCATAATTAAGTACCAACACTAGTTGATCCTATTGATGACAAAATTGATTTTCTTGCAAGATCGATTTGTGTTCATCTAGTATTGATACTTAGCTTTAATTTAGGAATAATGTGTTTGTTAAGCATAAGTACCAACACTAGTTGATCCTATTGATGACAAAATTGATTTTCTTGCAAGATCGATTTGTGTCCATCTAGTGTTGATATTTAGCTTTAATTTAGGAATAATGTGTTTGTTAAGCATAAATACTAACACTAGTTGATCCTATTGATGACAAAATTGATTTTCTTGCAAGATCGATTTGTGTCCATCTAGTGTTGACACTTAGCTTTAATTTAGGAATAATGTGTTTGTTAAGCATAAGTACCAACACTAATTGATCCTATTGATGACAAAATTGATTTTCTTGCAAGATCGATTTGTGTCCATCTAGTGTTGACACTTAGCTTTAATTTAGGAATAATGTGTTTGTTAAGCATAAGTACCAACACTAATTGATCCTATTGATGACAAAATTGATTTTCTTGCAAGATCGATTTGTGTCCATCTAGTGTTGACACTTAGCTTTAATTTAGGAATAATGTGTTTGTTAAGCATAAGTACCAACACTAATTGATCCTATTGATGATAAAATTGATTTTCTTGCAAGATCGATTTGTGTCCATCTAGTGTTGACACTTAGCTTTAATTTAGGAATAATGTGTTTGACACTACTTGTTGGAATTAAGTCAAAACTAATGTAGTTAAAGTTAAAAAGTTGTTAAGTTGTTTAAATAAGTTAAAATAAATAATGTCGTTTAGTTGGTGGATTAAGTTGTTGGAATTAAGTCAAAACTAAACTAGTTAAAGTTGTTAAATTGTTTAAATTAGTTACAATAAATAATGCGGTTTATTTAGTGACTTTAGTTATTGGAATTAAGTCAAAACTAATGTAGTTAAAGTTAAAAAGTTGTTAAGTTGTTTAAATAAGTTAAAATAAATAATGTGTTTTAGTTAGTGAATTTAGTTGTTAAGTTGTTTAAATAAGTTAAAATAAATAATGTCGTTTAGTTGGTGGATTTAGTTGTTGGAATTAAGTCAAAACTAAACTAGTTAAAGTTGTTAAGTTGTTAAAATTAGTTATAATAAATAATGTGGTTTATTTAGTGAATTTAGTTATTGGAATTAAGTCAAAACTAATGTAGCTAAAGTTAAAAAGTTGTTAAGTTGTTTAAATAAGTTAAAATAAATAATGTGTTTTAGTTAGTGAATTTAGTTGTTAAGTTGTTTCAATAAGTTAAAATAAATAATGTCGTTTAGTTGGTGGATTTAGTTGTTGGAATTAAGTCAAAACTAAACTAGTTAAAATTGTTAAGTTAGTTAAATTAGTTATAATAAATAATGTGGTTTAGTTAGTGAATTTAGTTGCTGGAATTAAGTCAAAACTAATGTAGTTAAAGTTAAAAAGTTGTTAAGTTGTTTAAATAAGTTAAAATAAATAATGTCAAAATTATCATTATTGTTTGTGTAGATGGATCCTGATCGTAGTTGGATGTATAATAGAAACAATCCTGGTCGAGCGGGTATGATTCCAGAATTCGCAGAAGGTGTCACCAGATTTATAAATCATGCAAAGACACTTGATGATTTTTTAACTTCAAGATTGATTAGGTGTCCATGTGTAAATTGTGAAAATGTGAGATATCATACAATAGAGACTGTTGCTATGCACCTTATGATGAATGGATTCAAACCATGGTATACAGTTTGGACTAGTCATGGTGAGGTTGAAAGTGACGCTATGTTTAATAACTTTGTTGTCGGTGAAAGTAGTACATCTACCGAGCATAATTATTTCCAAGGTTCTAGAATGTCAGATATGGTTGATGATGCTTTTAGGATGCATTCTGATTTTGAACAAGGAGAAAATATAGAAGAAGCTCCTAATGAAGAAGCAAACATTTTTTATGAACAATTGCGTGATTGTAGTAGTCCTTTGTTCAACGGGAGTCAACACTCTAAATTGTCTGTTGCAGTTAGATTGTTAAGTATCAAATCTGACAATAATATGTCTCAAGGAGCAATGGACTCTATGATAGATCTTATGAGGGAATTAGTTGATCCCAATGTAGAGATTCCTGATTCTTATTATAAAGCAAATGCATTGGTGTCTAAGTTAGGACTCTCCTCGATAAGAATTGATTGTTGTGAAAAAGGTTGCATGTTATACTTTAAGGAGGATGTCGATCTAGAGTCTTGTTTGTAGTCACCCTCGCTATAAGACTGGTTCTACCGGAAAGAAACTTGTTATTAAGGCGATGCATTATTTACCTCTTATACCAAGATTGAAGAGGTTGTATACATCAAATAGCTCTGCTCCTCATATGAGATGGCACCGTGAAAATAGAAGGCCACCTAGTGTCATGTGTCATCCATCTGAAGGAGAGGCTTGGAAACATTTTGATAGAACTTATCCAGATTTTGCTGCTAAACCAAGGAATGTTAGGCTGGGTTTGTGTGCGGATGGTTTCACCCCTTTTTCAGTTGGGGCAGCACCATATTCTTGTTGGCCTGTGTTTATTACACCGTATAATCTTCCACTTGAGATGTGTATGACAAGTCCATATATATTTCTGAATTGTGTCATTCCTGGTCCGAGTAATCCAAAAAGCAAGATTGATGTGTACTTACAACCTTTGATTGATGAGTTGAAATTGTTGTGGTCTGAGGGGGTGGAAACATGGGACATTTCTCGTAAACAAAATTTCAACATGCGTGCTTCTTTAATGTGGACTATTAATAATTTTCCTGCCTATAGAATGCTATCTGGATGGATGACAGCTGGAAAGTTAGCATGTCCCTACTGTACGGAGGATATTAAATCATTCACATTAAAACATGGCAGAAAAAATTCATGGTTTGATTGTCACCGTCGGTTCTTGCCACCTGATCATGAGTTTAGGAGAAACAAATATGCATTTAAAAAGAATAAAACTGAACGAGATGGTCCACCCCCAATATTAACGGGTGATGATATTTGGGAAAGGGTTCAAAATTTTCCAAAGGTAATTGAGGAACCACCGTACAAATTTGATGGGTATGGTGTTGCACATAATTGGACCAAACAAAGTATATTCTGGGAGTTACCTTATTGGAAAGATAATTTGCTTAGACATAATCTTGATGTCATGCATATTGAAAAGAATTATTTTGATAATCTGTTCAACACTGTAATGGATGTAACTGGCAAGACAAAAGATAATGTCAGTCAAGGCTAGACTTGACTTACCAGAACATTGTAGACTACCGAAATTGCATTTATAGGAGTCTACCAACAAGAAGTTACTTAAGCCCAAGGCTAGTTATTCATTCACAATGGAACAGAAGAGAAAAATTTGTGAGTGGGTGGAAAGCTTGAAAATGCAAGATGGATATGCCTCAAATTTGGGAAAGAGGGTAGACATTGAGCGTAGAATATTACATGGGATGAAAAGTCACGACTGTCATGTTTTCATGGAACAATTACTTCCGATTGCTTTTTGTGGATTGCCTGAAAACATATGGAAATTGATGGCAGAGATCAATTTGTTCTTCAAAGACTTTTGTTCCAGCACATTGATAGTAGAGAATCTGGTTCAGATGGCCAAAAATATCGTTGTTATTAGTAATAAGTTGGAGAAGATTCTTCCACCTGGGTTCTTTGATATGATGGAACATCTTCCCATTCACCTTGTTCATGAAGTCCTATTGGGAGGTCCAGTTCAATATAGGTGGATGTATCCTTTTGAGCGGTAAGTAACTATAATACATTTATTCTTATTTCATAAATTGTTCATATATCTTTTGAAATTATATATCTAATATAACATTTTACAGGAGCATTGGCAAGTCTAAAAGGGGTATTAAGAATAAACATATGGTGGAGGGCTGTATGGTTTAAGTATATCTAGCTAAAGAAAGATCACACTTTTGTTCTTACTATGATGATCATGTGTCGTGTTTGAGAAACAGACCTAATCGACATGATGATACTAGGAATGATCCTGCAGTACAATCATTATCAATCTTCAACCAACCGGGTAAGGGTTCAAAAAAGCGTACATTGCGCAAACTTACCGAAAATGAGAAAAAATCAGCAGAGCTTTATGTCTTGTTGAATTGTCTAGAAGTCCAACCCTTCTTAGAGTAATAAAATTAAATATGTAAACAACATATATTCAACTCCGATTTTATTAAGGAAACTAACTGTATTTTCAATGTGATTCTACAGTTATTTTGTGAGCCAATATGGTCATGATCAAGTGTTTCCATCATTTATAACGTGGTATACTAATTGGGTAAGTATTGTAATATGTACACCTATTAAGAGATTAGTGTACTCTTCTTTCTACTAACATTGCTTTTAATTTACTAACCATTTATATATAGGTCTACAATTCAAAAAATGCCGCCACATTTGATCAATTTTTCAAAGATATTTCTTGAGGACCGATTACAGTTCACACAATGTACCAATATAACGTAAATGGTTTTAAATTTGCCACAGAGAAATACTCAAAGAATAAGAAAACTAATAATAGTGGTGTTTGGGTTAAAGGTGATAATGGAAATCAACATGAGAGTGTTGATTATTTTGGCGTCCTTCATGAGATTCTAGAGTTGGAGTATTCGGGTTAGCCAATCAAAAGAATAGTACTTTTCCTATGCAAGTGGTTTGATCCAACTTGAAGAGGTACGAGGGAGCTTAAGCAACATAATATCATTGAAGTCAAGCACACTAGGAAGTATGAGGCTTATGATCCTTTTATTATTGCACAGAATGCTAAGCAAGTGTACTATGCTCCTTATCCGTTGCGTAGGGATAAGTCTGATTGGTGGGTTGTAATCAAAACAAAACTGATGGGGCAAGTGGAAGTTGAGAATGTGTAACATCCGACAATTTGAAATAGCTATGAAGAAGCTTGAAATTGGAAGTAGCCATTTTTGGAAAAATTACAGAATCTGGAAAAATTGGCTAAGTGTGGAAATCAGTGATTTTTGGCCAACTTTGAGCAGTCGTAACTCCTAGATCAGGATGATTTAGGAGTAGTTCCAGTTATGGTTGCGAAGCTTGTGGAATGATCTTTCCAACGCCACTGAGATTGCTCGATTTCGAGTTCGTATGAGCGAGTTATGGCCATTGAAAGTTGGGCAGTTGGCAGGGAATCCGTCCGGAAATTTTAAGGGCATTTTGGTCTTTTCCCTAGCCATTTCTTTTGAGGTTATATGTGTGTGTTAGGCTGATTTTGGATCATTTTATCCTATTTTAAAAGAGAAAGAGTTAGGGTTCTTGAGAGAAGAAGAAGAGAAGAAGAAGAGAAGAAGAGGAGAAGAAGAGGAGAAAGGAGATCAACAAGTTTCCGTCGTGGATTTTCGTCGGGGGTGATCCCTATCAAGGTATGTGAGTTCTTTGTGTGGTTTGATCCTTTCCCCCACATACCAAGCTCATTTTTTTTATGATTTGAGAAAAGATTGGATTTGTGTTGAAGTTGTTGAAGTTGTTGAAGTTGTTAGTTGTTGTTGATGTTGTTAGTTGTGTTGTTGAAGTTATTGTTGGTTGTGGGACATGATTGGGTTGTGTATTTGAGTTGTAATTTATTGTATGTTGAGAGATTGATGATCCTTAGTGTTTGGGGTTAAATCCATTGAAGTAAGAGTGGTTTAGAGTTGAAGAAAAGAGGGAGAAAAGTCGGGTTTTTAGGGAAAGAGTGGCAGTGGCGAGAATGCGAGTGCCCAGCCCTTTGAAGCTGAGCAGTCCGTTTGAAGTTGAGGGCTGGCGCCGCGCCTCTTAGAGCGCCAGGGCGCCAATCCTTCCCGTTACCTTAATTCCCCATTTTATTTTATTTTTGTTCCTAGGTAGTATACCTATGTTTCCTAGTTGTTTCCAACACTCCAAGGTACTTCTAAAAGTCAAGAACTCATCCGTAACATGTGAGCAAACACCTTGAATCCAAAATTCCAATTTAAGGAGAGTTAGTTAGAAGTCAAGTGAAGTTAGAAATTAAGAGTTAAGTTTAGAAGTTAAGCAAGTCAAGCTAGTTGTAAAGTTGTTCAAGAGTCTTTATTGAACGTTTTAACTTTATTTTTAGACTCAAGTGTCAAGTCAAGCAAAGAGCTTAGAGTTTCAAGCTAAGTAAAGAGTCTCAAGTTTCAAGTTGAGTTCATTTTCTCAAAGTTATTAGGGAACTATGTATTCCCAAAGAAGTTTTAAAGAAATGTCTTTACATTTAAACAAGGTTGGAAACTGAAATTTCCAAAGAGCCTCCGGGATAGTCTTTTTTAAGTAATTATCTCATGTCAGCAGGAAGAAATTTAAAAAAACATAAGAGCCAGTACATTTTTGGGAGTAGTATCGAGCACCGAATTGGGGGAGCGTTCAAAGAACCCACAGCCCCCATAGAACCATGTTAGCCACCATGGGTAGAAAAGGATCATACTCTTTAAATGAATCCTTTTCATATTAGACTAGTGGATCCATTAGGCAGTTCAGGTCTTATACCTTTGGCCGGGTATAGGATGCTCTAGCAGCGTGAGGTTGATCGCTGTATCATCACTTTAGCTCTTATGTGATGGTTGTCGGTTAGAGAAACTCCCACAGCAGTTATTGTATTTTTATACACAAAAATTATTGTATTTTATATACATCAGTTCAATTGTATTTCTATATACATCTCAGGCTTATTGTATCCTTGTATACACACAGAGTTTATAGCATGTTTTAAACAGTCTTTCTTTATATCACACTTGTTTTAAATTGCCTTATATTGAAAGAAGTCAGTCAGGTTGAGTTGAGTTGAACAAGGTAAACTTTTCAGTTTCTTCCAAATTTCCTTCTAGCCTATGTTGCTTAGTTTTCCACTCGCATACTTGTACTTTCCATGTATCGATGCGGTTGGCTGCATCGTCTTATGATGCAGATATTGTACCGGATCGGCATCCACGCACGTCGTTGATCCGGTGAGCACTCGAGTCGATGGTGAGCCTCCTTGCATTCCGAGGACTCAATTATTTTGTGTTCTTAGTTTTTGTTTTATTAGGATGTCATGGTCCATCCCAACATCCATCTCGATATTTAGAGGCTTCATAGACAAATGATCGATACTGGATCGATTAGTTTGGAGTCTCTCATGCATGTATATATTTAAATATCCTATTTTGAGACTCGAGATGCCTTGTTGGCAAATTACTTTCAGTTGAGTTGTTTTATAACCTTTCATTGCATTGAGTTATCCTGTTGAGTTAAGTTTCCGCTGAGTTAAGAAAGCCAGGCCAAGGGTTCGCTTGGGGGCCAGCGATGGTCTTCAAGTGCCGGTCACGTCCGGGGTGTAGGCTCGGGGCGTGACAAACTTGGTATCAGAGCACAGAGTTCAAGAGTCCTAGGGAGTCTATGAAGCCGTGTCTGTAGAGTCCTAGTTATCGGTGTGAAGCGCGCCACATCTATAATTGGGAGGCTGCAACATTTAGGAAGATTTCTCATTTCTTTCACACTCATTTCATGCGTTAGAGTTGACCTCTAAAAAGTTTCTTTCTAATCCGCGCTTGCGCGTGTTTTCAGATAATCATGCCTCCACGAAGAGTTGGTAGAGGGCGTCTTCCTAGACGTTATGTTGATGAGCAAGAGTTACCTTATGCCCCGGGAGTGCAAGATCAAGGGGAAGTTTCTAATGCCGAGTTTAGAGAGGCAATTAGAATTCTGAGTCAAGCTGTGACTAATCAAATTGGTCAGCAAAGAGGAGCTCGACATGAAGGAGCTGACACTTCAAGGATTCGTGAGTTCTTGGGGATAAATCCTCCGAGTTTCATGGGTTCAAGTACTACTGAGGATCCAGAGAACTTCATTGAGGAGTTGAAGAAGATTTTTGATGTGATGCATGTAGCAGATATTGAGCGGGTTGAACTAGCTGCATATTAATTGAAGGATGTTGCTAGAACTTGGTTTGACCAGTGGAAAAGAAGTAGAGCTGAGAATGCACCACCTGCGAGTTGGGCAGGTTTTGAGGAAGCTTTCTTGGGGCATTTCTTTCCTCGAGAGTTGAGAGAGGCCAAGGTACGTGAGTTCCTCACACTTAAGCAGGATTCTTTGAGTGTTCATGAGTACAGTCTGAAGTTCACACAATTATCCCGCTATGCTCCGGAGATGGTTGCGGACATGAGGAATAGAATGAGCTTGTTTGTTGCTGGGCTGTCTCGGTTGTCGAGCAAGGAAGGTAGGGCTGCAATGCTTATCGGGGACATGGACATATCAAGGTTGATGGTTTATGTGCAGTAGGTTGAGGAAGAGAAGCTGAGGGACAGAGAAGAGTTTAGAAATAAGAGAGCAAAGATCGGGAACGAGTCCGGGCAGCAGAGAGGTAATTCAAACCGTTCCTCCTTTCAGCAAAGGCAAAAGGGACCTGCTCCATCATCTGCTAGAGCACCTGCACCCAGATATAAAGGTGAATTTAATGTTCAGAATTCGAAGGACTTCAGGGCTAGACCAGCACAATCTTTGGGTAGTGTGGCGCAAGGGAGTAGTAAGCCTCCCGTCGCGCTGTGTGTAGGAACCACTCAGGTATTTGTCGAGAGGGCTCCATTGGTTGTTTCAAGTGTGGTCAGAATGGACATTTCATGCGAGAGTGTCCAAAGAATAGGCAGGGTAATGGGGGAAATAAAGCACAGTTTTCTTCAGTTGTTCCCCCAGACAGGACGACACCTAAAGGAGCTACTTCTAGTACCAGTGGAGGAGCAAACCGCCTTTATGCAATCACCAGTCGCCATGAGCAAGAGAATTCTCCAGATGTTGTCACTGGTATGATCAAAGTCTTTGCTTTTGATGTGTATGCTTTGCTAGACCCAGAAGCAAGTTTATCTTTTGTAACTCCTTATGTTGCAAATAAGTTTGAGGTTCTTCCTGAAAGACTTTGTGAACCCTTTTGTGTTTCTACACCTGTTGGGGAATCTATTCTAGCAGAAAGAGTCTATCGTGATTGTCCTGTTTCCATCAGTCACAAGAGCACCAGGGCTGATTTGGTTGAGTTAGACATGATAGATTTCGATGTCATTCTAGGTATGGATTGGCTTCATGCTTGTTATGCATCGATAGACTGTAGAACTCGAGTGGTCAAGTTTCAGTTTCCGAATGAGCCAGTCTTAGAGTGGAGTAGTAGTTCAGTAGTGCCTAAGGGTCATTTCATTTCGTACCTTAAGGCGAAAAAGTTAGTTTCGAAGGGTTGTATCTATCACTTAGTCCGAGTTCATGACTCTAGTGTTAAGATACCTCATTTCCAGTCAGTTCATATAGTAAGAGAGTTTCCAGAAGTTTTTCCTGATGATCTACCCGGAATTCCTCCTGAGAGAGAAATAGATTTCGGCATAGATCTCATTCCAGATACTCGTCCTATCTCTATTCCGCCATATAGAATGGCACCAGCAGAGTTGAAAGAGTTGAAAGAGCAGTTGAAAGATCTCCTAGATAAGGGTTTCATTCGACCAAGTGTCTCGCCTTGGGGCGCTCCGATCTTGTTTGTGAGAAAGAAAGATGGTTCCCTTAGAATGTGTATAGACTACCGCCAGTTGAATAAGGTTACCATCAAGAACAAGTACCCTCTTCCGAGGATTGATGATCTTTTTGATCAGCTTCAGGGTGCCACTTGTTTTTCAAAGATTGACCTCCGATCAGGCTATCATCAGTTAAGGGTAAGGGAATGTGATATCCCAAAGACAGCTTTCAGAACCAGGTATGGTCATTATGAGTTTTTAGTCATGTCCTTTGGTTTGACCAATGCACCGGCAGCTTTCATGGACTTGATGAATAGAGTCTTCAAACCTTATTTAGATATGTTTGTTATTGTCTTTATTGATGACATACTAATCTATTCAAGGAATGAAGAAGATCATGCTAGCCATCTCAGAATAGTTCTTCAAACTTTGAAAGATAAAGAGTTGTATGCCAAGTTCTCTAAATGTGAGTTTTGGCTTAAGTCCGTATGCGTTCTAGGCCACATTGTGTCCGATGATGGAATTAAAGTTGATACTCAAAAATTGAGGCGATGCGAATTGGCCTAGACCCACATCTCCAACCGAAATTAGGAGTTTCTTGGGTTTGGTGGCTATTATAGAAGGTTTGTTGAAGGGTTATCGACTATTGCATCTCCTTTGACAAAGTTGACTCGAGAAGGCAGTGAAATTTCAATGATGCGAAGCTTGTGAGAAAAGCTTTCGGGAATTGAAAAAGAGATTGATTCTGACTCAGTTTGACGCTACGGAAGGTACTCAAGGTTTTGTGGTGTATTGTGATGCATCTAGAGTTGGTTTGGGTTGTGTCTTAATGCAGAATGGCAAAGTTATAGCTTATGCCTCCAGACAGTTGAAGGTTCATGAGAAGAACTACCCAACCCATGATTTAGAGCTAGCTGCTGTAGTATTTGCTTTGAAGATATGGCGTCATTACTTGTATGGTGTGCATGTCGACATATTCACTGATCACAAGAGCCTTCAATATGTGCTTACTCAGAGGGAGCTTAATCTCAGACAGAGGAGGTGGTTAGAGTTACTCAAGGATTATGACCTGAGTATTCTTTACCACCCAGGTAAGGCTAATGTTGTTGCTGATTCTTTGAGCAGGTTGTCTATGGGTAGCACCTAGCATATTGAAGATGGAATGAGAGAGTTAGCAAAAGATGTGCCTGGATGGCATGCACAGGAGTCGATTCTGATTCCTTGAAGGAGAAATAGCGGTGTGGCGGGCCGAGTCATCGTTAATGTCAGAAGTGAAAGAGAAGTAAGATCAAGATCCCATTTTGCTTGAGTTGAAGGCAAATGTTCAAAAGCAAAGAGTATTAGCTTTTGAACAAGGGGGAGATGGTGTTTTGAGATTTCAAGGTAGATTGTGCGTACCTATGGTAGATGGACTCCAAGAGAGGATTATGGCGGAAGCTCACAGCTCCAGATATTCTATTCATCCGGGTTCCACCAAGATGTATCGTGATTTGCATGAAGTTTATTGGTGGAACGGCATGAAGAAGGGCATTGCTGAGTTTGTTGCTAAGTGTCCAAATTGCCAACAAGTGAAAGTTGAACACTAAAGGCCAGGTGGTTTGGCTCAGAGGATAGAACTTCCAGAGTGGAAGTGGGAGATGATCAATATGGATTTCATCACAGGGTTGCCAAGGTCTCGCAGACAGCATGATTCTATTTGGTGATTGTCGGCGAATGACAAAGTCATTTCATTTTCTACAGTAAAGACTACCCTTTCAGTAAGATTATGCAAGTTGTATATTCGAGAGATAGTGAGACTTCATGGAGTCCCAATCTCCATTATTACAGATAGAGGTGCAGTTTCTTTGCAGTTAAATCTTTTCGAAGGCTTGGGTTCAAATGTGAACTTAAATCGCCTTTCATCCTCGGTGATGGGCAAGCGGGCGCACTATTCGGACTTTAGAAGATATGTTGAGAGCTTGTGTGATCGATTTCAAAGGTAATTGGGATAATCACCTACCTCTCATTGAGTTTGCCTACAACAACGATTATCACTCTAGCATCGGATGGCTCCATATGAAGCTCTTTATGGGAGAAGATGTAGATCTCCTATTGGATGGTTTGAAGTGGGTGAAGCACAGTTGATAGGACCAAATTTAGTTCACCAAGCTATGGAGAAGGTGAAAGTGATTCAAGAGAGGTTGAAAACGACACAGAGTCGTCAGAAATCCTACACTGATGTTAGGAGAAGGGCGTTAGAGTTTGAAGTAGATGATTGGGTATATTTGAAAGTTTCACCCATGAAGGGGGTTATGAGGTTTGGTAAGAAAGGGAAACTTAACCCCCGATATATTGGACCTTATCGCATAGTCAAGAGAGTTGGCAATGTAGCTTATGAGTTGGAGCTACCACAGGAGCTAGCAGCGGTCCATCCGGTATTTCATATCTCCATGTTGAAGAAGTGCATAGGCGATCCTTCATTGATCCTACCGACTGAAAGTATCAAGATCAAGGATAACTTATCTTATGAGGAGATTCCTGTTCAAATTTTAGATCGGCAAGTTCGAAGGTTGAGAACAAAGGATGTAGCCTCAGTCAAGGTCCTTTGGAGGAACCAATTTGTTGAGGAAGCTACTTGGGAAGCCAAAGAAGGCATGAAGAAGAGATATCCATATCTCTTTGAATCCATGAATCAAGGTATTAATTTCCTTCTTAGTGCTCTTTAAATTATAGTGGGCATATTATTTATTTGTTCTTTGCATAGTTGCTTGTTGGTGTTTGAGTTGTTGTTGCACCCTTAGCTTAGTAAGAATCACCTCATTCGAGGGCGAATGTTCCCAAGGGAGATATTGTAACATCCGACAATTTGAAATAGCTATGAAGAAGCTTGAAATTGGAAGTAGCCATTTTTGGAAAAATTACGAATCTGGAAAAATTGGCTAAGTGTGGAAATCGGTGATTTTTGGCCAACTTTGAGCGATCGTAACTCCTAGATCGGGATGAGTTAGGAGTAGTTCGATTATGGTTGCGAAGCTTGTGGAATGATCTTTCCAACACCACTGAGATTGCTCGATTTTGAGTTCGTATGAGCGAGTTATGGCCATTGAAAGTTGGGCGGTTGTGAGGAATCCGTCCGGAAATTTTAAGGGCATTTTGGTCTTTTCCTAGCCATTTCTTTTGAGGTTATATGTGTGTGTTAGGCTGATTTTGGATCATTTTATCCTATTTTAAAAGAGAAAGAGTTAGGGTTCTTGAGAGAAGAAGAAGAGAAGAAGAAGAGAAGAAGAGGAGAAAGGAGATCAACAAGTTTCCATCGTGGATTTTAAATAGGGGTGATCCCTATCAAGGTATGTGAGTTCTTTGTGTGGTTTGATCCTTTCCCCCACATACCAAGCTCATTTTTTTTATGATTTGAGAAAAGATTGGATTTGTGTTGAAGTTGTTGAAGTTGTTGAAGTTGTTAGTTGTTGTTGATGTTGTTAGTTGTGTTGTTGAAGTTATTGTTGGTTGTGGGACATGATTGGGTTGTGTATTTGAGTTGTAATTTATTGTATGTTGAGAGATTGATGATCCTTAGTGTTTGGGGTTAAATCCATTGAAGTAAGGGTGGTTTAGAGTTGAAGAAAAGAGGGAGAAAAGTCGGATTTTTTTCTGGGGAAAGTGTGGCTAGGCGAGAATCAGTGCCAGCCCCTGAAGGCGGCGATCCGTTTGAAGTTGAGGGCTGGCGCCCCGCGCCTCTTAGAGCGCCAAGGATGCCAATCCTTCCCGTTACCTTAATTCCCCATTTTATTTTATTTTTGTTCCTAGGTAGTATACCTATGTTTCCTAGTTGTTTCCAACACTCCAAGGTACTTCTAAAAGTCAAGAACTCATCCGTAACATGTGAGTAAACACCTTGAATCCAAAATTCCAATTTAAGGAGAGTTAGTTAGAAGTCAAGTGAAGTTAGAAATTAAGAGTTAAGCTTAGAAGTTAAGCAAGTCAAGCTAGTTGTAAAGTTGTTCAAGAGTCTTTATTGAACGTTTTAACTTTATTTTAAGACTCAAGTGTCAAGTCAAGCAAAGAGCTTAGAGTTTCAAGCTAAGTAAAGAGTCTCAAGTTTCAAGTTGAGTTCATTTTCTCAAAGTTATTAGGGAATTATGTATTCCCAAAGAAGTTTTAAAGAAATGTCTTTACATTTAAACAAGGTTAGGCTGAAATTTTCAAAGAGCCTTGGGATAGTCTTTTTGAGTAATTATCTCATGTCGTGGAAGAAATTTAAAAACATAAGAGCAGTACATTTTTGGGAGTAGTATCGAGCACGAATTGGGAGCGTTCAAAGAACCCACACCCATAGAACCATGTTAGCCACCATGGGTAGAAAAGGATCATACTCTTTAAATGAATCCTTTTCATATTAGACTAGTGGATCCATTAGGCGATTCGAGTCTTATACCTTTGGCGGGTATAGGATGCTCTAGCAGCGTGAGGTTGATATTTGTATCATCACTTTAGCTCTTATGTGATGGTTGTCGGTTAGAGAAACTCCCACAGCAGTTATTGTATTTTTTATACACGGAAATTATTGTATTTTATATACATCAGTTCAATTGTATTTCTATATACATCTCAGGCTTATTGTATCCTTGTATACACACGAGTTTATAGCATGTTTTAAAATGCTTTCTTTAAAACAGACTTGTTTTAAATTGCCTTATATTGAAAGAAATCAGTCAGGTTGAGTTGAGTTGAACAAGGTAAACTTTTCAGTTTCTTCCAAATTTCCTTCTAGCCTATGTTGCTTAGTTTTCCAGCTCGCATACTTGTACCTTCCATGTACTGATGCCAGTTGGCCTGCATCGTCTTATGATGCGAATCTGAGTACCGGATCGAGATCACGCACGTCGTTGATCCAGCTGAGCACTCCAGAGTCAGTGGTGAGCCTCCTTGCATTCCGGAGGACTCAATTATTTTGTGTTCTTAGTTTTTGTTTTATTAGGATGTTGCGGGGTCTGTCCCAACATCCATCTCAGTATTTAGAGGCTTCATAGACAGTCAGACAGTCAGTCAGTTAGTTTGGAGTCTCTCATGCATGTATATATTTAAATATCCTATTTTGAGACTCGAGATGCCTTGTTGGCAAATTACTTTCAGTTGAGTTGTTTTATAACCTTTCATTGCATTGAGTTATCCTGTTGAGTTAAGTTTCCGCTGAGTTAAGAAAGCCAGGCCAAGGGTTCGCTTGGGGGCCAGCGATGGTCTTCAAGTACCGGTCACGTCCGGGGTGTAGGCTCGGGGCGTGACAGAATTAATTGGATGTTGCATATCAAAATGAAATATCAAGTATTCATCAAGTAGTGGATGCTGAGTTAGAAATGAATGTGGATCATCCTGATCACATTTTAGAAGAAGTTACTAGAGAAGAGTTAGATATGCCAACAAATATGGAGGAGGATGAGGAGGAAACTTTCGAAGAGGATGAATGGATAGATGAGGAGGAAACTTCCGAAGATGATGCATGTGAATGGATAAATGATGAAGAAACTTCCGAAGAGGATGAATAACAATTTGTATGTTTAGTTGGTAGATTTTTAGCTATTCATGTTTGAGTATACTTTATATTTTAGTAGTTTTAACTTTTGTTCGACATTGTGAAAGACTATTTAGTAGTTTTAACACATCATGTAGGTAGATATTTTGAAACATGTGAACACACATTTCCTTTATTGATCAATGAATTTGCAGAAACAGAGTGATGTGACTAGAAATGGAGAAAAAGAGTTTAGGAACAATATTACCACTTCTTTGAAATATAACTTGTAAATTGAACAACATTACAATAGTTTTCAATAAGCTAAAGTGAAATGCTCCTAGTGAAAGATTAATAACAATTTGTATGTTTAGTTGGTGGATTTTTAGCTATTCATATTTGAGTATACTTTATATTTTAGTAGTTTTAACATTTGTTCGACATTGTGAAAGACTATTTGGATTAAGCCTTATGTTATGATAACTTTGTTTGATATATATGCTCGACATTGTGACATTATTTTGTACTATTTTGTTTTAATCTTTATATTTAATTGATATAGATGGTAGATAAAGACAAGGGTAAATCAAAAAAATCCGCTAATCCAAAAAAGAAATTTAAGGCCAATGCTATGAGAAGGCCCACTGGGGTCGTGATATCTGATGAGTTCTCTTGACTTAAACGAGCCTCATTTTCAAGTACTTACTAGGCACACCAGTCACATAATGCCTCTACTCATGTGGCTCTACAATCTGGTTATACTATATCTGTTGACACCCAATTTTGAACGTCCACAATATAAAATAATCACCGAGTTTCTTAAATTCCAAACGATTTCGAATAATTGACTTTATAAAATTCAAAATGATTTTTAGTTATTTTTAAATAGTTCTTCAGTTTTTATAATTTGTAGATAATATATATGTTTTACATAATTATGTATATAATTATTATATTTTATGATTATTCGAAAACCATCTCAAAAGATTTTGTCAAATATTTGGTTAATTAGTTAGTTATACAGTAGTTTATGTTTTAAATTATTTAGTTTATATTTAAGTTAACTATTTTACTCCGTTAAATTTAAGAAGCTCATTAATTAATTTGTATCAATTCATCTCGTTTCAATTTTGGCCAAATTCATCGATTGAGTTCGATTTTGTTACAATTGAAATTTATTTAATCTATTGTGTAATTACAATTCTAGCCATTCATTAATTTGTCTTCTAACTCATTTTAAAAGTCAAAATTTTGGGCCTCTATTTCCTTTACAACCAGCCCACCAAATTTTTTTCAAACCAACAGCATAGCCCACAAACCGACCCATTTCATATCCCAATTACATTCCCAAAAGGACCCAACATACATTACACCAACAGCAACACGTTACCAGCAGACCCCTGTAGCGTCTTCTTCTTTGCAGTGAAGAACGCGTACACTCCAAACTCGAGAAAAAATTGGAACCCGAGTAACGCGTGATTTCCAGTGAGCAACGGCGTCAGCGATGGCGCCTCACTCGCGTCAATTGGCATGGCGAGTTCGCGCTCAGGTCTCCCTCTTCCTTTTTCGCCAAGTACAGCTTTAGCCTTGTCTCTCGGCACTTGTACGACTGCAGTAGAAAACAACTGCAATTTCATCCTCACTAGTACGAGATGATGCCACGTCGGTGTCCAAGGACAAACGAAATCGATCAAGAGCGTCCATCTCCCCTTTCCTCTTCCGGAATGGGTCAAATTTTAGAGAAAAAGTATGCCTCTCTTCAATGGTGAAAGAAAGTTATTGCATTTGAATTTTGAAATGGGTCCTTGCTATTTGGATTTTTCCCGCACTTCCCCTCAAATCTACCCTAATTTCCCCCTATATAACGTCTCTTTCGTTCACTGCTAAGGGGGGATTTTTTTTTTTTTTTTTCTTCTTCGGCTGGAAATTTTTTGAGTCAAGAAAAAAAAAGATACATAGTTTTAGCAAATATAGACTTGAGAAATCAAGTATTATAGGGTGTATTCAGGCGCTGGTCCTTTTTTTTTTTTCCGAGATATTCTTGCTGCTCGTCGGAGCTCTCGAAGTTTGTGTGTGGTGCTGGAAGAAACTCACTATCTCCTCTTCTTGTTTGTCTTCAGTTCGCTGCCCCGAACAAGGTAAACAACTCGTAATCCCTTTGTTTTGTTTTGAGTTTGTGGTGCTGGTTTGAGGTGTAGTTATTTATGGATTCTAAGATATGCCTATATGACGTGTTTGGTTTTGATGTTACTCTCTTCGCTCTATTTTCTGAAATAAGTAGTGTGTTCTCTTTTCGAGAAGGTTTTTAGTGCATTTTTAGCTCGTCTCCTGGCTTGTGTCTTCTCGAAGTTGTGGTTGTTTTGCTTATTCTTAGATTGAGTTTCACACTTGTTATTTTGGGTGTTCTAGCTGACTATTTGACACTTTCCGATTTAGGATATTATTTTCTATCCATGTGAACACTTCGCGCACTTATGTCTTAATAGGAAAGTCTAGCCGAGTTTCATAATTGGTTTGAGTTAAACATCTCTCGAAAATATAATGGTGTCCGGTTCTTGTACATGCTTTAAAACATGAGTTGTGTGTTTTGCTTCTTTTATAACGGCCTTTGTCAATTGAGCCTCTCCTCGCAAGATTATAAGGTCCGAGTTTTAAGTCACTCTTGTTTATTCTTAAATGCGTGTCTCATTGTATAAAAATTGTTCCAAGCCTCAGCATATTGCTTAGAACAACGGCATATATTACTCTTTCTATCTACCGCTTCGCTCCAGTTTAAATGTTTAGCTTTATTCTATACATGGATTAATTATTACCCTTGCTTAATTTTCGTGTCGCGTCTTAGGCTCAATGACATAATTTTCCCTTTAGTTCACTGTGGGCTAGTTTGGTAAAACAATAATGTTCTTTGTTCTAAAAAAGCATGCGAAAATGATTTATTAAATATCATGTTTTTGTTATGATCAATCGGCGTGTTTCGTTTTAGGACATGGTTTCTTCAAATTTTAATGTCACATATGGATTTGGGTGTTAAGTAAATATTCCAGTAAGAGCTATCTTTCATTTGTTTATTTCTTTTGGCATACTATTGATTGGACACAAGTTGACATAAATATTAATCTTGTTCTATATATTTTTCTTTTCTTTTATATAAAGGGCTTTTGAATCTCATGGTGATTTCTTTTTTTTTGTTTAGGATAATTATTCTAACTCTTTATCATTATCATTGTTGAAATTCTTTAAGAGTCATGCTTTTCCCTTTTGTTTAAACTATTTTCTCTTTCCGTGAAGTCTTAATTTTGGGTTTGGATTTGGTTTTGATCACGTGAGTTGAATATGTTGCCTTTATCATTTCAATACATCTTTAGTTAAATCTTTGTCTTTATGTTGCCGGCATTGTAATATTGCTTTTCTCTCATGTGTAGTAGCCATTAAAATTCGTTTGCTTGAGAATAGAGTATTAGATTTTTGCATAAGTTATTTTAATATTAGTCCAAATAGTTGTTGAATGTGTGTTACACGTGATTAAAAAAAAAAAAAAAGTGCCTTCTTCCTTATGTTTTCTTTTTCCAGCGAGTTTATTTCCAAGTCAATAAGTTTGTTCTCATTATAGGTGTTTGATTCTTGATTCTTCATATTGTGGTAAAAAATGTATTTCTTTTAAGTTTATCTACTTGATGCTCACTGTTAATATTTTGAGGCCGTGATTAATTATTATAAATATGCTTTGACTTTTGAGCGTCTGTTTAGCTATCGATGGGCAATTGAGCTTGGTATTATCCTACATGTTTAGTTATTTTAGTGGAGTCTCACTATGATTAGTTATTAATCCTTATTTTTTGTCTTTTTTTTGTTTTTTTTTGCTTTCTTCGCATGAACTTCCTTGAACGAGTCACTTGGACTCCACTCTTCCATATCCCTGAGTAATTTTGAGTCATCCTCATATTTGCGGTGAAAGATAAGCTGGAACAGGTCCCAGAAAATTGAAAACAGGCTGAAATATGGCCTATATACAGCTGTATACACTGGTATACATGGTGAATGTAGTGGTATACAGGTCAAAAAACGTGCATATGGGTCCAAAATTTGAAAACACAGGTTGAAGGCGGCAAAAAGGGCTGGGAATCGAAATTTCAGATGTTCGGAAAGCCCAAAATCGGTAGTATACAGGCTGTATACAGCCATATACATTGATATCCCGGCGAAAATTGGGCTCAAAGGCCCAAATTTGATACTTCTTTCCTTACTTTTATTATTTGTTATTGTATTAACTAACCTCTTACTTGATTTTGGTTTGATTTAATTAAATTCCAAAAGATAGCCATTTCTTTTTTTTTTTTTTTATATACTCAAATTTAAATATTTATATTTTATACTTAGTTTTACTTTTATTATTTGCCTTGTCACTAAATTTATTTCCCCTTAGAAAAAAAAAATCATCCTTAGCCCTATTTCCCTTAAGATAATTATATCATAATAATAATAATAATAATAATAATGATAAGAATGTAAATAAATAAATAAATAATAGTAAATAAATAAAAACGAATTTCTCTTTACTTAGTTATTATTTTCTCAAAAATTATTTAAAGTCGTTATGAGTTCTTTTACTTAGTTAAAATCTCAAAATTAGTCAAAGTCATCTTTAGTCAAATCGCCGGTCAACCGCAAGTTAGCGGACATTTCGAGGGCCTAACACCTTCTCGAAATGTACATCGAACTTCGAACCCTATTTATTTTCAATTGATCTTATCTGTTTTGGTCTTTTGAAAATCCTAAGTTTTTTTCTTGATTTTTACTAAAAATTAAGTGGTGACTCTTTTTTTTTTGGAAATTCGATTTCTCTTAAACCATAAGTTTAATCGATTTTCTGAAACTTAGTCTTTTTTTTTCCTTATTTATATTTTCGAATAAAACAATATCTACACTCAGTGTGGTACCTAGTTCGGGTTACCAAACATTGCAGGGCAATTCACATCTTGGTCGTGGGTCTGCCATACCATCAACTAGTGGTAGTCAGTGCAATAGTTTGAATACTAATAGTGGAACAATTGGACTTTCCAATCTTCATCTTGAATCCAATGGATAAGAGCCTAATACTCCCACCACTTAGCACTCAGATGCACATGGTCCTCAGCCATGCGATAGAGACAATTTTTGGAGACTCGTCATCGAGCCATTAGGATACAAGTATGATTTAATTATGTTTCATTTTCAATTTATATTTTAATTGATTGATTATTTTTTGTTTACTCTACTTTGTCAATGAACTCGTATTTTAGCTTACGTCCGGATGTGGGTATGGCAAAGATTATTTTAAAGTGCATCGGAACTCACTACAATGGTGTGTATCCGAATTGGAGTTCGATTCCACTTCACACCCAAGGCAGATGTTCAACGAATTTAAGGTAAAAATATATATCAATTAAATTTACATCATATATATTTAAATTCGCTATTCATTTGAAAAATAAATATTTAGTTATTTTTTATTACAGAAATATTATGTATGGGCTCCCGAACATGAGGAAGACGTTCAAGTGAACTTCAAGCTTAAAGCTTCAAAGTTGCTTTCTAGCACATTTTGTGACTGTCGGAGAGAAAACAGAATGCCTAAGTTTATGTTACTGGATCGATGGGCTCTATTACTAGAACATTGGAGTACTGATGAAAAATTTAAAAAGAGGAGTGAGATTGGGAAAATGGCTCGTGCATCAGAAAAGGGAGGCTCTTTGCACACTGGTGGAGCTATTAGCTAGGTTACTAGGAAGGAAAGAATGGTATACTTTCTTAATTTAGTAAAATAATTTTTTTCTTTTTCGATAAGTACTTTTTGGAGATTAATGAGATCAAATTCTATATATGTTATTTGCAGAAAAAAGAGTTGGGTAGGCCGGTAGCTGTAGCAGAGATGTTTAAGGTTACTCATATCAAGAAGAGTATGAACCCCACAAAAGAAGAAAGATGGATTGAGCCACGTGCTCAAGAGACATATGTAAGAACTCCATTCAAACTATTTTTTTTTCTTTTCCTTGTATATATTATATTCTTATTCGTAGAGTTCTTTGTTTAAATTACAGGATAGGTATATACGAATATCTCAGGAATATCGTAGTACTCTACCTCTTGAGAGTCGGGACAGACCATTTATAGAAGAAGAAAATGAGAATCTTTGGAAACAAAGTGCTGGTGAACAGATTAGAGGTTCAGTCTACGGCTATCCAAAAAAGGCGTATCAGAAGAAGAAGTCTTGGTATTGTGGTTCATCATCCTCAAGCTTCGATGGCGGGGATAGAGAGACAATATCTGCTTTGGAGAGTAAGATAGCTTATCTCAATGCCGAGCTTGCTGCTGTAACCAAAAGAGAGAATAAGAGAGAAGAAAAAGAGAAGAAGAGAGAAGAGGATATTGCGGCAGCAAAAGAGGTAGAGAACAAGAGGTATGCAGTGCTTCAGGCCCAACTTACTTTTCTTTTTGAATCACGAAATATTCTTCCTCCATGTCCGACCAGCAGTGATGGATCTGATCATGAGGGTGATGAGAATGATAAGTCTGATAAGGAGAGTGATCAGGGTGATGAGGAGTAGTTGTATCTATTTGACATTTTAGACTTCTATATTTTCGAATTATTTGATTGTATTTTGGTTTATTTTGAAGTTGGATGAAGTTTATTTGAAATTCTTTGGGTTGTTTTGGTATAAATATGCAGGTGGCAATTATAATTGCAGCAATTTGCTGCCAGTTTTATAGTAGAAAACCGACCTCTGGAGGTCGGAATTTCAAAAATAAGAAAATAAAAATATCGACCTCCGGAGGTCGGAATTTAAAAAATACAAAAATAAAATTACCGACCTCCGAAGGTCGGAATTTCAAAAATAAAAAAATAAAATTACCGACCTCCGGAGTTCAGAATTTGAAAAATACAAAAATAAAAATACCAACCTCCGAAGGTCGGAATTTGAAAAATACAAAAATAAAATTACTGACCTCTGGAGGTCGGAATTTCAAAAATACAAAAATAAAAATACCGACGTCTGGAGGTCGGAATTTTAAAAATACAAAAATAAAATTACTGACCTCCGGAGGTCGGAATTTGAAAAATACAAAAATAAAATTACCGACCTCCGGAGGTCGGAATTTCAAAAATACAAAAATAAAAATACCGACGTCCGGAGGTCAGAATTTAAAAAATATAAAAATAAAATTACCGACCTCCGGAGGTCAGAATTTGAAAATACACAAATAAAAATACCGACCTCCGGAGGTCGGAATTTAAAAATTAAGAGTATATTTAAAAACAAATACCGACATCCGGATGTCGGTATTTCAAAATATGAGAAATAAATATTCTGACCTCAGGAAGTCGGAAATAATAAAAATAAAAAATAAAGAAATATATAAAACTGACCTCAGGAAGTCGGAAAATAAAATAATGAATTTTTCGACTTAAAATAAAAACCGACCTTGAGAGGTCAGTAAATACCGACCTCTAGAGGTCGGTATTGAATAGCGACCAAGCCTTTTCCGACCTAAGCTGGGATGTCGGTTTTAGGTCGGAATTACAGGGAATACCAACCTCCGGAGGTCGGTATTTTTAGGTCGGTATTCACTATTTTTTTAGTAGTGCCAAGATCTAAATGAAAACAACAAAACATAACCAAGGTTTAAATAAGAAATAAGTATTTTGTCCTTGTCGGCTCTTCCTCTTCTACTCTTAAGGTTTTCCCGTATTTTCTTAATTGTTTCTCCATGTTCTTCATTTTGAGCTGCGCAGTCTTTGCTCCAGCAGTCATGTCATGCTCCATGCTTACACCCTGGATGTGGCTGACACTTGGAGACCATTGCTGGCCCTTAGTGAACCTTTGACCTTGCTAACTTTGATTCACATGACTCTATGGGATACATGGAAGCTTTAATAGATATCATTTGAATCATTTAAAGTATTTGAATGTTGCTTAACCAATTTGTGATCTTTGCTAGAATTATAATCTATGGTATGTTCAAGGTAGTTACTTCATTATCTATTTTGTTATCTTGTCTTACTTTAGTGTCCTTATAAACTTACTTTTTAATAGTACCTTTATTACTTTAGTATTTTATTTTAAGGTACTAAGAACAAACATACTCTCACCCCTTTGAATATTCTTTGCACATACACTATAATGCAACAAGTTTCTTACTAAATTATGATTGACCCCCCTCCAACAAGTTACAAGAAAATTTATTAACTAACTCTATTTATTAACTATGATCAAATATTGGTAAAAGTAACTATAGATGGTCATTCAAATTAATTGGAAATGTTGATCTTTTTTTGTGAGGGGGAAGTGATTTTTTTAAAAAACTAATATGAGATCAGTTTCCTAATAGCAAACATCTAAATCTTACATAAGTTCATTTCTAGCACTTCCTAGTATTTTACCCATGATGATAGTGCCTCTAAGTCCTGCATAGCCAAGTAGCTAAATTAAGTAGATTTAACTCAATATTCACCAATTTTAGTTTAATCTAGTCTTATATGCTTATAAATCATATGCCCTTATGAGTATGAGATTCGGATGCAATCCTAGGACTTCCAAAGCCACAATGCAAAATGCTTCTACATTCTTGGTTGATGTCCCATACCAAGCATGCTCAATTCTAGGGTTTCCTCTAGCTCTCGTTACGTTCTCCAAATTCTTTTGAAAAACCTCAAACCGTGCATTTTCCATCGGTGTATGAGAACAGGTCCAATGGAAAAGAAGTGGTTTAAGGTTTTTCAAGAGAATCTAGAGAACGTATCGAGAGCTTGAGGGAGCCCTAGAGTTGAGCATGCTTGGTACGGGACATCGGCCAATAATGAGGAGAGCATAATGCGTCATGAATTTGAAATGCATAGGATTGTTCGCATTCTCATCCTTACAAGGGCGCACCTATAAGCCATATAAAACTAGATTAAATTAAAACCAGAGAACATTGATAGAAAGTATACCAAAGTCATATGTTAACTTTATCTTCTACTCTAGAATATCTAGATATTTAATCCCTAAGTATCAATAATCACCATTGACTGTTCACGAACCTCTCCTTCAAATTTCCCCCAACTTGAAGCATAGCCTAAGCTAAGAAACAGAAGATTACTACTGTATAATCAACTAAACAAATAAACTTGAATCAAAAGTAGAAAACTTAATCCGAAAGATCAATCTAGTTCTTCGTATCTACGACACTCAAAATCTTCAACCAAAACTCTCTCAAATACAAAACACTCTCTTACGTGATTGTGTTCTGCTTGTATATCTCTATGTAATTGCACAAAAATCATTGTAGAAAACCCTACCCTATTTATAGGCACAAAACCTTTCCTTCTTTAGGTTGAAGTCGGTGACCTTTTACTGCTCCCTTTCCTTGTAGTCTTAAACTAAGTCCCACGTCTTGTACTTCATTCATCGTCTTGAACTTCTTTCTCTACACTAAAACTTCTTCTCCTAATCCCACTTGGACTCTGTCTAGGAGGAACAAGTTGGTGGAACAAGATCCTTACATTTGTTCTCCTATTTGTCACACATCAAAATCTTTCTCGATCCTAAACCTTTCTTCTATTACGAATGAGGTCTCTTAAATATCAATCAATCATTCTATCAAACAACTTACCATTTTCTGTTGCATCTCGATGGAGAGATCAAGATTGAATGCTGACATCTTGACCTTCAATGAAACTCTTAATGCTATTACTAATTAAACTCGTGTCAATATGTCAAGAGATGAAAGAAGAGATGGTAGTATCCAAGAACTTGGACATAGTGATTCTGCATTAGTTGAAGCCACTGCTGAATACCTCTCTAATCTAGATTCTACCATCGCTTATTGTCGTAGAACTTCCATCTTTTGGCATATTAGCAGGAGTTGAATTAGTACTAGCATTAAGAGTTCCATTGAAGGTCAAGTTGTCAACATTAGAGTGATTGCTTGATACAATGATTGGTTGATATGACCTATTTTTGGTGCTAGTACTAATACAACTTTGCAAATGAAAGTTGCTGCCTCTTTATAGTAAAAAACCTACAGCACACTGAAAATACACGTATGTAAAAGAAGAGTAATAAACACAACCTGTATTAACCACTTAAAAAATACGGATAATTATTTAAACTAGCGTATATTCCAAACGCTGGAGATTTCTTTGGAAATTTTTGTCTTGACTTTTTTTGGATCTACACCAAATCAACAATCACCGTGCTAGCAGTCTTTCCATTGTAGACAAGTTTTTTCCATCACTCTCTTTTAATGATGATTTTTTTTTTCACTTGCGTCACTCCTCATGTACTTGGCGGTTCTCCAGTTACATGCTCCGATGAATTCAGGTTTTGAAAAATGAAAAAAATAAAACTTGAAGGAATTTCTTTTCCTGTGATAGAATCACCATAACAAGTTTGTCCGGATGGTTTTTTGTATCGAATTCAGGGAAGGAAGTTGTTCAAAAAGGCATTAGACCAAAATGAAACATATTCCAAGAGAGATTTCTCCAATTTGTGGAGCTGAATGAATACATGCTAATAGATGGTCTACCCTTTAAAGGTTGTATTAATTTCAGGGCCCCAAAACTCCGAGCTTGATTAATGGGCAAGAATACCCTAGTTGAAATCCTCGAGAATTGCGAGGAGTGGAGAAATTGACCCTTTGTCATTGTACCTACATGTCGATCGATGTGAGCATTCGTCACCAGAAATACAAGTTATTAGAGATTTCTCAAATGCATGAACGATAAATTTGCCTAATTTCTGAAAGCCTAGATATCTAAGAACACCAATTTATCTAGGTTTTCATAAATTACGCAAATATTTTGTTGACGCATATGAGAAATCTCTAGTAACTAGAGATTCGACGCATGCTCACATTAATCGACATATAGAAACAATGGTGAAGGGTCGGTTTCTCCAACAATTCACAATTATTAAGGATTTCGATTAGAGTATTCTCGACCAGTAAGCAATTAATCTTTGATTTTTAGGGTCATAATATTGACTCAACCTTTAAACAGATAAACTATCTTTTAGCACATTTTAATTTAACTCCACAAATTAAATCCTTGAAATATGTTTCCTTTCGGTATAATGCTCTTCCTAACAACTTGCACCCCTGAATTTGATATTAAAAACCATATGGACAAACTCGTTATAGTGGTTCTATCACATGAAAGTGAAATCCTTCAAAAAAGAATCATTTTTCAAAAACTCAATCCACCGGAGCATGTAATCAAAGCACACTCAAGTTCGTGGAGTGATGCAAGTGAAAAAATTTGACATTAAAAGAGAATGATGAAAGAACATTGTCTACAGTGGCCGAAACTTCTAGCACAAAGACTGTTGATTTGGTGTAAATCCAAATAAAGTCGAGACAAGGATTTCCAAAGGAATCTTCAGCATTTGGGTTATTGAGATTATTGAGTGTAAAGCTTCATCTGAAAGATTGCTAATCAAGTCTAGAGCTTCACTTTCTCCGTTAGTGACAATATTGTTAAGTTTTTCATGTTTCTTTTTTGCATTCTGAGATAATGTTGGGCTTTGATAGCTTGAGTAGGTTGCACTCGTAAATATGGGTCAATTATTATTGAATTTTTTTGTTGGCGCTTTAAATTTAGGTTTTCCCCTCAAACGAATTTGTGTTTAATTTTTGTTCCTCGTATTTTTTATACACTAGTTACATCACGTTTATTGCAAAATATTTCATGTAAATTTTGTATTGCAAATGACATATTTTATCCTCTTCAAATCTATTGTACAATACCATCAAACAAGAAACATAAACACTAAACAAAACAAATAAAAAGGGATAAGAGAAGAGAGCATAGAGATTTTCTCTCCTTTTTTTCCAACTGTTTTAAGTGTGATTAATATTGTGTCAAATGTCACTATTTATAAGACAGGATTGAGGAACACAAAGAGTTGTCATGAATATGCATTAATCCATTTGAGATCATGGATGAGTATGAGAGGTGTATTAAAAATCATGATAAATATAATTAGTGGGAGTTACATATCAGTGGCGGAGCTAGGATTTTTAATAAGGGGTTCAAAATATGAAGAAGTAAACATACGAACTAATCGAAGGGGGTTCGACATCTACTGTATATACATAAAAAATAATTTTATACATATATGAATAGTAATTTTTTCCGCCGAAGGGGGTTCAGATGAACCCCCTGACATACTGCTGGCTTAGCCCCTGTTACATACATTCACATAATGAAGAGTTAGTGGTAATAAATTTATGTAACACACTTCACATTAATACAAATATTTATATTATATATAAAAGAATATAATATTGGTTTGTATGGTTTTTTTCTTTTTGTGAAGAGCAAACATAATCATTCATATTTTTAATTGGAAGATGAACAAAATAAAAAAATCATGAATTTACTCCAACATGAAATTAATACAAAGAATACATATTCAAGAGACTTTATGGTTTATAATTTTATATTTAATTTACTAAATAATTTATAACATTTAAATTTAACGTAGGGGTAAACCCGTAATCTAACTTTTGCCTAAAATTCTTCCCACTTTTAGTATGATATAAAATATAATATGATATGATGATATATGATATGATACCTTCTCAGGAACTGGTGGATCTGGAAGTCCTGTCCTTGTCTTAGTATGTGATGTTTTAACAGGAACACTTGTAGAAGTACTATGATGTTTGAAAACTATCCTTGGAAATGCAATGGATAACCCTTTATCGCATATGGTGCATAACTTTGATAGGGATGGCAGTTCGCAACTATAACATCGTTTTTGAGAAATGTATTGTGTCCGAGAATATCATTGTTCTTGAGAATTTGCATATTTCCGAGAATTGCATTATTCCCGAGAAATTGTATTGATAATTGCATTGAGTCTAAGAATTACATTGTGTCCAAAAAATTGCATTGTGCCCAAAAATTTGCAGTGTGCTCCATAATTGCATTGAGCCTGAGAATTGCATTGTGCCCGAGAAGTTGTATTGTGTCTGGAAATTTGCATTGTGGCCAAGAATTACATTGAGCCTGAGAATTGCATTGAATCTGAGAATTTGCATTGTGTCCGAGAAATTGCATTATGCCTGAAAAATTGCATTGTACCAGAGAAATTGCATTACGCCTGAGAATTGCATTGTGCTCGAGAATTGCATTGTGCCGAAGAAATACATTGTGTTATAAAATTACATTGTGCTCGAAAACTACATGAAGCTCGAGAATTATATTGTGCTGAGAACTATATATATGCCCAAGAATAATGTTGAGTCCGAGAATCACATTAACATTGAGCTAAGGTTTAATCAAGTTACGGAAATCATATTGAGCCCCAAAAAATACATCTACAGAAATATCTATCGAATCAAGCTGTAAATATCACAATATGGCCGAATTGCATCGAAAAAAAATAGATACACACTCTTTTATCATTACTAGTTTTGGACACGTGCGTTGCACGTATGGGATATTTTCTCATTCTTATTGTAACTAATCTATTGGTTAGTGTGCTCCATAATATTAGAATAAACGTATCCTTTTTTCAAAGACTAAAACCAAACTTTCTAATATGCAGAAATAATGAAACAAAAAATTAATCAATTTCAATACAATGAGATAATTTCTCATTCAACATTCCTATTCTTTTTACTAATATTTTAGTACACGTGCACCCATAAAACATTAAAAAAAAAATTGTTTTTGTAGAATAATGGAAAAAGGACAATGAAAGGATTAAAAATCTCAAGTGAAAATAATAAATAATGAGCATGAAACAAAATTAAGTCAGTCTAATTAAATATCTAAAATTATTAAATAATGAAGATGTGTTAAATATAATATATAATCCAGCAGAATATTTATTATAATTTTTGGTTGATTAAATGGAGTACATAAGATTGTTATGGAAATAAATTGAAACAAAGCCAAGAACAATTGATAAAAATAAAAAAAGTAGGTAATGAAGAGTCATTCTAAGAAATTATAAAAATCATGACTTGCACTTGAATTGGGGTTCATTTTATTATTGTATTTAAACAAATATAATAATGGTTTGTAGAACTAATAAATACCATTAATGAAGAATATGAATAGATGAGTAAAGATATTTAATAAAATGGAATAAATGACAATAATATAATAAGAAAAGTTATACAGTATTTATTTTCTATTGAAAAAATCCAAAGAAAGAAAAGGAGGGAGGGAGGGGGTGGGGGGTGGTTTTAAGAAATGAAATAAATGTCAATATTTATTAAGAAAATAAATATATATTTCTTACATATATTTTAAATTAAATGAAGAAGAGGAAAATAAAAAAAATGGAGAAAAAACAAGAAAAAAAAATCATAATTTTGAGTAATTAGTGTACTTAATTCTTGGAAAGGAATAAATAGTATTGAATTATTCATTGTTATATTTACACATAAAAGCTATAAAAAAAAGATAAATATATCTATTCATAAAAAAATATGCCATATCACCTAATCGATATCCATCTTTACGTATTCCAAAAAAGCACTAGGAAGATGTTGCTAATAGAAAAGACAAGTAAAAGATATGACTTTCTATATAAAATTAATAAAATATGCTATGTTGTAAAGGTCCAGAAAGATTTAATTAGTATTTTTCAGAAATGATTAGTGGTTGATTGTTTTTTTAATTGTGGACATAAAATGTTTCTAAAAGATGTATATCTATATGCAATAAAAAGTATGTACTTCATAGAAACTTTGTGTGCATTACATTGAACCAAAAATAAGGATAAATCACATAAAATTAACTCTTGTGAATTTATATTGAAATAAAAATAAAATAAAAAAAGGCAATGATGAACAGAATTCTAACCATGCCTTTAGTGCAGCAGAGAACCTTTTGCGCCTGTGAAATTCACCAGATCATTTGTCCTCCATTAACAGTCCAATTCCCCAAAATTTCTAATGTTTGTATGCTTATTCTCTCTTATGAGGAATATGATTTTCAAGAATTGAATAGTAGTTCTTTGAGTGTTGATATACACTCTTGGTATGCAATCATTGTTGTTAATATCTGTTATTTTTTATATTTCTATTACTCTCCAAATCTCGCTTTGTCAAATTATATAAACAATACAATTGAATATTACTTTTTTGAGTGCTCAAACACATTTGTATTGCTTATATAATCTCACAAAGTGATGTTTGGAGAGTAATAGAAGTTTAAGCAATAATATATATTGAGAAATACATATATAATAAGCAATGGTGGAATATCAGGAGTAATAAAAAAAAAGTAATTCTATTAAAGTGATTGTAATCTGCAAATCAAAATTGGTAGCTCACTTAAAAGTGAATTACTAATTATGAGTATTTGTTAATACATCATTGAAATAAACACAACAATTTTATGAACTAAATAGTACTCCCACAAGGGATTATTCATAAAAATCCAAGAAAATAAAATAAAATAGAATAGACATACGGCATCTCAAAAAGACCAAAATAAAGAAATGTGAACGTGTCAATAACTTCTTATCATTGAACAAAACTTGTAATCATTTGAGTTTTTTAATAGATCTAAGCAAAAATAAAAAAGTTTACCTGTCAATCATATTACTACCCCAAAGCTCCCAAAAGTGACAGCATTGGTTGAACCAAGAGGTTCACTGCTTTATTATTTTTGGGATGAAGACTTTTGAGTTTTCTGGTTGAAAGAATCAATATTATGAGTCTTTTCAGTTTTTTATTTAATAATTATTTAATTAATTTCTATAACTTTTTTATTTAGTTTAGGGGTAAAACGGTAATTCAATTTTAAACTTAAATTCTTCCCACTTATAATAATACTAGTCTTTGGGAACGTGCTTTGCACAATTGTCCCATATTATTATTAATATTATAAAACTTCTTTATATTTTAAAAATTGAATTATAAAATAGAAATTGTTGAAATTTGAAATATTAATTCACTTTCCATGTTTTCTAATAGGAACACCTAATAGTTTAAATGTGAACATAAGCACGGTTGGTTATGTTTTCAAGTGTTTCACATATTAAAACTTATGTCATGACTTTCAGAAATTGGAATTCCTCCTCTTATAGTCGTATGCATAACAAGAAGTTGTTGTCGAATGAAAGTAGTATTTTGTAAATGTTAAACAAAAAGTTGATCAACATATGTCTTCTTTAATATGGCTAGACTATCATTGTCAATTTTATAGTATACACCTAGTAAAAAAGTAGTAATTATATTATGACGAAGATACTTAATTATTACTAACATCAAGAGAATTGAATCAATATATATTAATATTAATTGCACCTATATGTATCCTTTCTTTGATTCAAGATTGGGATTTCTTTAACATAAGAATATTATTTGTATGGTTGAAATATAATAAGAATCAATCTCTATTCAAGAACATTTTCTTTCATATGAAAATTTGACATAAGAGTATTACTTGTATTGTTTAATTAGTATAATTGCATTACGAAATATAATAAGAATCGATCCTTATTAAAGAACAAGGGGCTTGATATAAAAAGTTAAAATATGTAAAAGATGTTAGAAGTATAAGATCTAAATATCCTGAAAATTATACAGACAATTTCTCAAATTTCAAAAATCTTATTTCTATATCATGTTTCCTACAAACTATACTTTATGTATGTGAAATAATAAAATTGATAAAAAGAGAGTTGTAAATAGCATATCCATTATGTACTTGATGATGAGAAGTGAAGAGCGCACAGTTGCCAAATAAAATCTGAAACGTAGAGAAATAAATAAGAATTAGTTAGCTAACTCAAGGAAATCTTCATATATTAAATATTTATTGTTGAGAACTAAAATGAGCATAAGAGGAATAAAATAGTTACCAATCAACAATATATATTTATATATTCAAACTTTTATGGCATATAGCTGCTAATCTATGTACTTTATAAACTAAAGCTTAAAGATGAAAGATTAATGTGACTTGAGTTGTAGAAAATCACTGCACATGCACTATATATTACTCCAATTCTATTTGAAAAGGAACATGAAAAGTTCACATAACTTTTGGAAGCTCAAGGGAAGAAATAGTAAATGTGAGATATGAAATAGTAGGATTGTAAATTGAGTTCAAGTAATCTGTGTTAGGTTAATTAATGGGGAGATGAAAGATTTTTATCAATTAAATGTAGTTAAATTACTGATAAATAGCTTTTTTTTAAAATGATAAAATGATTACTCAACTTTTAATTATTTAATATTTTATTATTTACATGTTTTATAACATTTTTATTTAGTCTAGGGGCAAAATGGTAATCCAACTTTAAATGTTGGAGCTTCCCACTTATAATAATATATGAGATGAGATATGATGATATGATTTAAATGTTCCTAATTCATGGTTTGCGGACATCATTTCATGACCTGATGATTAAATTTATGATTATCATGTTTCAAAGGCGTCATAGTATAAAGACACCATTTCCATGTCCCGTGGACATCATCTCATGACCTAAGGATTTAATTTCTACATATCATGTTTCGAAGTTGTCATAGACTAAATGCATCAATTTCATGGCCTACAACAATTATTCCATGACCTAAGGATTAAATTTTTCGCGTATCATGGCCCTAAGACGTCATCCTTATTGTCTTAAGACAAACTATCATGATCTCAATGGAAAATTGCATCATGTTAATAAACTATTTTACCATTTAATCGCTATATATGTCCTAATCATTTTATTTAGTCATATCACAATCTCCAGGTTTGCAGAGACTGATAGATTGTAGACGAGATCAACTTTTCTTTCAGATATACTCATATATCTACTGCAATAAAGGCCTTCTCATCTTTCGCACTACTCGTATGATCTTTTCCTCTCATAACTTAAGTCGTTCTTATCTTCTTTACACTATTCATACCGCCTTGAGATCTAATCTTATCTACTCATACTAAAAAAAACAACATTTAGCAACGGATCCCTAGCGGCAACCATATTTTCGTCGCTGCCTAACGACGAATTAGCGATGAAATAGCACGTATGTTGCTAAATAAATAAAAATAATATTAGTATTCACACTAGCGACGGACGGACTAGCAATCGATTAGCAATGAAAATCATAATTTGTGGCTTTATTTTGACGCTTAAAATTGGCGCCTTTATTTTACCTACAAATACAACGACGTAGGTGGGGGTGAATTTTTTCTCGAAACTTAGCGACGGATGTAGCAACAATAGGGTTGTCTCTAAACTTAAAAAGAATATTAAAGTCTTAGCAACAAAAATAAATGTCAATTTCTTTTTTTTAATATATAGCGATGGATATATATATTTCGTAGCTAATCCGTTGCCGCCACCAATTAAATATTAGTGAATATATTATTTGTCTTATTTTTCGTTCTTCCAAAACATAGCGTCTCTTCCAAAACCCTTCACACTTCTGGAAGAAGAGACCTAATTCATCTTCAACAAGGAGACCATTGCTCTATGTGAAAGAGTAGAGACCATGGGCCAACTCCTTTTCCCTTTTGTTTTCTTCTCGTTGAAACCACTGCGTCGCGTGAGAGACTTGAGACTAGGAGACCCTCGATAGTATTATTGAAGCACACAGTACCAAAATTGCTAACCCATCTTCAACAAGGGGAAATAATTGCTTTCTTTTGAGGATTTTAGGTACGTGAATCTATGTTTTTCAGGTATGTGCTTGAAAAGTTGCTTTCTTCTAGGGTTTTTTTCATCTTCTTTGATACTTATGTAAAATTGAGTTGGTTACTTTCATTCTACTGAAAATCTGCTAGTTATTTACTTTGATTCATCTGGGGATTCTGTTAGGGTTTTTTTTTTTTTTTTTTTTTTTTGAAGTTGGGGGAAATCTGCTTGTTGCATTGTGCAATCTTGTGATACTCTTTTAATTTAATAGTAATGCTTCGTGACTTCGCTTATGTTCATGTCTTTTTAGTTGAATTTGTAATAGTGGCAGAGGGGTTCTAGCAAAGTCACTACCAGTATTAGCCTCTATTGGGATAATTAAGACTAATCTATTAGAAAATTCAACTTTATGGATTAATCATCCGTTGATAAAATGTATTTGCAAGATGTAAGAAATTGAATTTCTTATCCACATTAATTTAGCTCAAGTGTATACATTTCCCATCTTGTGGAATCTATTTTGCAGACTATTTCTTATACATGATCTACACATTATGAAGTTTACGCTGCTTGGTAATCTATAAAATAATCTGTGAACATCAAAGTATGATTGCCTGTTCAAAGAGCGTGTTATGAGCTGTAGTCAGAGGTGTAAGGAACTTAAAATTCTTGGTAAGCCATTAGCATTGTCAATAGGTCCTAAAACCAAATATCATAGATAAAAGTGAGCGAGAAACAACTGTGATGCAGGGAGTCTGACTTCGCTTTATTTTTTGGTTACATAGTTTTTTTGTTTAGAAGATATTAGTCTCTAAATGAGTAGGTCAAATATGTTTGTTTAGTTAGATTGCAATAAAGAGTGTGTTGTGGTTAAAAAAATATATCCCTAAATGAGTAAATCAAAACAAGTAGAACTTTTTCAATAAGATAGCATTTGTAATACCAATGCTAAGGCATACTGAATAGGAAAGTTGTAGCAAGCTCCTCCTTCAGGCTACAAAAATGCCACAAAAAATAGAAACAATATTGGATATCAAAATGTCACATGGTAGTATAGCTCCCTGAGAAAATTCATCTGGAAACCAATCAGACGATACATATTCTGTTGTAATGCAGGGAGCTGATCTAATAATTTTTCACCATTTAAGAGCCTTGTTCTGCTATGCACCTGATGCAAACTCAAATCTACAATTATTTTCCTCTGGTATGAAACTAACAAATGGTGAAGAAAAGGAGACCTTGTTAATTCTAGGTAAAGTTTTTGTCAATCTCTCTCCCTCAATGTCATATTTCAAATTCCTTTCAAGTCTTTCCTCCAGAAAGAGTCCATAAGTCCATACCCAGAGCAATCCCAAGCTTTCATAACCAACAATGCGTAAGATAGTAATATGCGATCTATATGAACATGGAAAACACAAAAAAAAAAAAAAAAGAAAAATACACAGGAAAAAGTTATGACGTTAAGCTTACCAAGTGGGCTGGATTCATCCTTAAAGTTTGATATTTGAAAAATAAGTCCTCTGTGAGAGAAATGGAGCAACTCTTTTTTAACTGTAGGATCACCTTCTCTCAAAGCTCTGTGAATAGCTATCAGAGACTTTAGTGCAACCTGAAATATTTATCAAGAATAGGACACCATGTGAAGTTGAATCCATCTTTTCTTAAATATTCTTGCACCAAATAATGACACATACTCTTTTACGATACAAATTCAACTGTTCAATAATTGTAGCTTCCAACAATTAAAATATACTAAAAGTAAAGCTACCAAATCATTAAATTAGTCGAGATGATTTACAATCCAGTTTCGTGTCTTTTCCAACCGTCTAGACAGTACTTGAATGCAGTAGGCAACATCTGCTCGTGGACGTGTAACCAATGTTGCAGCAAATATTACTAAGGAAAACAATCTCAATGAACATCCAGAAGAGATAGAAAAAAAGATTATGATTAAGATTAAGTTCACTTACAACAATTTATCCTTCATTATTATAAAAGAAGTTTTACATATTAGATTATCTAAAAGATAATTACATATAATCTCACGTCATAAGTATGAGTAGTAACCTGGAAAAGATAACTTTAAGAATGGGTATATTTTATATTGCTTTCTATTTGTAGTGGAAAATGTATTGATCAATATCAATTTTATTAGCATATTATCAGTAGTCTCCTGTTATATCTAACGTTTCTTTCGATTTGCAGTGGTAAAATTACTTATCAGTATCAATCTGATTAGAATATTATCATTAGCCCCCCTCTCTGTATATCTTCATCCTTCACGTCTCCTTTTCACATAGTAATTAATACTGTTGCAATATATTGAATTATTATTTTATTTTTTAAAAATAAGCAGTACTTTACTACTGTTATGTGTAGGATAAGATTTTAAACTTCTTAATAGGTAAAGGAGAAGAAATGTGTTCTTGAAGTTCACAATTGAAGCACGCAACAAGCTAAATTAAAGTGTCTGGAGGAGAAGAAAGCGAAGAAAAATAAAAAGGAAAAGAAATTAAGGTACAAAAGCATCAGTATCATGTATTTCTTGTCAGGTAATAATTTAGCTAACTTATTGTAGCAGTATTTAACTTGTTTACAATGTCGTGCAACTATATTTAATCATTTCCAAAATTGATATTTGTTAGCTAGATGTGTAATCGTATTTATAAGAAACTTACTAATCTGATTATTCAGAAAGTCCAAAATTTTAAACTCCACACTTGTACTACCAACACCTTCTTCCTCCCCACTCCTCCTCTATGCTAGTTCTCAATGACATTAAGGAAAGGATGGACATATTTACCTGATTAAAAACCCTCCAAAAGAGTATTGAAATCATCACACTTCCCCAAACTTGACAAAAACTCCAGATCAACAATATCGCAATGGGCATGTAGTCTTTGATGCAAAAGGTTGAAAACTATATCACCAAGAATTGAAAAGTGTGTAACTGCTAAAAAGATACAAAACAAATATAAATGCCCTAACGAATGAGCCCTCCACTTCCCAAAATAAAAACTAAAATCTGAATGAGTTTTGAAATGTAAATCGAGAAACCCTCACCACTCCTTCACATATAAATCACAATAATACAATATACTCCATTAAAAAATCACACAGAAGGCCAATTTAAAAAACGGAAAAGAAGAAAAGCATTGATAGATAAGGACTTAGCTCTCTTTTGTAATTTTCTGGCCCAAATGATCCGTGAGTGAACAAATCGAGATGGATTTACAGTTTTCACAAATATGATTTCTGAAAACAAGAGGGTTTAAATGAGCAGAAGTTTATTCGGAGAGATAGAGAGAGAGAAGGGGGTGGTGGTGGGTGAGGGTAGTGGTAATTGTATATTGAAATATTCTTAAACATAGTATTTATATTAGGGCCCACACTCTTCCTGCTTATTATAAGCTCTTAGGACCAGATACTTATAAATTTTAGAGACTAGATTTATTTTCATCCCTAATTTACAAGAGTTAGGGACCATTAAATAATCTTGTCTGTATATATGTATAGGTAAGAACCAGATTTTCCACCCGTCTCTAAATGTTTGTCCCTAATAAGCCTTTTTCTTGTAGTGTGAGCTGTAGAATTCTACTCATTTGAGGCCTTTTTAGTTCAATAAATAGCATCATTAATGCCTATTTGTGTCCATATCTATTGATTTTCTTTATTTTGTAGCTACAAGAGCTAAAGGACAAGTCAATTATTAAACTATGAAAAAAGAGGCCAAAACACTAAGAGGATTGTGAACTTCCAACTGAACATCGCCTAACATAAAGGGTGGATCGCCTAACAAGCTCAGCCTAGCCAAAAATGACCGTATTTGATGATAAAACATCAGGTTAGTTTGGCAAAAAGATAATACATTGAAGTTTCACCGAATGTAAAAAGAAGAGCTTGACTCCGTCACCAAAAGTTACAATCTATTGAGCTATTATTTCATTGCTTCTATTAGAATCTCGTACCCATTATTTCATTTTTTAGAATCTTAGACCGTTCCTAAATCTAGAATAACACACAACCTCATTCTCGTAATACCAGAGATATGTAAATGATTTAAGGCCAAAGCCTCAGCCACACCTTTTTTTTTCACAATTACTTATCGTTTCATTTGATCCCACTAACATCTTTTCGTTGGTCAGACAAAATTGGCTACTTAGTCAACGTCTTTGCCCACCAATTCATCATTCATTATCGAGCAAAGAGGGGCAGTTGTTGACACCCAATTTTGACCAACCTATAAGCCTTTTCGAATTGTTTTTTGATTAAATATGTATTCTAAAACCTATTTTTTTATTATATGTTTAAAATTATGTTTAATTTTTATCTAATTAATCATATACTTTAGTGTTCATAATTTACAAAAATGTTGTTGTTGTTGTTTTTCCTGTTGTTGTTGCTGCTGTTGCTATTGTGATTTTTTTGGCGAGTTTGTTGCTGGCGAGTGATATTGTCAAAACGCCAATCATTGTTAGAAAGTATATCTTTCCATTGAAGTAGAGGGGGAACGAAAATAGAACTATGTTCATGGTTGGCTTCCATAAGCATAGTCTCACCTTTAGCGCTTTCATTATAAGCCTTGGATGCAAGGGTGGTTTTCATAAGCCTATAGTAGACTCGGTAGATAATAGTTATCTCACGAGTATTGATTTTGCTGTTTAAGTTTTTGGTTTTGACATTGAGGGTCAAAGAATCCATGACATTAGGGTCATTTATATCAAGAGAAAAGTTAGGATAACAATTAAAGTAAACTGGCCATCAGCTAGATTACTCTACAAAACTCCTAACAGCGAATCATCAAAATTCAAAAATCTGCCATCTCGAAGGATGACACAAACAGGAATATTAAGTCCTTTTCTAAATAAAGGCTTAACAACTACTTGCACTAAACCAATATGCAAATACTTAAAATTAGATTTATAATGATTTATATCACTTTCTTTAAGTAAACGAATAACTTCTAAAGAGTTATTAATAGCAATAGTAGATTCACTAGTCTTAATGTTATGACGAGTAATCCAACTAAAATTACCTATTTGATAAATCTTTTTGAAAGGTTCTTCTGGTATACTCCAGTTTTGTAAATCATTTTCAACTTTAGCAATCTTAGTTGCTTGAGAAGATCAATTGATATTATTTAACATATGTTGATTTGTATTCATAATTTTGAAAATACTGTCTAATGGACTTATAGTACAAAATATTTCAATAAGTATCTTAACAGATTCAACATGCTAGCAAGTATATAATGAATATTAAAACAGATATCAAAGATCCATATGATATTCTAAGGGAGGTTCTCTTGGTTTTACAACAATTCATTTCTTAGAGTCATCTTAGCTACGGGACCACCATTAACAGGTCTAAACGCCCTCCTGGCTACAACGACCATCAAAATTCGGCTGACCAACGTATGAATCGGATATTAATCGAAAACCTCATAATCATAAGAAAGAATGAATACCTCACACCAAGTATAGAAATCATATATAGGAACAAGATACAAGTAATAATAAACGTATATATACTAACAACATGCAAAATTTATTAAAGTACTACATCAAAATAATTGTCATGCCTTAGACAGTATTTGTATTTAGTTGCTCATGCTAAATACGTATATTGTCAACATGGCTCTGTTACCATATAAAGGATCTTAAGTGCGGAATTTAAAGGAAAGAAAACTTACAAGCAAACTGAAGTTTATTGCATATCAAACATAGTAAAATAGTACATAGAGAGAGAGCTTTTAGAGTGATTTAGAGATAGCTAAATTATCTAATGCCTCTATAAGAGAAATGAAGTCTCCTTATATAGGAGAAAGTGGGAGTGTGTTTACATGTTAGACATACAAGTGGAGGGCTAGGATGTTACCGACACTAAAAGAGGGGTCTACCTTTATAGTAGAGTTAGTGGAGAATAACTTTCTTCATAGTGGAAACATGAGGGCCTACTTCTTTTGTCAAAAGTGGCTAAGTGGGAATCTTCTTTTATCTTTTGGAGATAATGGAGATTAACTTTATTTAAAGTTTTGTCGTTTGGCTTCTCAAAGGATGCCAAAATAGAATAATGAAAGTCTTTACTTTGGAAAAAGTAATTCCGGCTTTGCCTCTACTTTACCAAAAAAAAAATCTTTTCTTATTTATAATTGGGATTCATGTAAGCTAAAGCCAATCCTTTGGGATTACACATATCTCCATTATCTTCGCAGCTGCTTTCTGTTGAAGCTGCATCTTCAATCATTCTCATGATTTGATCTTCATCATATTTTTCTAAATTTTCCAATGCTTCCTTAGGTTTCTTTCCGAGTGCTGCTCTGGAAGAATTCTTTGAAGAATTTGATGAACTGACCTTGTCACGATACTGGACTTCAGTATTGGGTTGTTTGGGAACCCAACCTTTATAACCTGAATTTGCTTACACAAATATTGGATTCGATCAATATTATTCTTAGAAAAATTCCAAGTAATAATATATGATATTCTTTTCTGAACATAATATTTGCATAATTTAATATGCTCAGGTAATGTGGTAATTTCTTCCTTGATCTGAAATTCTTCAAACCTGTTTAGAAATTGCTGAGGGAGAACTTCCTTGGTTCCTCCAAATAAATTCCACCATTCATAAAACCATCTTGGAACAATGGCTTTAACGATTCTAGGACTTAATTTTATAAACCAAGTGCGTCTTGGTTGTAGATAAAGAAAATTCATCCATGCTGCCTTATAATCATACCAATTATAGGTTTGAGGACGATGAGTTATTGATAATGCAACCGGAGTATGTAAATGGTCTGCAAACCATTCGAATGGATCTAATATTTTCTTAATGGTAAATCTTGAATATTTAATAATGGAGGGATTATTTTCGTCCCTGGAATGCTCTATCTCGATAGAATCGGTGTCAACAAGAATAGCTTCATAGAGCCTTCTTGTTTTAAGGGGATTGTCAGTATCCACAAAATTTGAATCTGTAAAGCAAGGTTTGATCAGCTGCTGCATGTCAATGTTGCCATACTCTTTGTTTAATGCCATCATTGGCTATACCTATGAAGTCATAAAATCAAAAGATTCTTCTTTTGGGTTAGAGATTTTGGGAATAGTTTTTGTCAACTCAGGGTTAACTGCTTGGGCAAAGGTTTCAGGAGTTTTCATTTCATAACTCTGTTTTGATTGGATGGAACTAGAAGAGGCTTCTTTGTCAAATGGTTTTGCTGGCCTAAGGTTGATCAGCTTTGGTTGGGGTGGACAAAGTAGCTTCGGGGGGCTGAGTTTGAACTGGAGAAGGGAGTCTGGGAAACTCGGCTAGAACTGAAAATTTGTTTTGAAAGGGAGCTATAGGCCTTTGTGGACCTTCTTGTTTTGGAAGTAGTTGTGGAAGGGTAAATGGTCTGGCCATTTTTGCTTTTGGGAGATCGTCTCCACTTAGAAAGAAACTGAAGGAAGCATTGGAAAATTTAGAAAAATATGATGAAGATGAAATCATGAGAATGATTGAAGATGCAGCTTCAACAGAAAGCAGCAGCAAAGATAATGGAGATATGTGTAATCCCAAAGGATTGACTTTGGCTTACATGAATCCCAATTATGAATAAGAAAATATTTTTTTTTGGAAAAGTAGAGGCAAAGCCGGAATTACTTTTTCCAAAGTAAAGACTTTCATTATTCTATTTTGGCATCCTTTGAGAAGCCAAACGACAAAACTTTAAATAAAGCTAATCTCCATTATCCCCAAAAGATAAAAGAAGATTTCCACTCAGCCACTTTTGACAAAAGAAGTAGGCCCTCATGTTTCCACTATGAAGAAAGTTATTCTCCACTAACTATACTTTAAAGGTAGACCCCTCTTTTAGTGTCGGCAACATCCTAGCCCTCCACTTGTATGTGTAACATGTAAACACACTCTCACTTTCTCCTATATAAGGAGACTTCATTTCTCTTATAGAGGCATCAGATAATTTAGCTATCTCTAAATCACTCTAAAAGCTCTCTCTATGTACTACTTTCCTATTTTTGATATGCAATAAACTTCAATTTACTTGTAAGTTTTCTTTCCTTTAAATTCCGCACTTAACATCCTTTATATGGTATCAGAGCCATGTTGACAGTATACATATTTAGCATGAGCAACTACATACATATACTGTCTAAGGCATGACAAAATTATTTTGATGTAGTACTTTAATAAATTTTGCATGCTGTTAATATATATACGTTTATTATTACTTGTATCTTGTTCCTATATATGATTTCTATACTTGGTGTGAGGTATTCGTTCTTTCTTATGAGTATGAGGTTTTCGATTAATATCCAGTTCATACGTTGGTCAGCCGAATTTTGATGGTCGCTGTAGCCAGGAGGGCGTTGATAACAACAAAGGTAAGGTTACATCTGAAACGCTACAGTAACAGATACTGTTGTAAAGGTTGAAGGAAACAGCCAAAGTACTTCTCAAATCACTAGAGAAGATGCTTGTGCAACTTTACTCTATCATATCGCTAAGCATTTTTATTGGCGAACCAAAGCTATTTCAGGATAGAAGTCTCCAAATCCTGAACAATCTCAGTTGTCCAAATTTAGACAATTTCATTCACTACAAGCATGCCTCTTTAAGCAAAGTTATGATTCGTCCCGATTGCCACCTGGATTTTTGGAAAGAACGCTTTATCAGCGGTCTACCCCCGCTCTTTGCTGGCAAAGTAAGGACTAAAATATAGGATCGCAATGACGGTCGCATACCCTACAGTAGTTTAACCTATGGTGATTTGGTAAGCACCATTAATATTGTAGGATTGGAACTCTGTACGGACATCAAGCTTAAGCATCAGCTTAAGAAAGAACAATCATCTTCAAGACGAGAACTTGGAAGCTTTTGTAGAGATTTTGGTTTTATTACTCCACCTGATAAGGTGAAAAAGGATTAAAGAGACAAGAAATCTCACAGAAAGAAACCTCGTCACAGGAGAGATGATTCTTCCAAATCAAAGAAAAGAAGGTCCAAGAGACCTAGAGATTCCAAGACAGATGTTTGTTGGACGTGTGGCAAGATAGGCCATAAAGCTAATGAATGTTTTTGATCGCAGACAAAGAAGAAGAAGATAAATCTTCTTGGAATAGACGAAGAAACCAAAGGTAAACTTCTAGCTATTCTTGACGAACCTTTTTCTGAATCTTCAGGTATATCTGATGAATACAGTGATGACAAAGACATTGATCTTGAGACAGAAGTCAATTAGGAAAAGATTGCACCTGTACTGAAGCATTTTGCACTTGTGATAGTACTCATTCTATCAGGGTTCTTTCAGATCATTCGAAGGAAGCTCTATTTGATGTTATTCAGCACATAGCTGATGATGAGGCTAGAAATCGTTTCCTCCTAGAACTCAAAAACATCATCCTCAACACGGACAAACCTAAATCCTGTCCAGTTGTGGAACCCTTCAGCATGAAGCAAATCATGAACCGTTCAGATAATAATTCTGAACCCACTATATCTGACCTTCGCCATGAAGTATCTAATCTCAAAGAAGAGATTAAGAATATTAAATCTCGACTAGGAAAAATCGAAATGGATTTCCTTACTGATCAGGTTCTTAGAAAGACCAATTTACAGGACCAAGATTCAGAACATGAATCTACAAAAGATGATGACATAGAGTCTATTAACAATGATCATTTGGCTGAACCATTTGTTACTAATATCGGTAATTTTCCATCTACCTCGGTAGCACCAGGAGTAACGGTAATCTCTTTAATTAGACCTCTGAGTCATCATATTCCGGTTAAAATTGTAGTTAATAAACATTTTGTTATTAACAAAATTGCTTTGTAATGATGGTGCGGTCGGAATCGCATTGTAAAAGGTATAGTCCCTACGAAGTATTTGCAAAAAAGTACTTCAAAATTATACTCTGCTACAGGAGAACTTTTAAAAATTAATTACAAACTTTCTAAAGCTCATATTTGCAATAATGACATTTGTTTAACAAATGATTTTGTAATTACTGAAGATATCAATGAAGATATCATTCTTGGAATACCTTTTATCACTCAGATAAAACCTTATTTTACTGATTTAAATGGTATTAATACTACTATACTTGGAAAAGATTTACATTTTCCTTTTGTTAAAACCCTTTCACAAGATGAAAGCAATTTTATAAGGGAAAAAACAGTTTTCCGTATTAATAATCTATCATAACATCTCACCTTTTTAAAGGATGAAATTCGTGTTAAGAAAATCAAACAGATTTTAAAAACCCCAGAAATGATTACTAAAATAATCAAACTTTGTGAGAATTTTGAAAAGGAAATATGTTCTGATTTTCCTAATGCATTTTGGGAACGCAAGAAACATATTGTTTCCTTACCATACATTGAAGGATTCAATGAACAAGCTATTTCTACTAAAGCACGGCCTATTCAAATGAATCACGAAATGATGGAATTTTGTAAGAAAGAGATTGACACTCTTTTGAAAAATAAGATCATCAGGGTTTCTAAATCTCCTTGGAGCTGTTCTGCTTTCTATGTTAATAATAATGCTAAGAAAGAAAGAGGAGCACCAAGACTGGTGATTAATTATAAACCTCTTAACTCCGTCTTAAAATGGATTAGGTATCCCATACCTAACAAAAGAGATCTTTTAAAAAGAACTTTTAAAGCTAACTTATATAGCAAATTTGATATGAAATCGGGTTTTTGGCATTGCTCTTGTCTATTTAACTCCTATAATATTTAAGTGTATTTATCTTTTATGAAAGTTATTTAATGTGTAGTATAACCATTTATTGGATAACAATTTATTAAATCTTCCGCCAAATCATTTAAATTGTAGCCTTGTTTATTTAATCTATTTAATTTTTAGGCTTTTCTACTCAATTTTATCACAATTCTAGGCCATTTTGAACCAATTAATTGAATCTCAATCTCCAGATCTCATCTTTAATCCCAATCGTTCGTTCCATTCTTTTAAATCTTAACCTCACATCTCATCTTGATACAACGACTAAGATTGAGTCTCCTAGCACTTTCCTATATAAATATCCTAACACCCTAACCCTATATTCATTTTTTCTCTTCGTCCTCTTACATGCCAGGCGCTGCTCCTCTTCTCCCAACATTGTCCATCGTAGGCGAAGACCACTGACAAAACACCTGCTCCATCCTCACTCGCGGGGCCAACCACCAAGCGAGCCCCTCTCCTTCTTCTCTCTCCTCATGGCGCTTCTCCAACCACCAGTGGATAACATCCACTTCACCATCCAAACCAGTCACCCCTCTCCTCCTCTTTCTCTTTCCATCTGACTCTCTTTTCGTCCTTATTGGCTTGCGAAGCACCGCACCATGCAACCTCAATCCGTCTTCTTCGCTTCTTCTTCTCATTGGTTTGGACCAAAAATTTCGGCAAAACAACCACTGTGAAGAGCCATTTGGCTTTGACGAGTCAAGCCAACCATCATCCTTCCCCGACGAGATCGACAACAATGACAACAAGAGCATCGTTTCTCTGTCGCTCCGATCATCGAGACTCGATGGAGCCTTAAGGTGTTTGGGGGCTATTGAAGTCGGATCTTAACATATTCATCCAAGTTCATTTTTTTAGATTATTTTATCTTTTAAACAAATTTCTTAAATCACGTTATATTTTATAGTATAGTATTTATAATTGCATTCTTACGCTACATAAAATTCAATAATGATCATGAAATCTCTTTTTAGCATGATTTCCTTATGATTTTGAGTTTCTAAACTTGTGCATTTTCTACTTTGTGTGTTCCTATTTTTGTTTGAATGCAATCTGCCCTTTTTGTAAATGGGTATTAGTTCGCCCTTAAGTTTTTCTTTAAGAACACTGATTGAGTTGTGGTTTCTTGATTCAAGTGTAGCAAGTATTAATATGTGAATTTGATTTATTTTCTTAATGAATTGATTGACTATTCTAAAAATCTCCATGATTCATGTTTCTTTCCATTTTTGTTCCCTTAATCGATTGATACACCTTAATATTTATCTATCCTTGATAACTTTGACATGATTTTCTCCTTGATTTACTCTAGTTTATTCTCCAACTTTTCTTTTAGTTAGTGTGGACAACTTTGATTTAATTATTCTTGGCAAATTTTTGCTAGTTATGGCAAGTAAATATACATATGTGACCTTCAAATAAGGCAGTCTCTAAATCATGTTATTTTGGACTGAAGTCTTTAACTGTATTAACATGGCTCCTTCAAAATTATAAGATCATTCATGATTCTTTCCTTCGATCTATTTATGATAGATTCACTGGAGGTAATCTCTAATTGTCAATTGACTATTTTTCTTATTAAATTGCACTATTTTAATACCAATTGATGTATGGTAAAATCCATGCATTGATGTTTCCTATTACTTGTTTATTTTCGAAAAACTTTGACTTAGTATCAAATTTGATTAACTGTACTTTTTAAACTCGCATGGTTATGATAATATCATTGATTAAATACCAAGAATGTTGGTCTAATTGAGTAGAATAATTTTCTTTCCTTTTCTCTATTTTGTACTCATTGATGTGTCCTCTATATTTTACTATAAAAAATAAGAATCTTTCCATTCTGTCCACACTCTTAAACAAACACAACGCTCTCATACACTCTCAAATGCAATAATATTCTTACGTACTACCTTATAAGTTTTTGTTGTTCTTGTGGCTGCACGAAGTTTGGACTTCGGTGCTTACATTAAGTTTTATGTGCTTATTTGAATGTTGCTTAACCAATTTGTGATCTTTGCTAGAATTATAATCTATGGTATGTTCAAGGTAGTTACTTCAATATCTATTTTGTTATCTTGTCTTACTTCATTGTCCTTGTAAACCTACTTTTTTTAATAGTACCTTTATTACTTTAGTATTTTATTTTAAGGTACTAAGAACAAACATACTCTCACCCCTTTGAATATTCTTTGCACACACTATAATGCAGCGGTGTTGCTTGGAATTCAATCATGGCAAGTGGAGAAGTCAACGCGAGAAACTGAGCTAAAGTGGAATCGTTGTCACCTCAAAAGGGGTATGAGGTACATTTTTGGAAATAATGAAAAATAGATAAACTATAGTTGACTTCTTGTATGAAGCACACATGTAACTTTATAAGAATAAGGCAACTCGTTATTCCTTCCTATTCTAATTTTATATCACCCTTTTAATGAGTCGTCTCTCATATTATAAAATTAGGGATATAGTTTTTGTAATGTTTAACCCAAGGAAGTTTAAGGAACTGCGAGGCGTGCACCAAATATTAGTACGAAAGTATGAGGAACCATTTAGGATCGTTGCAAAGGTGGGAAACATCTCATATACGTTAGAGTTACCACCTCATCTCAAGGTCATCCCATCTTTCATGATAGTGGGCTCAAACCATACTGTGATGAAAAGGATGATCCCAACCAAAGTTAGTCAAGTCAGGCACCAATACCGTCACTACCTTAAATTATCGGGAAATTGAGGCGTTTATTGACTATCAAGCCAGGTAGAAAAAGGGCAACATGCCACTACCATGTTCCTCATCCACTAGAAGGGGTAATCATCGAAAGAAGCTTCATGGGAACGATAGGAAGACTTGTGGAAATTCAAAGACCAAATTTGAGAGTTCATGCAGCAACAATGCTCCGTGGTCGTCGCAATATAAATTGGGGGAGAGTGTGATGACCTACCATGTCATCATGCCACTTAGGAACCAAGTGTCATACTGTCCAAGTGGAAGACCTACATTGGAAGAATACTATTCCTTAGCGAAATACTCTAGAAATATATGGAGAATTTCTTGGATGACCTAAGAATCCCATGGATGTGCATGGAAGGTTCTTGGAATCTTTTAGTTCGGTAGAATATTCTAGAAAGATGACTTATTTGTAAATAAGTTGGGAATGGTTTGAAAACTATTATTTATCTATTAGCCCCTAGATGGATGGTATAAATAAAATGACATTTATTTGTAAAAACCATCGAGCAAATCTTCCAAGTCTTGAACAATATAAAAGCTTTCTTAAGCAATTCTCTTGTGTCTTTATTAAATCCAATATTCTCTTAGCGATCTAGTGTTAAAAAAACTTAATCGAGCTTGCAAAATTGGGAAAGATTTGTGAGCAAGTTGTCAAGTGCCACATGTTGTGCTTAATTGAACTCCAAGTGTATGACACTAGTCTATTTAAAATTTGCTAAGTTAAATTCATTCATTTTCCTAAGGGTTAATTTGGTTCTCAAAGAAATACTACAATTATATTATCCAGATAATGTGTTGGATAATAAAGTGTAGAGAAAAAAAGTGAGTTTCTTACTAAAATATGATTGACCCCCCTCCAACAAGTTACAAGAAAATTTATTAACTAACTCTAGTTATTAACTATAATCCAATATTGGTAAAAGTAACTATAGATGGTCATTCAAATTAATTGGAAATGTTGACCTTTTTTTGTGAGGGGGAAGTGATTTTATTTTTAACTAATATGAGATCAGTTTCCTAATAGCAAACATCTAAATCTTACATAAGTTTATTTCTAGCACTTTCTAGCATTTTACCCATGATTGATAGTGCCTCTAAGTCCTGCATAGCGAAGTAGCTAAATTAAGTAGATTTAACTCAATGTTCACCAATTTTAATTTAGGGTGTGTTTGGTATGAAGGCAAATGTTTTTCTAGAAAATGTTTTCCTGGAAAACAAGTAGATTTGACTTATTTTCTCATGTTTGGTTGGTGAGTAAAAAATATTTTCCGAAAAAGATTTTAGTGTTTGATTTATGAATGAAAATATCTTTTATTTTTACTAGAGTAGAAAATATTTTTTGAAATTGAAAATATTTTTTAAAAACAAACTTAAATTTTTATTGGGGGTGGGGTGTTGGGGGTGGGGGGGCAAGAAGGGGGTTGAGGGTGAAAAAAATAAAAATTTGAAGTTGAAAATATTTTTTCAAAAAAAACTTAAATTTTTTTTGGGGGTGGGGGTTGAGGGTAGGGGTTTGAAGTTGAAAATATTTTTTAAAACAAACTTAAACTTTTTTTTTTGGGGGTGGGGGGGCTGATGGGGGTGGGTTGGTGTGGGGGGGGGGGGTCGAGGGTAGGGGTGAAAAGATGAAATTTGAAGTTGAAAATATTTTTTAAAAACAAACTCAAATTTTGAAGGGGGTGGGGGGATGATTGGGGGGGGGGGTTAAAAAAAATAAAAAAATTGAAATTAGAATATCTTTTAAAAACAACTTTTAATTTTTTTTTTCGGGGCAGTGGGGTAGGGGTGAAGGTGGAGTAAAAAAATTGAAGTTAAAAAATAGTTTTTAAAAACAAGCTTTAATTTTTTTTTTTGGGGGGGGGGGGCAGGGGGGCTGGTTTGAGGATAGGGACAAAATAAATTGATTTTTTCAACAAAACATAATAATTGTAATTTGAAGTTGGATGAGAGTTTTGGAAAATGTTTTCTTTAAGTTTTGAAGGGAAGTCATTTTCCTTAAATTTGAGGAAAATGAGTTGATTTGGAAAATATTTTCCAAAACATTTAATCCAACCAAACATGAGAAAATTGGAAAAAATATTTCCTTCATACCAAACACGCCCTTAATCTAGTTTCAATGTACACGTGCAAATACAACTTTGCCAATGAAATTTGCTGCCTCTTTCTAGTAAAAAAGCTATAGCACACTGAAAATACACGTATGTAAAAGAAAAGTAATAAACACAACCTTATTGACCACTTAAAAAATACGGACAATTATTTAAACTAGCGTATATTCCAAACGCTGGAGATTTCTTTGGAAATTCTTGTCTTGACTTTTTTTGGATCTACACCAAATCAACAATCACCGTGTTAGCAGTCTTTCCATTGTAGACAAGTTTTTTCCATCACTCTCTTTTAATGAAGAATTTTTTTCACTTGCATCACTCTCGCGTACTTGGCGGTTCTCCACTTACATGCTCCGATGAATTGAGGTTTTGAAAAATGAAAAAAATAAAACTTGAAGGAATTTCACTTCCTAGTTATAGAATCACCATAACAAGTTTGTCCGAATGGTTTTTTGTATCAAATTCAGGCGAGGAAGTTGTTCGAAAAGGCATTAGACCAAAATGAAACATATTCCAAGAGAGATTTCTCCAATTTGTGGAGCAAAATGAATACATGCTAATAGATGGTCTACCCTTTAAAGGTTGTATTAATTTCAGGGCCCAAAACCTCCGAGCTTGATTAATGGGCAAGAATACCCTAGTTGAAATCCTTGAGAATTACGAGGAGTTGGAGAAATTGACCCTTTGTCATTGTACCTACATGTCGATCGATGTGAGCATTCGTCACCAAAAACACAAGTTATTAGAGATTTCTCAAATGCATGAACTACAAATTTGCCTAATTTCTGAAAGCCTAGATATCTAAGAACAATTTATTTGGGCTTTCATAAATTAGGCAAATATTTTGTTGACGCATATGAGAAATCTATAGTATTAGAGATTCAACGAATGCTTACATTAATCGACATATAGAAACAATGGTGAAGGGTCAGTTTCTCCAACAATTTTCAATTATTAAGGATTTCGATTAGAGTATTCTCGACCAGTAAGCAATTAGCCTATGAGTTTTAGGGTCATAATATTGACTCAACCTTTAAGCAAATAAACTATCTTTTAGCACATATTAATTTAACTCCACAAATTAAATAAATTTTCCTTGAAATATGTTTTCTTTCGATATAATGCTCTTCCTAACAACTTGCTCTCCTGAATTTGATATTAAAAATCATATGGACAAACTCGTTATAGTGGTTCTATCACAAGAAAGTGAAATCCTTCAAAAAAGAATCATTTTTCAAAAACTCAATCCACCCGAGCATGTAATCGAAGCACACCCAACTTCGTGGAGTGATGCAAGTGAAAAAATTTGACATTAAATGAGAATGATGAAAGAACATTGTCTACTGTGGCGAAACTTCTAGCACAAAGATGGTTGATTTGGTGTAAATCCAAATAAAGTCGAGACAAGGATTTCCAAAGGGATCTTCAGCATTTGGGATATTGGAATTATTGAGTGTAAAGCTTCATCTGAAAGATTGCTAATCAAGTCTAGAGCTTCACTTTCTCCGTTAATCAAGTCTAGAGCTTCACTTTCTCCGTTAGTGACAATATCGTTAAGTTTTTCATGTTTCTTTTTTGCATTCTGAGAGAATGTTGGGCTTTGATAACTCGAGTAGGTTGCACTGGTAAATATGGGTCAATTATTATTGAATTATTTTGTTGGCTCTTTAAATTTAGGTTTTCCCCTCAAACGAATTTGTGTTTAATTTTGCTTCTTGTATTTTTTATACACTAGTTACAGCACGTTTATTCAAAAATATTTCATGTAAATTTTGTATAGTAAATGACATATTTTATCCTCTTCAAATCTGTTGTACAATAACATCAAACAAGAAACATAAGCACTAAAAAAGGTTAGTATGAGAATAAATGGATAACCCTTTATCGCATAGAGTGCATAACTTTGATAGGGATGGCAGTTCGCAAAGATAAATTCTGAGACGAGGCAAACAAGGTTAGTATGAGAATATAAACAAATGGCTATGATATACTTCCTGCCAATGTTCTCCAGTTTTAATTTAGTATGTAATTTTCTTCTTTTATATGGTTGGACGCATTTGTTAGTGCCCTCACAGATGTGTGGTTTCATTTATTTTTCATCGAGTGACACAGATCGCTCTAGAACATGGGAGAGTCAGGCTGCTGCTTACAAGTCTCTAGTGGGAGGTATTAATGTATGGTATTAAAACCTTTCCTCCTTTTTTCTGGAGCAGTTGGACGGGGGCAGATGTAATGTGTTCCTACTTTAGCTTCATTTCATTACCTTTATTCAGAGGCTCTGTAAAGACTCAATGCTGTTTTAAGGTATCTAAATGTTGTACTACTTGAGAATGTAATGGCCTATGATTTTCACCGTGATAGCATTCAAAGGTTGTTTCAGCAATAGGGAAGATCTCTAATTTTCACCGTGATAGCATTGACTCGGCCCAAGTACTTTCTACTTCGATGTTCTATTAATCACATGCTGTGTAGTTTCTAGAATGTTATTCACTTATTTTACACAAATGTCTTTAATTTTGCTATAACATATAACCTTTGCTTGTTGTAGATGAGTTTTGTAATAACCTTGAAATATTCAAGGCCTATGTTGGTATGTCCCTTATGGTTTCTATTGTAGCTCTTGCAAGTAAATTCTTTTAATTTGTCTTATATCTCATTCTTATTAACTTCCCCACCTGCATATATTAAGAGCAAGGATAAAACAGTTGAAGAAAGGACAATAGTAATTTACATCATTTATGTGAACCCCACTAATGTCGTATCCTGGCTTCTATTTATGGACTTGGTGTATGTGCAGAACATGATGGGGAAATAGGACGCAGGGTAGGTGTAATGTGTTCCTACTTTAACTTCATTTCATTACCTTTATTGAGAGGCTCTGTTAAGACTTGATGCTGCTTTAAGGCATCGGAATGCTGTACTACCTGAGAATGTAATGGCCTATGATAATGCTGTTTCAGCATTAGGGAAGATCTTTTACATGTTGCTGCGTTTGGCCGCCCACCTGCTTGTGAGGGCATTCCCTCTTAAAGTGACCCAGCTCACCACAGTTGAAGCAACCTTGGTCAAGTTAGGGCCTGTTGGCTGACGAATAAGAAGCTCCTAGACCACCCTTAGCCTGAGACTGCTGTGTGACCTTGGAATAACCACCTGTAGAAGCTGGTAAAGCCGACTGAATCGGATGAGCTAAATACACCTGCTAACCAGAAACCTTGGAATAAGAACCACTGAAGTTGCCCACATTCTTTGACCTTTTAGCCAATGCCTTGTCCTGCCCAATTCCTTCCAGTTTCTTCACATAGTCGGTCACCTTATTGAAGTTCTTTCTTGTAGAAGTCATGTGCACAGATAAGACCTACAAACCAGTTTTTAGTCCCTTAACGTAAAGACGAATCCTTTCCTCCTTAGTTCCCCCAAGTTGAGTAGCGCAGCGAGACAAGAAATGAAACTTAGCCTCATATGATGCTACATATATGCTACCCTGCTGAAGACCCTGAAATTCATCCTTTCTCACTTTGATGACCTCAAGATAAGGGTAGAATTCTTTGTCCCTATATATTTGTGATATAACTTTTTAATCAGTATAGTGTTCAATGAGACTGCTCTTAGGTGAGTTCAAAATTTCGGAAAAATGAAGGTTAATTTGGAGAATCCAAAATAGATATTCCATAACTTATTTATCAAAGTAAGGCTTTTAATAAGGTAATTCTTTGATAACATATAGGTTAGTACTTGATACAACATAGTTTTTCTGGTATTTGATACAACATACTTGAATCTTCCTTGAATGAAAGATAACCTCATAATGTTTTTTTAATATTTTAAACCTTATTTGAAATCTATAAAATTTGAAAATTCCTTATGCTCAATCCAAAGCAAGAGATATTTATTTAAACATTAGTCTACATTAGTACGAGATAGACAATTCAACATGTCCTGATAACAAAGAACATTGTTGCATATGCTTGGCAAAGGGCACCAAAATCATAATCCATCCTTCCTCAAGTTTGTAAGATTACTTAAGTTTGGTTTTCAACCTTTTTTTTTTTTGGGTTGTGTGTCTTATGAGTATTTTGAGGGGTAAGAGCTTGCACAAATTGATTGTGGACATTTATACCATGTTGGTTGCATCAAAGACTGGAAGAAGCTCGAGAACGCTTGTGCCATATGCAAGTGGATAGTGTCAACTATGCTACTTGATGATTTGTGCATTCAATGTTCATGGCTTTAACTAATTAGTTTAGTTTGGGCTAGGGGAGTTGACTGATGTTATTCTACATTGGTTGTTCAATAGAGCTTAAGAGAGCTGAGCGAACCGTTCCCAAATTATGATTAGTTGAAGCCAAGTAAACATGGAATGCATGAATTCTCAAGGTAGCATATCCGACACTCTCCTCTTGCGCATGGGGAAAGTGTTCTCAAGCTTGTTCCATTGATGGAATCAATAGGGCATAAATGACCACGATCAATTTTTCCAAGTTCTTCCCCATCGAAATACTAACCTAAGGCACACTGACCAAAAAAAAAGAAGCTAAGTAGGTTGAAATAAAACTAAGCAAGCTTAAAAACTTAGGGGAGAAGGGATTTGGAAATTTCGGTGCCCCTTACCAAATATATGCAACAGTGCTCTTTGTTGTCAGGACATGTTGAATTGTTTGCCTCATAATTATGTAAACTAATGCTTAAATAAAGATCTCTTTCTTTGAATAGAGAAGAAGCAATTCTTTTAATTTATAGATTTCAAATAAGGCCTAAAAGATTACAAAAAACATTATGTGGATGTCACCCGTTCAAGGAAGATTCAAGTATGTTGTATCAAATACTAGAAAAAATTATGTTGTATCAACACTAACTTATAGGTTATCAAAGCATTACCTGATCAAAAGCATTACTTTGATCAATAAGATATATATGTTATATCGCCTTCAGCTTCTCTCAATTCACCTTCATTTATCTGAAGTGTTGAACTCACCTAGCAGCAGGCTCATTGAATTTTTATGTCTATTTTATACACCTCCAGTTTGTTTGTTTATTTTTTGGTAATATTGCAAATTACTGATATATTACTGTATGTTGGCTATAGCATGCCAGAGCTGTTAAGGTCTGCCAAACTGGCTGTAGAGAAAGGGACTGCATATGGTCAAAATGTGACCTACGTCAAACAGTTATTCGACTGCATAGTACCAGCTTTGGTGGAAGATTTGCATTAAGGTTGACTTGAACTGGTGTGATTAATAAAAGATTCAGATTTATCAAAAGAATGATGCTAGACATCCAAAATTCCTTTCTATTTGATAGTCTACTTGTATAAGCTGAGTTATAGTTTATATGAGTTGGAAACAGAGTTACAGAGAGGTAGCGGATACCCGTGGAATTAGTCGAGGTGCACTCAACAAGCTGATCCGTGTAACTCTAATAAAAAGAACGAGTTGGACCCAAAACTTGGGAGAGTCAGAACACATCTTTGGGGACAAGTTATTACTAGAGATGAGAATGATTGTTGAACTTGCACTTTAATCCTAATTAGTCTTAAAACGTTTAGTACAATTTTACTATTACTCCTTTTCATGACCTTAAATATTTTAATCGTAATTCAGTTTCTGTTTGAACATCTTAATTTAGACGTAATTCAAGTAAAAAACTTTAGAAATACTTTCTATATTATGCAGGCAACTAAGGAACTTCGAGATATGCATGTTCATAGCTAGATTGTGGGAATGACTTCCCGCGAAAAAGAAGAAGAGGAGAAATCATTCATGAATGCTGGCCTTGATTATTATTATCAGAAGCCGCTTACTATTGATGTAGTTTGCGATCTTGTTGATAAAATTAATGGAAATGGTTAAACCTATCAAATGTATTTGGTATGAATATGATTCATGTATTAATTAATCTATAGAGAGATTAAGGAAGTAAGTCTATCACTAAAGCAGGTATAACATACTTACAATTACTAATAATTTCGTTTTGGTTGGTAAAATAAAAGGCTTTTTGTTTTTGGAATAAGGCCTAGATGTCAAAGGACAAATGGAGCGTGCTGGTCAAAATAGAGATACAGATCAACCTCCCTTTTTATAAACTAACAATTTTTCTTTGAACGCAGAAAAGACAGGTACAAATGCAAGAAGCAATTCCTGTTCGGAAAGGCAAGCACAAAATAAATGTGCACGACTGGGCAATAGCGGAAGAAAACCCCCAAGTCAAAACTTTCCCTTCTATTTGAACCAAGAGAAGACAAAATAATGCAAGAATAAACAGTTTGGCCAGCAAACAAATCAACCAAGCAAGCAAACAAATCAACACACGAGACACCAAAGTTTAACGTGGAAAACCTCTTCGGTGTGAAGAGTAAAAACCACAAGGCCAAAGCTCCACTATAATTAACAAGAGTTACAAAGTTTTCTCCAAAATGGTCACCAACAAAGCGCCAAACAATGAGCAACACAACTACAAGATGGCACCAAAAACTAGAGAAACAAAAGGAGTAAAATCACCAAATAGCAGCTGCTGTTCACAAGATAAAATCTGGGATTACAGGACTCCAAATCACCCTCTCTCAGTTCCCAATCAAAGATTAAGTTGAAAGGAATAAACTGTAGAAAAGTCAGCTCAATTGGACAAGAAACGAAGCGGGAATCGCGATTTGAAATTGGCTGCTAGGGCTTGTGCGAAAATCTGCACTCTCTCACTTTTCTCTCTATATGGATGCTCTAAAAACTCTTGTGATTCTCTTCAAATAAGACCTAAAAGAAAGTCTTACATATGCATCATAATATTGGTCTTATGGGCAAAGTGGGATAGTCAAATTTGGACAAATTTATCCACAAAGGAAAGGAAGGAAGACCCAAAACCTTGGACTTTTATTTATCCACATAGGAAGGGAAAGAGGCCCAAAACCCAACAATTCCAACATCGTCCAAATAATCGCCATGAAATAACGCTTTGTCCTTTCAATAAGACGAAGGTCTAAGCTACACTATACCCTCAACTGTTATTTTGAGCCCGACAACCGCCAAGAAATGACACTCTATCCTTCCAATAAGATGAAGATCTAAGATACTTTACACTCTCAACTATTATATTGAGCTCGACAATCACCATGGAAGAGACACTTTGTCCTTCCGATAAAATGATGGTCTAAGCCACCTTATATTATCAACTATAACATCGTTTTTGAAAAATGTGTTGTGCCAAGAATATCATTGTGCTCGAAAATTTGCATATTCTCGAGAATTGCATTATGCTCGAGAAATTGTATTAAGCTTGATAATTGCATTGAGTCTAAGAATTGCATTGTGTCCAAAAAATTGCATTGTGCCCAAAAATTTGCAGTGTGCCCCAAAATTGCATTGACCCTAAGAATTGCATTGTGCCCGAGAAATTGTATTGTGTCTGAAAATTGCATTGTATCCAAGAGTTACATTGAGCCTGAGAATTGCATTGAGTCCGAGAATTTGCATTGTGCTAGAGAAATTGCATTGTGCTAGAGAAATTGCATTGTGCCCTAGAATTGCATTGTGCCTTAGAATTGCATTATGCCTGAAAAATTGCATTGTACCAGAAAATTTGCATGTGCCTGAGAAATTGCATTACGCCCGAGAATTGCATTGTGCTCAAGAATTGCAATGTCCCTGAGAATTGCATCGTTCCAAAGAAATACATTGTGTTATAAAATCACATTGTGCTCGAAAACTACATGAAGCTCGAGAATTATATTGTGCTGAGAACTATATATATGCCCAAGAATAATGTTGAGTTCGAGAATCACATTAATTTTGAGCTAAGGTTTAATCAAGTTACGGAAATCATATTGAACCCCAAAAAATACATCTACAGAAAGATCTATCGAATCAAGCTGTAAATATCGCAATATGGCTGAATTACATCGAAATAAAAATAGATACACACTCTTTTATCATTATTTTAATGTTCGAAAGGTGCCATAGTCTAAATTCTTTAATTCATGGTTTGAGGACATCATTTCATGACCTGATGATTAAATTTATGATTATCATGTTTCAAAGGCGTCATAGTATAAAGACACCATTTCCATGGCCCGCGGACATCATCTCATGACCTAAGGATTTAATTTCTACATATCATGTTTTGAAGGTGTCATAGACTAAAAGCATCAATTTCATGGTCTACAACAATTATTTCATGACCTAACGATTAAATTTTTGCGTATCATGGCCCTAAGACGTCATCCTTATTGTCTTAAGACAAATTTTCATGATCTCAATGGAAAATTGCATCATGTTAATAAACTATTTTACCATTTAATCGCTATATATGTCCTAATCATTTTATTTAGTCATATCACAATCTCCAGCTTTGCAGAGACTAACAGATTGCAAACGAGATCAACTTTTCTTTCAGATATGACTTCCGTACTTATATATCTACTGCAATAAAGGCCTTCTCATCTTTCGCACTTCTCGTATGATCTTTTCCTCTCATAACTTAAGTCATTCTTATCTTCCTTACACTATTCATACCTCCTTGAGATCTAATCTTATCTACTCAAGCTACTATTGCTTCGATACGAATCTCATACCATTATTTCATTTTTTAGAAGCTTAGTCCGTTCCTAAATCTAGAATAACGTACAACCTCATTCTCGTAATACCAGAGATATGTAGATGATTTAAGGTCAAAGTCTCGGCCACACCTTTTTTTTTTTCACAATTACTTATCATTTCATTTGATTCCACTAACATCTTTCCGTTGGTCGGACAAAATTGGCTACTTAGTCGACGTCTTTGCCCACCAATTCATAATTCAATATCGAGCAAACAGGGACAGTTACTGACACCCAATTTTGACCAAACTATAAGCCTTTCCGAATTGCTTTTTGATGAAATATGTATTTTAAAACCTATTTCTTTATTGTATGTTTAAAATTATTTTTAATTTTTATCTAATTAATCATATACTTTAGTGTTCATAATTTACAAAAATGTTATTATTTTATCATTGTTGTTGTTATTATTATTATATTAAGCGATTGCTAAATTTGAAATAATGAATTAACTTGTCTATTTAACGTCTATAATATTTAAGTGTATTTATCTTATATGAAAATGATTTAATATGTGTAGTATAACCATTTATTGGATAACAATTTATTAAATCTTCCTCCAGATCATTCATGATTCTTTCCTTCGTTCTTTATATTATGATAGATTCACTGGTGGTAATCTATAATTGTCAATTGACTATTTTCCTTATTAAATTGCACTATTTTAATACCAATTGATTTATGGTAAAATTCATGCATTGATGTTTCCTATTACTTTTTTATTTTTTGAAAACTTTGACTTAGTATCAAATTTGATTAACTGTACTTTTTTAAACTCGCATGGCTATGATAATATCATTGATTAAATACCAAGAATGTGGGTCTGATTGAGTAAAATAATTTTCTTTCCTTTTCTGTATTTTGTACTTGTTGATGTGTCCTCTATATTTTACTATAAAAAATAAGACTCTTTCCATTTTGTCCACACACTTAAACAAACACAACACTCTCAATTGCAATAATATTCTTACGAACTACCTTATAAGTTTTTGTTGTTCTTGTGGCTGCACGAAGTTTGGACTTCGGTTCTTACATTAAGTTTTGTGTGCTTATTTGAATGTTGCTTAACCAATTTGTGATCTTTGCTAGAATTATAATATATGGTATATTCAAGGTAGTTACTTCATTATCTATTTTCTTATCTTGTCTTACTTCATAGTCCTTATAAACATACTTTTTTTATAGTACCTTTATTACTATAGTATTTTATTTTAAGGTACTAAGAACCAATATACTCTCGCCCCTTTGAATATTCTTTGCACATACACTTTAATGCAACGGCATTGCTTGGAATTCAATCATGGCAAGTGGAGAAGTCAACGCGAGAAACTGAGCTAAAGTGGAAGCGTTGTCAACCCAAAAGGGGTATGAGGTACATTTTTGGAAATAATGAAAGACAGATAAACTATAGTTGACTTCTTGTATGAAGCGCACATATAGCTTTATAAGAATAAGGCAACTCATTATTCATTCCTATTCTAATTTTATATCACCTTTTTAATTAGTCGTCCCTAGTATTATAAAATTGGGGATATAGTTTTGTTAATGTTTAACCCAAGGAAGTTTGAGGAACTGCGAGGTGTGCACCAAAAATTAGTACGAAAGTATGAGGGACCGGTTAGGATCGTTGCAAAGATGGGAAACATCTCATACACGTTAGAGTTACCATTTCATCTCAAGGTCATCCCCTCTTTCATGCTAGTGGGCTCAAACCATACTGTGATGAAAAGGATGACCCCAACCAAAGCTAGTCAAGTCAGGCACCAATATCGTCACTACCTTCCATTATCGGGAAATTGAGGTCTTTTTGACTACCAAGCCAGGCAGAAAAAGGGAAACAAGCCACTACCATGTTCCTCATCCACTTGAAGGGACAATCACCGAAAGAAGCCACATGGGAACGATAGGAAGACTTGTGGAAATTCAAAGACCAAATATTCCCTTAGCGATCTAGTGTTAAAAAGGCTTAATTGAGCTTGCAAAATCGGGAAAGATTTGTGAGCGAGTTGTCAAGTGCCACACGTTGTGTTTAATTGAAGTCTAAGTCTATTACACTAGGCTATTTAAAATTTGCTAAGTTAAATTCATTCATTTTCCTAAGGGTTAATTTGGTCGAAAGAGAAATACTACAATTATATTATCTAGACAATGTGTTGGATAAGAAAGTGTAAAGAAAAAAAAGTGAGTTTCTTACTAAAATATGGTTGACCCCCCTCCAACAAGTTATAAGAAAATTTATTAAATTAACTCTATTTATTAACTATAATCCAATATTGGTAAAAGTAACTATAGATGGTCATTCAAATTAATTGGAGATGTTGACCTTTTGTAGTGAGAGGGGAAGTGAATTGTTTTTAACTTAGTTATGCATCAACTAATATGAGATCAGTTTCCTAATAGCAAACACCTAAATCTTAAATAATGTTTTTTTAATAAAATCTTTTAGACCATATTTGAAATATATAAAATTTGAGAATTCCTTATGCTAAAACCAAAGCAAGAGATATTTATTTAAGCATTAGTCTACATAAGTACAAGGTAGACAATTCAACCTGTCCTAATAACAAGTACCATTGTTGCACATGCTTGGCACTAAAATCATAATCCCTCCCTTCTTACGTTTGTCAGCTTACTTAGGATTGATTCCAAACTTCTTTTTTTTGAGTCATTTGTCTTATAAGTATTTTGATGGGTAAGCTCTAGCAAAACTTGATTGTGCTCATTTATTGCACAAAGAGTGGAAGAAGCTTGAGAATGCTTGTGCTACATGCAAGTGGATAGTGTCAGCTATTCTACCTTCACCTTGAGAATTCATGCATTTAATGTTCACTCGGCTTTAACTAATCAGTTTAATTTGGGCTAAATGAACTGACTGGTGGTGTTATTCTACATTGGTTGTTCAATAGAGCTTATGAGAGTTGAGCGAACCATTCCCAATTTATGATTACTTGAAGCCAAGCCAACATGAAATGCATGAATTCTCAAGGTAGCATAGCCGGCACTCTCCTCTTGCACATGGGAAAGTGTTCTCAAGCTTGTTCCACTCATTAATGCAATAGATATAGAATAAATGACCACAAATAATTTTTCCATTTCTTCCCTAGCAAAATACTCATCCTTAGATACATGAATCAAAAAAATTAGGCTGAAATCAAACTTAAGTAAGCTTATAAACTTGAGGGGAGAAAGGATTCTGAAATTTAGGTGCCTCTTACCAATCATATGCAACAGTGCTCGTTAGCTTGTTGTCAGGACATATTGAATTGTCTGCCTCATAGTTATGCAAACTAATGTTTAAATAAAGACCTCTTTCTTTGAATAGAGCATACGCAATTCTTATACTTTATAGATTTTAAATAAGGTCGAAAAGATTGGCAAAAAACATTATATGGATATCATCCATTCAAGAAAAAGACTATATCAACAATTGGACAGGATGAGAATGCAAACTGTAACAGTTAATTATTTCAGTGTACTGATTTTTTAAAAAATAAGATCAATGAAAGCACATCAATAATTCTACAGAACTTATAGTTAACTGCATGCAAAAGACAAAATAACTGATAGATAAATGTATCAATCATTAAAAGATCATCTTCATACAATTATGTTGTAAAGTGAGAAAAACTTGTTTGTACAGATAGTTAGGTTGATCTGATGAATGACGATAGTTGAACCATCTCAATATGTACATAGTTTTGACACCATTTTGACATGTGATTAATGAAAGATTCAGGTTTACCAAGAGAATGATGCTAGACTTCCAAAACTCCTGTCTATTTGATAGTCTATTTGTATAAGCTGAGTTATAGATCATATGAGTTAGAAATAGAGTTACTTGGAGAAGTAGCAAGTACCCCGTGGAATTAGTCGAAGTGCACTCAACAATGTGATCCATACACCACTTGAATAAAAATGAGTTGGATTTAAAACTTGGGAGAGGCAGAACATATATTGGGGGACAAGTAATTACTAGAGATGCGTATGACTGTTGAACAGATTAATCCTAATTACGTCTTGAAACATATAGTCTGATTTTACTGTTACTTCTTTTCATGACCTTTACTATCTTAATCTTATTGTGTATTCTTCTCTGGACTTCAGGTCAGGTCTGAAGCATTGTAGATGTGATTAAGTCGAACAAGCAAATGACCAGAGAGAGCAAAATCTTAAGACTTTTATTCCCATAAAAGGGAATTTCTCAGGGAGGAAAATGAGCAAGAAAAAGAAGCGTTTGACCAAGTATGTTTAACATAAGATTGTTTCTCAAGAATGAGTGGTAGATTTGTTTATCATTAAACATGTCTTTCGCATTATCAGGCTTATCATATTGAAATCTTTGTAGGCTGGTGAAATATTGGGTATAGCAATAAAAATATTCCAGGCAGATTTCTTACCCCTCTTCGATGAGCTCTTAGCATAGTTAATGCCTATGTTGGTAAGATGGGGGGGGGGGGCAGGGGTAACGTGTTCCTACTTTAACTTCATTTTATTATCTTTACTCAGAGGCTCTATCAAGGCTCAATGTTTTTTAAGGCATCCAAATGTTGTACTACCTGAGAACATAATGACCTATTATAATGAAGTTTCAGCATTAGGGAAGATCTGTAATTTTCTCCGTGACAACATTGACTCGGCCCAGGTACTTTTCTACTTTGATGTTCTATTAATCACATGTTGTGTAGTTTCTAGAATGGTATTCACTTATTTACAGAAGTCTTTTATTTACTTGTTGTAGCCTGTAGGAGAACTTGTAATAACTTTGTTCTGATTTCTTCGATTCTCATATCTGATACCTTTTGGTAGGTTATTCCTGTTGCCTATAAAAGCTGACCTGATTGAAGCCAAGGTTGTTCACGATCAACGTTAATCAATAGCCGACAGAGCAGATTGCTAGAAGGATGGTTACTCTGTTGAGGCAGCTTCAGCAAACAGTGCCACCAGTCTCCCTGGCTTCAATACGGTCATTCCTACAGCCTCAGCAGCAGTTAACACTGCAAGTCTGTACCCACTGCTATCATTCTGGAAGCGAACAACTTTTATCCGATGCAATGAACCTATCAGACCTGTAGATAAGATAAGGGACTAAATAATTTGATATATAATTTGCTTAAAACGATTCACGTTTGCAGTACATCAAATTGAAAAAAAAAAAAAGGCGAAGAAGGAGACAAAGCAAAAGACTAAGAAAAATGGTGAAGCAGAAGGAGGTTATTTATCGTCTTGTTTCTAACTCTAATGATGTAAATTTGAGAGTTTTATCGTAACATTCCGCATGTTCAGGGACATCCGATTTAAATTATAAATTGATAAAATATATTTTATTTTCTTCCTAAGCTTTAATATTAATGAAAAATTTAACTATGATATATTAGTGTATGGATTAAATTTTACAAGATTTTTATAACTTATTAATATTTTAATGAAGATATTAGGACTCATTTGGCCAAAGATATTCTCAAAAATATTTAGGGAGGGGGGAGGGGGGACTGAAAAATATTGTTTTGAGGCCCATAGTCATTCACTTCATTCTAGAGATGCCCTACTACTGATGGAAATAGTTTTGAAAGCATGATCTATAATCATTGATTGCATATCTGGATATCATACTAATCAAGACCTAATTTAGGAAAATAGCCTGGAAAGCATTGGGGGCAAATCTAGATGTCATTTCATGTGGTCAAGCTTCATAAAACATATTATATATAAGCTTACTTGAGTCATAAACATTTCTTTCATAAAAACATGAATATTTCATAAATCATATTTATAGCTTCAAGCTTTTTCATAAATTCATCTTTCATCTTTCAAAGCTTCTTCATAAATTCATGTAAATTAAGGTTCATAGTCAAAATTTATAGATCAATGCATGCGTTCACATGGAATTGGTTGTAATGAATGTAGTTAATTCCAAACCATCAAAATAAGATCATATTCAAGCAATTGAATCCATACAAATAGAATCCATGAGGAATGGAGTGAAAATCTAATCAAATCTTTGAAAATTGAATTGGAGAATTTGAAGAAACTTTGGGGACTCAATGGGTGAATAGAACCCATTGATGAACTCCCTACATACCTTGAATAAATCCCTAAGCAATGATGAATAAAGGAGACTTGAACTTGAAGAACCCTAGCTTCTTCTTTTTCCTTGATCTAGAGAGAAGATTTTTAGAGAGGATGAATTTGGTCAAGTTTAGGAAATTTTAGGAGAATGCATTGAATTGGGAGATTTTTGGGGTAAAAGTGTTTATATAGGGCATATAGCAGAAGGTAAAATGACATAGTATTAAGTTAAAACAATTGGGAAAATACTGAAATAACCCTTAAAACTGCCAAAATGCCTCTCTAGAAGGGCTTCACGGGCTGTCTAGTTCATGATGGCCCATCAAGTGGGTTGTGACGATCCCCAAACCAATAGGGCTTCATTAAAACGGACATAACTTTTTACTCCGGGCTTCGAATTAGGCAAACTTGGTGGCGTTGGAAAGATGACTCAAATATCTTTAATTTGATAGGTCATAGGCCACCTAATTCATTTTGTACTAAAAGATATGATCATTGAAGTTGACCTAAAATTCTATGTTTGACAAGTCTCCGTCACAGATGACTTCACGGTCTGTGTGAATCTTCACGGACTATTTAGACGTCTGTGGTCCTTTTACAGTGACCTTGGATGACACCCTACTGAATGGGTGATTTGTACGACCCATTTGACGGGCCGTCAAGATCAACACGGGCTGTCTGGGGCACTGCCAGGGTGACCCCTGCCTGAGGCAGGTTCTCGAAATTGTTCACGAGCCCTTTGACGGACCGTGGTCCCTTACATGGCCCGTCTAGGGCTCTGTGAAGGATCCACTATCCATTTTTGGTTCATGACTTACCCGTTTGATCCTTTCTAGCCTTTTTTCGAACCCAATGTATTACAGAAAATTACATCATGTTTATAAATTATTTTACCATTTAATCGCTATATATGTCCTAATCATTTTATTTAAACATATCACAATCTCTAGGTTTGCAAAGACTAATAGATTGCAGACGAGATCAACTTTTCTTTCAAATATGACTTTCGTACTTATATATCTCTTACAATAAATTAAATGCCTTCTCATCTTTCGGACTACTCATATGATCTTTTCCTCTCATAACTTAAGTCGTTCTTATCTTCCTTACACTATTCATACCGCCTTGAGATCTAATCTTATACTCAAGCTACTATCGCTTATATTCGAATCTAGTACCGTTATTTCATTTTTTTAGAAGCTTAGCCAGTTCTAAAATCTAGAATAACACACAACCTCATTCTCGTAATACCAGAGATATGTAGGCGACTTAAGGCGAAAGTCTCGACCACACCTTCTTCTTTTTTTCACAATTACTTATCGTTGCATTTAATCCCACTAACATCTTTTTGTTAGTCGGACAAAATTTGCTACTTAGTCAACATCTTTGCCTACCAATTCATCCTTCATTATCGAGCAAAGATGGGCAGCTGTTGACACCCAATTGTCACCGACCTATAAGCCTTTCTGAATTGTTTTTTTTGATTAAATATGTATTTTAAAACCAATTTCTTTATTATATTTTTTAAATTATGTTTATTTTTTATTGAATTAATCATATACTTTAGTGTTCATAGTTTACAAAAAAAAATATTATTATTTTTTCATTGTTGTTGTTGTTGTTGTTGGTGGTGTTGTTGTTGTTGTTATTATTATTATTATTATTACTATTATATTTATCGATTGCTAAATTTGAAATAATTAATTTACTTGTGTATTTAGCGTCTATAATATTTAAGTGTATTTATCTTATATGAAAATTATTTATTATGTGTAGTATAACCAATTATTGGATAAAAATTTATTAATTCTTCCTCCAAATCATTTAAATTGTAGCCCCTTTTATTCAATCTATTTAATTTGTAGCCTTTTCTACTCAATTTTATCTCAATTCTAGCCCATTTTGAACCAATTAACTCAATCTAAATCTCAAGATCTCATCTTTAATCCCAACCTTCCATTCCATTCTTTTAAATCTAAACCCCACATCTCATCTTCATCCAACGGCTAAGATCGAGTCTCCTACCACTTTTCTATATAAATATCCTAACACCCTAACCCTATTTTCATTTTTACTCCTCGTTCTCTTTAACGTTAGGCGCCGTTCCCTTATCTCCCAACTTCATCCATCGTCGACAAAGATCACCGACGAAACCGCTGCTCCACCCTCACTCACGGGGACAACCACCAAGCGAGCCCCTCTCCTTCTTCTCTTTCCTCACGGTGCTTCTCCAACCACTAGTGAATAGCAGCCACTTCACCGCCCAAACCAGTCGCCCCTTTCCGCCCCTTTCTCTTTCCCTCTGCCACTTTTCTCATCCCTGCTAGCCTGCGAAGCGCCACACCGTGCAACCTCAATATGTCTCCTTCTCTTCTTCTCATTGGTTTCGACAAAAATTTCGGCAAGACAACTACCGTGAAAAGCCATTTGGCTTCGACGAGTCAAGCAAACCATCATCCTTCCTCCGACGAGATAGACAACAATGACAACAAGAGCATCATTTCTCCACCGCTCCGACCATCGAGACCAGGCAAAGCCTTAAGGTTTTTGAGGGCTATTGAAGTCGGATCTTAACAGATCTATCCAGGTTCATTTTTTTTAGATTATCTTATCTTTTGAACAAATTTCTTAAATTGCCTTATATTTTATAGTATAGTAGTTATGGTTGCATTCTTACGCAACATGAAATTCAATAATGATCATGAAATCTCTTTTAAGCATGATTTCCTTATGATTTTGAGTTCCTAAACTTGTGCATTTTCTACCTTATATGTTCCTATTTTTGTTTGAATGTAATCTACCCCTTTTGTAAATGAGTGTTATTAAGCCCTTGAGTTTTTCATTAAGAACACTAATTGAGTTATGGTTTCTTGATTCAATTGTTGCAAGTCTTAATATGCTTATTTGATTTATTTGCCTAATGAATTGATTGATTATTATGAAAATCTCCATGATTCATGCTTCTTTCCATTTTTGTTCCCTTAATCAATTGATTCACCTTAATATTTACCTATCCTTGATAAACATTGACATGATTCTTCTCCTTGATAGACTCTATTTTATTCTCCAACTTTTCTATCTTTTAGTTAGTGTGGACAACTTTGATTTAATTGTTCTTGGCAAACTTTTGCTAGTTATGGTAAGTAAATATAAATATGTGACCTTCAAATATGGCAGTCTCTAAATCATGTTATTTTGGACTGAAGTATTTGACTGTATTAACATGGGTCCTTCAAAATTAGAAGATCATTCACGATTCTTTCCTTCGATCTATTTATTATGATAGATTGATCGATGGTAATCTCTAATTGTCAATTGATTATTTTACTTATTAAATCGCATTATTTTAATACCTTGATTTATAGTGAAATCCATGCATTGATGTTTGCTATTACTTTTTTTTTGGAAAAACTTAAACATAGTATCATATTTGATTAAGCGGAATTTTTAAACTCACATGGTTATGATAATAATTGATTAAATACCAAGAATGTGGGTCTAATTGAGTAGAATAATTTTCTTTCCTTTTCTCTAGTTTTGTATTTATTGATGTATCCTCTATATTTTACTATAAAAATAAGAATCCTTTCATTTTGTCCACACGCTTAAACAAGGACAACACTCTCATACACTCTCAAATGCAATAATATTCTTACGTACTACCTTATAAGTTTTTCTTGTTCTTGTGGCTGCACGAAGCATGGACCTCAGTTCTTACATCAAGTTTGTGTGCTTTTTGAAAGTTACTTAACCAGTTTGTGATCTTTGCTAGAATTATAATCTATATTATGTTCAAGGTAGTTACTTCATTATCTATTTTGATATCTTGTCTTACTCTATTGTCATTATAAACTTACTTTTTTTAATAGTAACTTTATTACTTTAGTATTTTATTTTAAGGTACTAAGAACAAACATACTCTCACCCTTTTAAATATTCTTTACACGTACAGTATACTGCAACAGTGTTGCTTGCTTGGAATTCAATCATGGCAAGTGGAGAAGTCAATGCGAGAAGCCGAGCTAAAGTGGAATTGATGTCACCCCAAAAGTGGTATCAGGTACATTTTTGGAAATAATGAAAAACGGATAAACTATAGCTAACTTCTTGTATGAAGCACACATATAGCATTACAAAACTAAGCCAACTTGTTATTCCCTCCAATTCTAATTTTAAATCACCCTTTAAAAGTCTTAAAAACATGAAAAATTTATTATTATGTTAACTTATCAACATACTTTCATACAATCTTAATATAAAAAAATATACTTATATTTTAGCTTCACATTATTTTTTAAATATCAAAATATTTTATGTAGTACTCTTGAATAAATTTTTTTAAAAGTATTTTTTTTTGTCTTCTCTTAATTCATTTAAGAGAGTCGATCATAAAAAATGGAATAGAGGCAGTAACATCGTATTTGGCCCATTTTAGCCTTGTCATCTCTCTCTCTCTCTCTCTCTCTCTCTCTCTCTAGCAACTTTAACTTTATATGTTGTTGATTTATTTAAATTTATATTTGCATGATATATTTTAATTCTTTTGATTTGGAAGCAATCAGGTTGGTTCATTTGTCCTTTCTTCTCCTTATGTTTATTTTACTTATATTTAGCTTTTCCTTTTATTTCATATTATCCAAACATTTAAAGCATTTTATTAGAAGCGATCAGGTCAGTCTCTCATTATTTATTTGTTAATATTTCAAATATCTTATTTATGTATTTGATACTCAAAAACCTTGCTTTGGTCGATTGAATTTATAATTTTTTGTAGCTTCATTAGCTCTGTATGTGCCATTTTTTATTAACTCGCATAGATTTAATTTGCTTGTCTAAAAGAAAATAAGTTTGCTTGTCTAAATATCTTATTCACCAAGGCTTATATTAATTAGATAATAATGGATTCATGCTTAATTTATTCACCCGTATCAAATATATCTTTTTATACTCTTTATTTTATAGTGACCTTATTTTCCATGTTAAATCCCCACATAATACCCAAGATTCTGTCGGGACCCACATTTATGGACCTGGAAGGGTTCTTAACACCTTGCTTTTACAATAACATGAACCCTTATCTGCTCTATGATTTTGCAGACCCTTTTAATTAATTTTGTTTGTAATTAGGATAGAATGGTGTCCTAACATGCCTTTAATTCTTTAGGTGGTGACTCTTGTTTTTTATTAATCCTAAAAGAGTTGTCATGTCATTGCATAACCCGATTTCAAAAAAAAATAGGGCACGATAATAGCCACCATTGTGAGTTTAGGTGAAGATAACGGTACTAAAGAGATATTGCCACATGCATAGAGAAGGTTCTAGAAGAGAACAAAAATGTGATGTTGGAAGTGTTGACAAGGCACTTATCTCCTAGGAGCGAGGTAGACAATAATATCGAACTAGAGGCTAGAGTGAAGCCACCCACATATTCCTTATATCGCATGGATCTAACCAAGATTGAGGAGTTGAGGAAGAAGTTGAAGGAGTTGCTCAAAGCTGGTCAAATCCGCCGTCTAAAGCAACCTATGGTGTGCCGATCCTATTTAGAAAGAACAAAGATGGGTTGTCACGTTTATGCATAGACTGCCGCGTGCTCAACAAAGTGACAATAAAGAAAAATTACCCCATCCCGCTTTGTGCCGACTTGTTCAAGAAACTTGGACATTCCAAGTACTTCACCAAGGTTGACCTTCAAAGAGGCTACTACCAAGTTCACATAGAAGAAAGGAATGAGCCGAAGACGATGTGTGTCACTAGATATGGAGCATTTGAGTGATTGGTGATGCCCTTCAGATTGACCAACACACCTTTTACCTTTTGAACACTGATGAACAAGATCTTTCATTCATACTTATATCAGTTTGTAGTGTACCTAAATGACATAGTCATCTATAAAAATATCTTGGAGGAACATGTCGATAACATGAAAAATGTTTTCCAAGTCCTACGAGAGAATAAGCGTTATATCAAGCAGGAGAAAATGTTAGTTTTCCTAGCATGAAGTACACTTCTTGGGGAACGTCATTAGCCAAGATCGGTTGTGGATGGATGAGGCCAAGGTACGGACCACTAGCTATTTCTATGCATAGAAGAAACTCATACCAAAGCAAGCAAGGTGGCAAGATTTCTTAGTCGAATTTTATTATGAGTTAGTGTACAAACTAGGCAAGGGAAGAATGGTATGGTTGATACTTTGAGTAAAAAGTCTGAGCTTAATGTCATCACCACAACCTTCTATGATATTCAAGACACTATTAAGGATGATATGCAACATGATTCAGAAGCAAAATGACTTATGGAGCTAGCTGCTCAAGGCAAATAAGGCATTTCTGGATGGAATATGGGTTATTACTCACCGTCAGACGAAAAAACTATGTGCCCTAGTTTGGAACTATTAGGTGGCATATTATAATGGACAGTCAAAACAAGTCGTGGGTAGGACACCCGGGGCAGCGTCGCATAAGGGAATTGATCGATTCAATCTACTATTGGTCACACATGTGAAAAGACATAAATTGCTATATGCGGACTTGTCTTGTGTGCCAATAAGAAAGATAGAGCAACGACAATGTACAGGACTATTAGAACCACTACCCATAGTGGAGTGCCTGTAGGAGAGTATGACTATGGGCTTTATAACCTGCTTACCAAAGTCTAACATTTATAGGTCGATCATGGTCAAGATGGACATGTTTTTAAAGTATGTTAGCTTCATGCCCGCCAAAGTAGGTTGCACTGCTAAAGAGGTTGCCAAATTATTCTTCAAGGTTGTGATAAAATATTAGGTTTTCTCGAGGCAATCATCCGCGATCGAGACCCATACAGGAAAGTCTTGGAGAGAGTTAATTGATATGCTTGGCACACAATTGCATTTCTCCACTAGTTTTCACTCACAGACGGATGGACAGACATAATTGGTCAATGCCTTATTTGAGTGCTGCCTAAGGCACTTTGTGAGTTCACGTAAGAAAGGTTGGGCAATACTATTAGACATAGTCCAATTCTCATATAACTTGCCATAAGCCAACAACCAAAAACTCCACAATCACTAACGACTGCATTTGAGGGCTTACCATATGGTCATAAGAGGAGCTAATTGACACTACTATGTCCTACTTGGACAAGGCAACAACGAAGATAAAGAAGTTTTACAACTGCAAGCGTAGTCCCTCGGATCATAAAATTGGGGACATAGTTTTAGTAATGTTTAACCCAAGGAAGTTTAAGGAACTGCGAGGTGTTCACCAAAATTTGGTACGAAAGTATGAGGGACCGTTTAGGATCGTTGCCAAGATGGGAAAATCTCATGTAAGTTAGAGTTACCACCTCATCGCAAGGTCATCCCATTTTCATGCCAGTGGGCTCAAACCATACTATGATGACAAGGATGACCCCAACCGAAGTTAGTCAAGTCAGGCACCAATTACCATCACTACCTTGCATTATAGGGAAATTGTGGCTTTTATTGACTACCAAGCCAAGCGGAAAAAAGGACAACAAACCACTACCATGTTCTTCATCCACTAGAAGGGACAATCACCCGAAGAAGCCACATGGGAATGATATGAAGACTTGTGGAAATTCAAAGACTAAATTTGAGAGTTCATGCAGCAACAATGCCCCGTGGTCGTCGCAATATAAGTTGGGGGAGAGTTTGATGACCTACCATGCCATCACGCCACTTAGGCACTAAGTGGCATAATGTTTTCCAAGTGGAAGACTTACATTGGAAGAACACTAGTCCTTAGTGGAATATTCTAGAAATATATGGAGAATTTCGTGGATGACCTTAGAATCCCATAGATTTGCATGAAAGGTTCTTGGAATATTTTAGTTGCGTAGAATATTCTAGAAAGATTACTTATTTATAAATAAGTAGGGAATTGTATGGAAACTACTATTTATCTATTAACCCCTAGATGGATGGTATAAATAAAAGGGCATTCATTTTTAAAAACCATCAAGCAAATCTTCCAAGTCTTGAACTATAAAAGCTTACTTAAGCAATTTTCTTGTGTCTTTCTTAAATCCAATATTCCCTTAGCGATCTAGTGTTCAAAAGGCTTAATTGAGCTTGCAAAATCGGGAAAGATTTGTGAGCGAGTTGTCAAGTGCCACATGTTGTGCTTAATTGAACTCTAAGTCTATAATACTAAGCTATTTAAAATTTGCCAAGTTTAATTAATTCATTTTCCTAAGGGTTAATTTGGTTCTCAGAGAAATACTACAACTATGTTATCCAGATAATGTGTTGGACAAGAAAGTGTAGAGAAAAAAAAAAGTGAGTTTCTTACTAAAATATGGTTGACCCCCCTCCAACAAGTTACAAGAAAATGTATTAACTCAACTCTATTTATTAACTATAATCCAATATCGGAAAAAGTATCTATAGATGGTCATTCAAATTAATTGGAGATGTTGACCTTTTGTAGTGAGGGGGGAAGCGAATGGTTCTTAACTTAGTTATGCATCAACTAATATGAGATCAGTTTCCTAATATCAAACACCTAAATCTTAAAAAATGCTTTTTGAATAAAATCTTTTAGACCATATTTGAAATCTATAAAATTTGAGAATTCCTTATGCTAAAACCAAAGCAAGAGATATTTATTTAAGCATTAGTCTACATAGGTACAAGGTAGACAATCCAACCTTTCCTGATAACAAGTAGCATTGTTGCATATGCTTAGCACAGGGCACTAAAATAATAATCCCTCCCTTCTTACGTTTGTAAGCTTACTAAAGTTTGATTCCAAACTTCTTTTTTTGAGTCATGTGTCTTATGAGTATTTTGATGGTAAGAGCTTGCAAAACTTGATTGTGCTCATTTATACCATATTGGTTGCAAAAAGAGTGGAAGAAGCTTGAGAATGCTTGTGCCAGATGCAAGTGGATAGTGTCAGCTATTCTACCTTCACCTTGAGAATTCATGCATTCAATGTTCACTCGGCTTTAACTAATCAGTTTAATTTGGGCTAAATGAACTAACTGGTGGTGTTATTCTGCATTGGTTGTTCAATAGAGCTTATGAGAGTTGAGCGAACCATTCCCAATTTATAAATTTGAGTTTAAGAATACTTGCACCCACCAAAGTATATCTGTGGATTAGTGAATTCTTGAACTTTTGTTGAAATAGCAGAAGGTGGTTCGTCATGTTCCATCATCTCTTCCACAACTAGGCTTGCAACTTCCTTGTCTTTCATGATCAGTTCCTCCATATCTTCATCGGGTTCCATTACATCATTTCATTGGTCTTCCTATAAGGGATCATTCTCAGAATGATGATCATGGACAACATCAAGCATGAATTCGATTTCTGGAATCTTTTCTACGTCCTGTAAAAATAAACTCTTAATCAAAATGATGTTACCAGTAAAGAATAAATCTACATATAAAGTAAAGATTCTAGAAATCGAATTCATGCTTGATGTTGTCCATAATAATCATTCTGAGAATGATCCCATATGGGAAGACCAATAGAATGATGTAATGGAACCCGATGAAGATTTGGAGGAACTGATCATGAAAGACAAGGAAGCTATAAGCCTAGTTGTGGAAGAGATGATGGAACGTGACGAACTACCTTCTGCTATTTCAACAGAAGTTCACGAATTCACTAATCCACAGATATCCTTTGGTGGGTGCAAGTATTCTTAAACTCAAATTATATTAGTTGAAGCCAAGTCAACATGAAATGCATGAATTCTCAAGGTAGTATAGCCGGCACTCTCCTCTTGCGCATGGGAAAGTGTTCTCAAGCTTGTTCCACTCAATAATGCAATCGATATGGAATAAATGACCACAGTTAATTTTTCCATTTCTTCACCATCAAAATACTCATCCTAAGACACACAGACAAAAAAAAATAGGCTTAAATCAAACTTAAGTAAGTTTTCAAACTTGAGGGGAGAAAGTATTCTAAAATATAGGTGCCCCTTACCAAACATATGCAACAGTGCTCCTTGTTGTCAGGACATATTGAATCGTCTGCCTCATAGTTATGTAAACTAATGTTTAAATAAAGACCTCTTTCTTTGAATAGAGCATAAGCAATACTTATACTTAATAGATTTCAAATGAGGTCTAAAAGATTGCATAAAAAAATTATGTGGATATCATCCATTCAAGGAAGATTCAAATAGGTTTTATCAAATACTAGAAAATATTATGTGGTATCAACACTAACTTATAGGTTATCAGATCCAATGGTTGATATAGGCTTTTTTAATTTTCGATTTCAATGGGTTTATGAAAATCCCAGAAGTCAAGTTTCAGTCAAATTAGTTAATAATTAATTGATTTGACTAATTGGTTTTAGGTAAATGATAAGTAGAAAAGTGGGAGGAACTAGAATAAATATTTCAGTAGCAATAAATAATTCTTGCATTTGTTGCTACCGAACTATTTATTCTAGCTTCTACCTCTTTTCTACTTATCTTTTATGTAAAAATCAGTCAGTCAAAACGATTAATTGTTAACTAATTTGAATGAAACTTGACTTCTGGAATTTTCATAAAGTCATCAAATCAAAAATAAGAAAAAGGCTATATCAATGATTGGATGGGATGAGAATGTAAACTGTAACAGTTAATTATTTCAGTATATTGTTTCTTTTAAAAAAATAAGTTCAATGAAAGCGCATCAACAATTCTATAGAATTTATAGTTAACTGCATCCAAAAGAAAAAATAACTTATAGATAAATGTATCAATCATTAAAAGATCATCTTCATCCAATATATACTTATGTTGAAAAGTGAGAATAGCTTGTTTGTACAGATAGTTAGGTTGATTTGTTGAATGACTATCGTTAAACCATCTCAATATGTACATAGTTTTGATTTCATTTTGACGTGTGATTAATGAAAGATTTAGGTTTATCAAGAGAATGATGCTAGACTTCCAAAACTCCTGTCTATTTGATAGTCTACTTGTATAAGTTAGAAATAGAGCTAGCTGGAGAAGTAGCAAGTACTCCGTGGAATCAGTTGAAGTGCGCTCAACAATCTGATCCATACACCACTTGGATAAAAATGAGTTGGACCTAAAACTTGGGAGAGGCAGAACATATATTCGGGGACAAGTAATTACTAGAGATGGGTATGATTGTTGAACAGTTTAATCCTAATTACGTCATAAAACATATAGTATGATTATATTGTTACTCCTTTTCATGACCTTTCGTATCTTAATCTTATTGTGTATTCTTCTCTGGACTTCAGGTCAGGGCTGAAGCATTGTGGATGTGATTAAGTCGAACAAGCAAACGACCAGAGAGAGAAAAATCTTAAGACTTTTATCCCATAGAAGGGAACTGCTCAGGGAGAAAATGAGCAAAAAAAAGAAGTGTTTCAACAAGTATGTTTAACATAAGATTGTTTCTCAAGAATGAGTGGTAGATTTGTTTATCATTAAACATGTCTTTCGCATTATCAGGCTTATCATTTTGAAATCTTTAAAGGCTGGTGAAATATTGGGTATAGCAATAAAAATATTCAAGGCAGATTTCTTTCCCCTCTTTGATGAGTTCTCATCATATTTAATGCCTATGTTGGTAAGCAGAAGGATGGGGGGCAGGGGTAACGTGTTCCTACTTTAACTTCATTTTATTATCTTTACTCAGAGGCTCTATCAAGGCTCAATGTTTTTTAAGGCATCCAAATGCCGTACTACCTGAGAACATAATGACCTATGATAATGAAGTTTCAGCATTAGGGAAGATCTATAATTTTCTCTGTGACACCATTGACTCGGCCCAGGTACTTTTCTACTTCAATGTTCTATTAATCACATGTTGTGTAGTTTCTAGAATGGTATTCACTTATTTTATACAAAGGTCTTTAATTTTGCTGTAACATATAACCTTTACTTCTTGTAGCCTGTAGGATAACTTTGTCATGATTTCTCCATTTCTCATATCCGATACGTTTTGATAGGTTATTCGTGTTGCCTATAAAAGCTGACCTGATTAAAGCCAAGGTTGTTCACTATCAACGTTGTTCAATAGGCGACATAGAAGACTGCTAGTAGGATGATTACTCTGTTGAGGCAGCTTCAGCAAACAGTGCCACCAGTCTCCCTGGCTTTAATATGGTCATTCCTGCAGACTCAGCAGCGCGCAGTTAACACTGCAAATCTGTAACCATTGCTATCATTGTGGAAGCGAAAAACCTTTTTCCGATTCAATGAACCAATCAGACCTGTAGTGAATCAAGTACTCCCATTTTTATAAATGTCATTCATTTGATTAAGTATATGTGTCAACCTGCTGTTGATTTTAGAGGCATTTATAAAGAGTGTTAAAATGTAGTAATTGTCTCTTAAAAAACATATTTGTTCCGTTTAATAAAAGAATGACATACTTTTCTTTTTAGTCTGCTTAAAAAAAGAATGAGTCATTTCTTTCTTTTTTTTGGCAAAAGTATTCAGTTTTCCATGTGTTATGTTTGAGGTCATAAGATAAAAGGGCATTTTGATACATTTGACATAACTTTAATTTAGGATCACAAAACTGAAATGTCTTCTTTATTTTCTTAAATTTTGTGTGAGCCATACCATGTCATTTTTTAAATCGGAGGGAGTACTTAGTGACAATTAAGTTATTGTTGTTAATTAAAGATCATTTTTAGTATAGTGTATTACACTAGCACTAGGTATGTTGTTGTATTAAAACGATTCACGTTTGCAGTACGTCAAATTTAAAAAAAGAAAAAAGACGAAGAAGGAGACAAAGTAGAAGACTGAAAAATGGCGAAGGAGAAGGAGGAAGAAGAAGATGAAGAACACCGAAGAAGAAGACCCAAAAGCAAGCGACCATTTCTTTGGAAATTAATAAGGACGAATGGCCATATTAAGTAATTCAAAAATAGGGCAAAAAAATATGGTAAATAAAGTTTAAGGGCGGATATTTTGCATAATTTTCCCTACATACAGCTAATTCTTGACTCTAGGTAAAGACAAACCTAACTTTAGACCCCAAAGGATAAAACAAGGAAGAAACAATTGGAAAATGAAGAACAAAGGGTAGCACGATCGCGCAATTGGGATTGTATGTAACACCCCACGTGTTTGAGGTTATTTATAGTCTTGTGTCTAACGCTTATGATCTAAATTTGGGAGTTTTATCGTAACATTCCACATGTTAAGGGTAAGGCTGGGCATAAATCTCGAAAAACTGAAATACCGAACCAAACCAAATTTTTCAGTATTTTGGTTTTGGTATTTTGATTTTTGGTTCGGTATTCGGTATAATTTTTTATATTTTTTGGTATTTCGGTTCGATTTTTGGTATGTGAGTTTTGTATTATTCGGTATATCAATTTACCGAAATATATTATATTATAATATTATATTAATTATTAATATTAATTATTTAATAAGAAATATTATATGCACAATTAAATTAGGTCAGTGAGTAGTGACCACACTTTTCACTTTTCAGATTTTCCTAATTTCCTTCAACTGCCCAGCGCCTCTTTCGCCTTTCAGCCTTTCACTGACCTTAACACTTTCCCACTTCCCACTTTGTCACGATCCGAGCTTACACCCTAGACGTTGCCGGTACTCAAGAACCATTGTTGGTCCCAAAGCGAACCCTCATCCTGACTGACTACAAGCGGAAGACTAACTCAAGCATACAAAACTTAAAAACTGAATAAAATTCATGAAACTTACAAATCTTTAACTCAAATGTATAAATCTGAATAAAAATAGAATATTCAACTAGCCAACAATAGGCAACTCAAGTCATTAATACATTTAATAAGATAAATGAAATAGATTTCTCAAACTCTACTATCTATCTATGAAGCCTCTAATGACAAAGATGGAAGTCGGGACAAGACCCATGACATCCTAATAACTGATATAACTGAAAGGTAAATGAAATCCTTCGGAAGCAAGGAGGGTCACCATAGCTAACTCGAACTCCATGTGGTATCAATGAAGCTCCTGTTGAGGATCCCCAATACCTAAATCTGCATCATGAAAGGATGCAGGCCATATGGCTCAGTGCATGGAATGTACGATCATGTAAGGGTAATTCTAAAGCATAACATAAGCTTGAAACTTGATAAAAAGGGAAACATACTTACCTCTTCTCAAACTTACTCAACTCAAGGAATACTCAAAGATACTCAAAACTACTCAAACTTACTCAACTCAGAAGAACTCAAGGATAAGATACTCAACTCAGTAATAAGGTTCTCAACTCAGTGAAATAAAGGTCAACTCAACAATAAGGTACTCGACTCAATGAAGCACAATTCAACTCAAGATACTCAACTCAAAGGTACTCAACTCAAGATACTCAACTCGAAAGACTCAACTCATGATACTCAAGGATAAAGCAATAGTAAAAGATGCAATATATATATATATATATATATATATATATATATATATATATATATATATATATATGGAAAGCTGTAAAACTGTAGATAGCAACTCAATGTATTGAAAAATACATTAATACTCAATGTGAATATAAAGAATACAATATAACTCTATGGAGTTTCTCTAACCGACAACCACCACTATGAGCCTAAGTGATGATACAGCATCTTGCCCACGCTGCCAGAACTGTTATATACTTTGTCGTGATATAGAACGCCTTACCTAAGTGGATCCCTAGTCTATGCTAAAAAGCATGAAGGAATTATCTAAAAAGTATGACCCTTTCTACCCATGTCGGCTACATGGTTTGTGGGGGTTGTAAGTTGTCTAAACTCTCCCCCATATCGGTGCTCAATACTACTCCCAAAATATAACTAGCTCATATGTTTAAAAACATAACTCTTTCTGTGGTTTGAGATTATTACTCAAAATCTTTCTCTAAAAAGAGATGTTACTCAACTGCTCAAAACTCTTTTGGAAATCTCAATTTCCTCCTCTTTTAAATATGAAATCATTTACTCTTGGGAATACTTACTTCCCATGTATCATTTTAAGGAAAATGAACTCTACTCTTTCTCAACTCAAGTGCTCAAGTCTTAAAACAAGTTTAGAAAAAGTTGTAAAAGACTTCTCAAAATAGGGTTCATTCCGAATGATGAACGTGAATGACTCAATTCAAGGTTTTCAATAACCATACAAAGAACTCGATACTCGAAACTCAAAAACTCAGAACTCAAGAACTTCAATGATGCTACTCATTTCAAGAATTCTCAAGTCATAAGGTTCAAGCGGAATTATGGGCATGAACAACTCAACTCAAAGACTCAATGATACTCCTCATCTCAAGGTTTCTCGACTCATATGGTTCATGCAGAATTATGGGCATGAACTACTCAACTTAAGGACTTCATGGGTAACATGTAATAGCGCCATGATTAAGAATATAATCTCAGAAGGGTTAGGAACTCAATACTCAAGACTTATAACTTGAATATACTACTCCTCTCAAAGATACTCAACTTATGGAGTTCATGCGGAATTTATGGGCATGAACGACTCGACTCGAGGGTCTACATAACAATATGGAACTCATGTATCCGACTCTCATTCTTATACTTACTTCCTCAAAACTTAGCTTAAATCGATAGTTGATCTCAAAGGATTCACAATTGAACTCAAAAACTTTCTTGAACTCTACTATTATCTCTCTCTTGAATGTGAATTATGAATTTAAAAGTTATGGTTCATGATATGAAGGATATTGTGATGATAAAGAAGACTTGTGAATACATTTTCCTCACTCTCATACTCATTTGCTCGAGTTTTGAAACAAGTTACTAGAAGTTGTAGAAGATTCCTCAAAAAGACTCAAAGGAACTTTCTCAAAAATGTTAGAAAGAACTCTCAAACTTGACTCTCAACTGTACCTTGGATTTGATTTATGAATTCAAGGTTGTGATTTGTGATAGGAAAGATCTCATGATGTTTAGGAGTGTTTTTAGATAGTTAAACATGAGAAATGATCAAGAAATCACTGTCTAGAAGCAAGTCCGCGATGTGGAAATGCATTTTAATATTTGGTCGTGAAATAACTTTTGAGGCAAAAGGGTCCATGACCTCTCCGCGACGCGAAGAAAAATTTTGTGAGATGGGGAGGCAGGTCCATGACGCGGATTGGGTTGCCAGATTCGCCCAACTTTTTTCTTCTTCGTTTTCAAACCCCAATTTGCCTAAATTTGATTCTTTTGCTCAACTTTTCCTTAGATTCAGATGCCCAGCACATTACACTAGAATATAACTCAAAAAAACTCTATAAATCAACAAATAGTCTCAAGAACTTCTCAATCTCAGCCCAATTCAAGAACGAAAGCAAACTCAAGAACACAGATCAAGAACACCAAACTTTCAACTTTCTAGAACGAATTTAATGCTGAAATTAACATGATTGGCATGTGGGTGAACAAACCCAACACTATGGAAGCTTACATACCTCTTGGGGATCAAACCCGTGGCGAAAATCTACAAGAGAATGCAAGACTCTCGACGAACACTTTGATCCTTTCATCTTTTCTCCTCTTTTATCTTCTTTTCTCTTCTTAAACTCTCAACTAAAACCCTAGGCATATATTAGGATTATAAAACTGAACATAATCATATTAGACCCCTAAAACCTTACTAAAAATGAATTAAATATGATTGGGTAAGGAAAAGACCAAAATACCCCTTACTATTTTCGGGTAACTTTTCTTATTTGGACAGCCTGACTTCAAAAGAGCATATCTCACTCATCCAAACTCGAAACTTAGCAAACTCGGTAGCGTTGGAAAGATAATTCAAAGACATTTCATTGGATACCTTTTAGCCCACCTAACCCATCATATACTAAGAGTTATGGTCGTTTGAAGTTGACCCAAAACTTAAAGGAACTTAGGAATGACTTGAATGAACTCTCTTTAGTTCTTCTTGGAACTCAAGGTGCTACATCTAGTGACCTTAACACTAAAGAAATTTTAATTCCTTGGTAAAAATTCTACTCACAATGAAGGATGGTTCGAGTCTCAGTTCGAAAAAAAATTTGGGGTGTTACAATAGCTCCCTTTGGGATCATTCATCCTCGAATGACGACTGGACTGGGTATGGAATGGGGTTACTCTTACTAAGGTCTAAGTCTAATGGTATGCTCTTACTATATTCAATCTTAACCCAAATCCTTAGGTTCGGATTCTATACCTCTCTATAGGGAATCTCATCCCAAAACTATTACTTTTTACCACCACATTCAAGCTTAGTACTCTAACAACTCCATGGACTCCTATAACCAACTCCTTCGGAACCAACAAAAGGGATCTCATTTAACTATTTCTCATAGTAAAACCTCATCCTCCTTTTCCTCCTCAGTTATAACCTTAGATGGAATTATCACACCATCACTATCACGATAAGAACATCAACCTCTTGTTTCTAACATCACTCCATTACTAAAAGGGCCTCTGAAAGGATATCTCCCATACTCTTTGGAACTCATTACTATCTTACTCTCAAAAACTTGACTTGATTTCCAATCTTATCATCTCCCCCTTATGTCTAAAGCTGACACTTAAAGGCTATGGACCTATTCCAACATCTCTAACTAGTCTACATCCTTTTTTACTCTAAAACTCGGGAGAATTTATCTCATGACTATCGAACTCTCAATAAGCATGTACTAAGACCTCTTTCTAAGGTGTTTTTCTTAACCTATTTTGATTACGTACCCTCTCAGTATACCTCTTAATGTTTCTTGTTACTCTTGTGACTTAGCCACACTTTACTGCCCTTATCTAAAAGTTAGGCTCTCTCACTTGTACCACTCATATTTATTGCAGCTTATCACCTCAATTTCTTACTTACTCTATGTCAAGTCTTCTAGATCAAATCTTAAGACTAACATCATCACCCTCATGTTGCCATTCTTTTGATCATGACACTCATCTCAAATTCAAGCTTAATGTTTATTACTAAACCCGAATATCAATATGGTTGCTCGCCTACCATACTATACCTCATTACTTGATCAGTTCTATAACTTTCTGAACATCATGACCCTCTCAAACAAATCATAAGCCTAGGTTAGATCTATCACTTCATAAATACTCGGCTCTCTTATTCAACACATGAATTTAGTCTCCTCTAATACGATGACACATCGGCGTCAACTCTATTCTGGTTAACAAATATATACTCTATCTCATCTTGACTAGAAACCCTTATTCTATCCATAAGGGAAAACTCCTCATTTACAACTTGCTAGGTGCATGCCTATAGTAATATAGCTCTTTAAAACACTATCCCTTTCTAGGATTACTAAACCTCTGCGTACTTTCCTGTAACTCTGGACTATTTCACTACTACTGCTCATGATCCTGTAACTCATGCTACCTTTTCGGGTGAAAATACTATCCAAGCTCTAAACATACTTTCTCCAAAGGATCTCAGCTGAAACAAGGCTTAAAGAAGAGAGTACAACTTGCTTTTAGCTCAAATGCACGATTCATATAATTATGGGTGCATTCCTCTGAAACTGAATACTTAACTTACTCTTGGGCTTCTCTCAAGCCCCTTTGAAGTCTCATGATTTTGTCAAGACTCTTGCTAAGAACAACTCATCCATAAGGATCTTTACACTTTACTTTTCAACCACCTCTAGTATGATGGGTAGTCAAATGAATATGAGAAACGCAAGAGTATGAATAAATCTCTATGACTTCGCTCTATTGCACGATTAAGAGTATGAAAGAAGGGAAACTTTTTCTAAATGTTTTTAGTCCCTCATTTCTAGAAGTGGGCCCTTACAACCATAAACAAGATCCTACTTGACACGACTTCATAGACACCCTAGGACACTTGAACTCTGTACACTGATACCAAGTTTGTCATGACCCGAGCCTACACCATGGACGTGGACGACACTCGAGAACCACTACAAGAAAACATGCGACTAGCTACGGATTTTAGCTAGAGAACTAATATTCCTAGCTAATCAATACATTAGTGTCGGATTTAGCTAGAAATGTCTTGTTTCCTAGTAAACTTTTTAGTCTGGAAATTTAGTCAAATAATAGCTAGGAATTAGCTATGAACAATCCCTAGCTAATACATTGCTTGAGACCTTTCCAAGCAAAATCTCTAGCTAAATTTTGGCGGAAGATCAAAATTGGCGCCAAATTTTTTGCACGAAATCTAATCTGGCGCAATTTTTCTCTCTTTAAGGATTTTGGTTTAACTAGGAAAATATTTCGTAGCTATTCCCTAGCTATGTTTTAGCTAGGAAAGATGCCTAGCCAAATTGATCCCGCGGGTAATAAGAAGCTTAAAAAATGAAGCCCATTTTTTTGAAATCCCACTATAGTAATGCCAATAAAAATCGAAAATGAGAGACCCAAAGTAATGAGTAAATGACTTGTAACTGTGAAGCTATAAGGTATCATACCCTGGGGATTACAAAATAACGAAAAAGTAAAAGTGACCGAGATGCGAGGGTAGTTGCAAATTCTATATTTAAGTTTTAGTAGGAATTGAGTCTTGTATCCCATATATATTCTTTAAAATCTTTAGAACAATTATAATTCTATAAAAACATGTGTGTAATAAATAGTAAAATCCAATAGTTATAAATAAAATTTTAAAAGTGGGACAAGAAATTAAATACAAAATGAAGGGCGTATTTTAGTGTTTAAGTGTATTTCTTTTAAGTAACTAACTCTAAACTTGAACGTAACTTTGGTTAACAGTAGTAAACTTCTAATGAAGTCATAAATGACTAATTTGAGGCCAAATAAAATACAAACTTTCAAAAATCAAAAATTCATATAAAATTAAATTAAAGAAGTCTGATATAGAGAAAGACAAAGAAACAAAAATTGAAAAAATGCAACGTATCCAATCTTAAGATTAAAGTCATATAATAATATAGATAGAAAAATAAATACAAAATTAACGCATAATTTTCTTAGTTCTTATCTTTATCTTCTTCCTAAAGAATCAAAATTCAAGAGACTTCATTTATCGAGTCAAACAAAAACATGAATCAAATAATACAATAATGATATAAACGTTTTGATAGCGGGGTCATATGAGAAGTTGAATTTATATAGATAAAAAAGAGAAATATCAAAAGATATCATAAAATTTTAAATTAATTATTTAGAGGTTATGAATATGAACATCATAAGAGTTATGAATATTATATTTGAATAGGTAATTAGATCTATATGAATCATGAAGATAAATATTTAAAGCAAACAAAGGAGAAAAATAGTAAATAAAATAAGAAAAAATATTATTACAAATAATATTTATGTGAAAAGTTTTAAATATATTAATAGTAAATAAGAAATATCTGAATTAGTGTAACAATAGCACTTCAAATACAACTGTTGGTTTTTCCAAGGCATGACATACTAATTACTGCCTCTATCCACTTTTAATTGTCATAGTTTTATTTTTTTGACTCAAACTATAAAAACTTTGACTAACATTTTATGATGTATTTTTTCATCATATTGAAATGCAAAAAATTACAATTTAATTACTTTTCGTATAATTTTTGAATATCTAAATTTTTTATTTATAATATTGAATTAATGTAAATTATGAAAATTATAGTTAAATTGACTTTTGAAAAATGTAAATGACAAATAAAAGTGGACGGAGGGAGTACATGATTAGGATTCCAAAAGGTACACGTTTCATAAGGTCAAATACTATTATTAAGTTATTTGAATTAATTAACTAAGAGAAGTGGAAAAAGTCATATATAGTAAAAGGATTTATTCAGACACATATTTTTATGTGTCAAATAAATGTAATATTACTTTCTTATAATTATTTTCATTTTTTAACTTTTAACTTCCTAATTTCTTATGACCTTTAAAATTTAGTATAATAATAATTAATATAATACAACTAATTAATAAAAGGAGATACGGTAAAAATTGAAAAGGCTACAATTAATAAATAGAATAAGATAAATTTACAAATAAGATGAAAAGACAATATAATATAATTGATAAGTAGATTGACTAAAAACGACATTAAGTATAAGATGATTAAAATTAAAAATTTTCCAATTAAGTAATGGGCTAACATAAACACATTCAAATTATTAATATTTAATAGAAGAAATTTACTTTAGGATAAATGATTACTATGTTTTATTTAATTAAGTAGATATTTTATATATTTTAGTTTAGTGTAGGAACAAAGTAATATATATAAAAGAAGTAACGTACAACTAATTAATATAATATAAGAAGTAAAAAAACGTACATCTGATTAATATAGTATAAACTTACAGCTAATTAATATATATATATATATATATATATATATATATATATATATATATATATATATATATATATATATATATATATATATATATAGAAGAAGTAAAATGAAAAGAAATAGAATAAGAAACATATATACAACTAATTATATAATATAATATAAGAAGTAGAAAGAAAAGAATCAGAAGAAGAACAAGAAACGTACAACAGTAAAATCCTAACAGAGCTTCAAATCCTGCAACATAGAACAAATTAACTGAACAACTCTTCTTCAAATTCCATAAACGAAGAATGCACTATTTCACGTCTCTTCATCATGCTCCCAAAATTCTAACTATTTATTCCAGTTTACAGAAGCTTGAAATCACAAATCGTTACTTCCTTCTTCAGTTAAGGTAAGAAGTTCTCCTAAACCTAATTCATTTATATAAAGAGGTATTGTTGAAAAACTAGTTTTTCATATGTTTTTGTTAGATATGAGAAAGAAATTCACACAGAATCAGTATTTTTTTCTTGAAGATAACCTGCTTTTCTTAAAGCTTGAGATTGAAACTTGTTATTTTGTTCATCAGAAAGAAGTTGGAATCATTTTGGGATTTTCTCTGGATGCTGCCAAATCGAAGACAAGCCAGTGAAAAAGTTAGAAGTTTGCCAGGTGCACCTCTGTTTAAGTAATGCAATTTTTTTATTGTGTTTTACATTTCCTTAAAGATCTGGTGCAAGCATCACCTTCTTCTCAAGGCGACTCTTTTAGCTTCACAAGTTGCTTTCTTGAACTTTTGCTTCAATTTTGGTGACCGTTTTAGTTTTAGATGTTGTTTCGTTGCAATTGGTGATAATTTCATGTTCGGCTTTATGTAGTTACTGTCCTGTTATAGTTTTTTTTTTTCGAAATTCCTTCTGTTGTTTAGAGCTTATCATATCTACAAAAAGTATATAGATTCTTGTGAGTTGATGAGTTTAATGTGCCTAAAACTTTTTGACACTTTGGTTGATGAGTCGGATGACTCTAGTGCCTCCGCGAGTAACAATCTGCAATTTGTCCAAGCTGTTTCAGCCCACTGCTTCATTTTTTCACCTTCTGCTTTTCAGTTTTGTTGCACGATAAGTGTCTCTGCATACCCACCTTCTACTTCCAAGGGTGTAGCTTTGAGCACTTCAATTGCTCTTCTATGGAGTCCCTTTTGAATCAAAAGCGATTTTGTGGCTGATTTTGTGTTGGACTTGGGTGACTAAATAGTTTTAGTATGTATAATGCACATGTTTCTATATTATTTTTTTCATCCCTTATAGAAATCACATAAATTTTTTAGACTTGACTAACTGGAAGGGAAATTTATGTTTGTACTAGAAAAATACATTTTTTTCTCATAGTTAAATGGTGATATTGAACCCTTCTTAAATTAGATATTTGTGGTATGGTCATTTTTGATTAAATTTGAATTTCATTTACTTGATTACTAACTAATTAATAAATTATTAAGTACTAAAAGAAGTGTTTTATCATCGTTTGTCAGATAGGAAGCATGAGTTCCATTAGAGTTGATCACATGTGGATGTATAAGAGACTGGTGCTAAGGCGAACAACAGTCACTTCTGAGTTTATAGAAGGTGTGCGTGGATTTATAGAGTTTGCATTAATACAACCTAATTTTGTTTCTAATGGAAGTATAAGGTGCCCTTGTTCAAAATGTAAAAACAGTAGTGGGTTTCTTGAACCTCATGATATTGGATCTCATTTATACAAGCATGGCTTCATGCCAAACTATCATCAATGGGAATCACATGGGGAGTCTTTTGTACCAATTTCTAGGCCTCAACCTAGTACCAATACAGGTGATGAAATAGGTGCTAATAGAACACCAATAAATCCATTTCATACTATGGTCTTAGATGCAGCTGGTCCTAGTTTCAACTTAGACAGTGATGTATTTGTTATGGATGTTAATGAAGAAGAACCTCCTAATCAAAATGCTCAAGAATTTTTTGAAATGTTGAAAGTTGCTGAAGAGCCATTGTTTGATGGATGTCAGACTCATTCTCCCCTATCAGCAGTGTGCAGGTTGTTGAACATTAAGTCTGAGTCTAACATGAGTGACAATTGCTATAATCAAATTGTGCTACTTTTGAAGGAGGTCTTACCTGAAGATGCAAAATTACATGTTGATTACTATATGACTAAACAAATGGTTGCAAAACTTGGGCTAGGATATGAAAAGATAGATGTATGTTAAACAGGTTGTATCCTATATTACAAGGATAATAAAGACAAATAGATTGTCCAAAGTGTGGTAAACCATGCTACAAGCCTAAGAGAAGACGCATTGGAAGGCAAAGAGATGTTCCATATAAAGTACTCCGTTACTTTCCTATAACTTCTAGGTTGCAAAGATTATATCTGTCAATAAAGACAGCTGAACATATGACATGGAACTGGAAATACCGTCGAGAACCTGGGGTAATGAGTCATCCAAGTGATGGAGAGGCATGGAAGAAGTTAGATCAGTGTCATCCTAACTTTGCAAGCGAGCCTCGAAATATAAGACTTGGACTTGCAGCTGATGGATTTAGTCCTTATGGGAATATGGCCCATCCTTATTCTTGTTGGCCGGTAATTATTACACCGTACAATCTGCCACCCGAAATGTGCATAACTAGCCCATATATGTTCTTAAGTCTTCTCATTCCTGGTCCAAAGAGCCCTAGAAAGAATATAGATATATACTTAGAATCTCTTATTGATGAATTAAAGTAATTATGGGTTGATGAGGTTGAGACTTATGATTCTCATAAGAAAAAGAATTTTCAAATTAGGATTATAAACCTGAACCTAATCAGATTAGACCCCTAAAACCTTACTAAAAACGAATTAAATCTGATTGGATAAGGAAAAGACCAAAATACCCCTTATTATTTTCAGATAACTTTCCTTAACCTGACTTTAAAAGGAGATATCTCACTCATCCATACTCGAAACTTGGCAAACTCGGTGGCGTTGGAAAGATAATTCAAAGAACTTTCATTGGATACCTTGTAGCCCACCTAACTCATCCTGTACTGAGAGTTATGGTCGTTTGAAGTTGACCCAAAACTTAAAGGAACTTAGGAATGACTTGAATGAACTCTCTTTAGTTCTTCTTGGAACTTAAGGTGCTACATCTAGTGACCTTAACACTAAAGAAATTTTAATTCCTCGGTAAAAATACTACTCACAACAAAGGATGGTTCGAGTCTCAGTTCGAAAAAATTTATGGGGAGTTACACACTTCCTGCGTCGTCGCGTTGACCAACGACCGGCTGACCAGCAGGTAGCAGTCGACTAGCAGTAGCTGCCAGCCGACCAGCAGCAGCAGCCAGCCGACCAGCGGAGCAGCACTCCAGTAATAACAACCGGCGACCACAGCAAAAACCGAACCAAAATAACATAAACCGAACCGAATTATTTCGGTTCGGTGTTCAGTACACGTGATACAAGAATCCAAAACCAAAAAAATCAAAACAATCAAAATTTAAAAAAAAAAAAAAGAAACCGAACTGAATTACCGAATGCCAGCCCTAATTCAGAGACATCTGATTTAAATTATAAATTGATACAAATATATTTTATTTTCTTCCTAAATGCTTTAATATTAATGAAAATTTTAGCTATGACATATTTGTGTATGGATTAAATTTTACAAGATTTTTATAACTTACTAATATTTTAATGAATATAGTAGGACTCATTTGGCCATAGATATTCTCAAAAATGTTTGTGTGTCTGTGTGGGTATTTGACAAATATTTTTGTCATATAATCAAAATTCTCAAATACTAGAAAAAAAATTAGTATTTGGGTCAAATTAAATTGGGAACTTTTTAAAATGAGTGAAGTGTCAAAAACACATACTATGTCCTTTATTTGAGTTTTCATACCTAAATTATTGAGAGTGAGTTCTATATCTAAATTATCTCCCATTAGTTTGAGAAATACATCTCTCTTTTACTACACTCTCTTGATGGTGTGTACTACACTCTTTTTTATTTTAAAGAAAAAATACCACATGACACGCTTCATGGACAAAACATTCCACCTATATAAAAAAAAAAAAAAAAAAAAATATTAGTATTAGTTAAAAGTATCGTGAAAAAAATAAAATAAAAATATTTTTTTACCCGACTGCACCACCGTACCCCCACCCTTTTTTTAAAAATAAATCTTTGATAAAATTTTCTAAAATATTCTTACTTCATCCCCCCCCCCCCCCCCACAAAACCTCCAAAAAATAACTTATATTATTTTTATTGAAAAAGGAATAATTCCTACCCATCCCACCTAACCCTCCACTTCAAAAAAAAAAAAACTTGTTTTGTTTTGACCAGCCTTCTTTGTCACACTGGTTGATTGGTTAAGGAGTTTTTTTGTGACCATCACGTCAAGGGTTCAAGGCTGATACCCGAGAAAATCACTGGTTAATATAGGTATTCTAAAATACCTTTTAAAAAAAATCTACATATGTTTTTACAAATTCATATTAATTGTGTTCGTTGTCATAATTTTTCACAGAACATATTCATTATAAATTTATAATACAAACTTATGGATACTTTTAATAGTTTTTAGAACTTATGGATATAAATCATATTTCTTTAAAAAGTTAAATATTTCTCCAAAAATCTATGGTCAAACGCATAGTGAAACTTCACCCAAAAATAACTTGCCAAAAATATTAGAGAATCTATGATCAAACGCTTGCTAAGCCTAGCTATTATTATATTAGGTAACATTTATCCAATCTATTAGGGACATTTCGACCCTTTTTCATTTGTTATTTGACATGAAATAAAGATATCAAAAATTTCACTTTCAAAATGCATCTTTACCAAATTAAAAGGAATGGAATCCGCGGAATGAGATACTCTGTCTCATTTTATATGATATAGTTTGAATTTTGAGAATTGAATAAGAAATTTTTTTACCGTGATTTATTCTTATGCACTTTAAATATTTTTAATTTTTAATTTTTAATTCTTATGACTTATAGTGCCTTTTATTTCATTTCTAAATATGTAAAAAAAAAACACAAAGATTGTATGTCCAAATTTACGGTCAAAATAAAGAAGTTTGACTCTCAAAATTTAGTTTATGTGATTCGGATTATCTTTTATTCAGTTTCGAAATATGTAAAAAAAAATAATCAAAAAACACAGATTGTATGTCCAAATTTACGGTCAAAATAAAAAAAGTTTGACTCTCGAAATTTGGATTATATCATATGATTTGGGATAGAGGAAGTGACACTTTTTGCATTCAAGCTTTTAATCTCAGAAAAAATGTCATCATTCGAAGCGTCTGTTAACTCCAACGTTGTGAAAAAAAACTTAAAGCACTTATAGTAGATGATGACACTATAACTCGAATGATCCTCAAAGCACTTCTAATGAAATTTGGTGTGGAAACTCATGAGGCGAAAAATGGCCAAGAAGTGATTCTTGCTCATCACTCCGGTGCATGCTTTGATTTGATTTTGATGGATTTATATATGCCAGTAATGAATGGTCGTCAAGTATGCTTATATAAATCGTAATTTAATTTTTATTTGAACATCTTAATTTTTTACCTATAATTCAAGTAAGAAATTTTTTTAATTATGCAGACAACTGAGGAACTTCGAGATATGCATGTTTGTAGCTTGATTGTGGGGATGACTTCCCAAGAAAAAGAAGAAGGGAAGAAATCATTCATGGATGCTGGCCTTGATTATTATTATCAGAAGCCGCTTATTAATGATGAAATTCGCAATCTTGTTGAGAAAATTAAGGGAAATGCTTTAAGTCTATCAAAACTCAAAAGTATTTGGTTTGATCCATATGTTAATCTATTGAGAGATTAAGAAAATAAGTCAGATGATTAAAGTATGTATACCATACTTACAATTACTAATAAATTTGTTTTGGTAAAATAAAAGGTTTTTGGCTTTTCAAATTGAGGAACAGTGTAATATAAACGCAAGTTACAAATCATATTTTGTTCTGCTTTGTGTCTTCTGTCTTACTCATGTCTCAACCTGGGCTCGACTTAGCTTGTTGTTTTGTTACAAACACAAACACGAATATAATTAGGAACATTCTTTTACTAACATTTCAATTTTTGTCATAAAAATATTTTATAAGGTAACATATTAGTTTGCAAAAGGGCAAGTAGTGATTTTACGAGAATTGTCTACAAAATCTCTAAAGATCTTGTGGCTTTGTAGAAACTATTTTGGGTGAGTTGATCTAGAATAAATCTCGCAATTGAAAACAAGCTACAAATACAATACAACACAAAACATAACATGATCCACATGAGTTGCTAAGTTAGAATTTTCGACAAAAAGATGTTAATTGACTCCCTTTGGACGAGTAGATTCGCCTCTCTAATCGAAATTGACACTAGTAAATATAACACAAGGATCTATTTTTTCGCAATTTTTAATATTTAAATAAATAAAGGAGGAAGAAAAGGAAAACGAAATAGAAACAAGTACTTATAACCAGCTACAAAATTGAGAAATCAAATACAACTCACAAGAGCATAGAACCCCATTACCAGGGACCTGCCCTTTAACTAGCATCCCTTTGGGAACGCCACACGGGAGGAAGATAAAAAGGTAACGTATGACACCAAAGAAATACGTTTTTTTGTTCCACGTGTATTCATGAACAACAGAAAAGAAATGAAAGAGAAAACAAAGAAAGGGATATCAATTCTCGAACTCTAATCCAGAGTCTTTAAACTTGAGAAGTGTTGTTTGATTAATTCGTTCTTCCATTTCAAGATTCAAGTAATTCTTCCAATCACCAACAATCCCTCTCCTGAAATAACTACCATTCGGAACTCCGTAAATAACAGAGCCATTTTTATTCACTTCCAAGTTCTTCAATCTCTCCAAACTACACCTCCACACTACCTTTTCCAAATCCTCTTCCTTCTCAAATGGCTTCCCAAGAAACAATCCCAATTTCCTCACCTGCTCTTTCGGGTCCTTTATCATCTCTTCGTATTTCAAGAACAGTATCTTCTCAGGCCTCTTCTGACTTTCTAACCAATAACCCAACACATTTTCAAAATACGGACCGTATTGATGAACCCCTGTGCAGAACTCCTCAACCGCCTTTTCCAGGGGATAAGGCTCTTGACTTCCCCTGAAAATGGAATTGAAAAAATGCCATAGAGAGACCAATGTGTCCTTTGGGTTCCGGGCTACGCAAACAATTTTGCAGTTGGAATTGTTGATGGAATTTGGAAGAAGATTGAAAGGTAAATGTGTGTGGAGAAGTCTTGGAGATGGCGTGGAATACAGATCAGGAGTTAGTTTTGTGGAGTAAATGGAGGATTCAATGGTCTGAACATGAAATTGTGGATTGTCTTTAGTTAACAGATCTTCGTTTTCGGGGATGTTATGATTCTGGTGCAAGATAGAGAGACAGAGGGCTTTGAGCCAAGTCGTACCGGTCTTTGGAGCTGATGCTAATAAAACATCATCGTTCCCAGCTTGGAAGAAGGAACTAAATTTCATGGCACATTTGATTAGGCCAGGCTCAAACCAGAACCCTTTCCATTTTCTAATCTCCATGGCATCCCAGAACAGAGCACTTGGCAGCTCGTTTATTAGAGCAGCATCCTTTTCCTCTGATGACTGCGAAGAATCGATGATATTGGAGTTTGATTCTTGAGCAGCCATCAGTTGGAGTGAAGAACAGAGATAGATTGATTGGGTAACACCTAAATATATATATATATATAATGGCAGCTGCAAAAATGAAGACTTTGGATTCCCTGATTAACGCAGAAATATTTGTTTATCATCCGTAAGGAGAAATTATTTAGCTATTTTGTACGAGTCAATTTGATTTCTGGTTACTGCATTGATAACTGTTAACCAAAGACGAGGCTAGGATTTCAACTTAATGAGTTCCGACTTTATAATGATGATTTTAAATGATAATAATTGAGTTCAAAAAATCTACTAAATTCGACTGAACCGCATACGGGCTACTAGCTCTGCCCCTAGGTCTAACCAATGAGGTTACAGATAAAGAGAAAAAAGATGCAGTAACCCAGCATCTGCGCCGAGTATGGGGGGTTAACTCAAGGAATACAAATACAATATATGTAAAAGTTAACTTTACGTACTGACAGTTTAAAGGTTATGAAAGCATATTACTATTATAATATCAGTATGAGAAATATCTCATGTTAGGTTTGGGCACAGAGAGATTGTTTTTATAAGCCATAAGCAGAATTTTTTATTGTTAACTCAGAACGAGTCAAATTTAAACTTTCCAATGCTACATTGAAAGTTGTCCTTCATTGTGCACCTATACCAGCATGTCTACACTAAGAGTTAGATCTATAAAATAAAAGATCCGGTAAATAACTAGCATCTCCATCTATGGCGCTTCGGGGGTGGGGGCGGGACATACAATTTACAGTTCAAGGAGACTTAAAAAATAACTACACCGCCCCTGTTTTTGCATCCGATTCGGTTTAGGTTTATGAGTTCATATCTTCAAAAATTGAATCTGAAAATTTACACTTGGATACAAGGGAGGTAGATACATTATTTATAGAGTATAAATACTGTATAAAGATGTATAAAAGTTGTTGCCAAAAAATGTTGGCTGTGTGTGTAAACTAACAATGTAGCTTATGTAAGTTCTGCACCAAGTCGGAGGATTGATGGATTGGTGGGGAACTTGGGATGACATTCAGGCAGAACCACACCGTCCCAAGTCAAATTAACCAAATTAACCGTACCTGCTGGACTGGTCTGGTCTGATTAAAGACTGCTACATCCAGACATGTTGCTCTGTCCTGATAAAATGAAAATGTTCTCGACTATTCAAGTACAATCATTTGTTACATTTGCAGTGGATGGTCACCGGGAATGTGAAGAAAGCATCAACAACAGAAGGGGAACATTGTTGTGTAGATCATGGATCAAAACTTGGAAAATCAAAGTCTTCCTTATACAACAGACTCCTGGAAAGCAAAGGATTAAATTGTTAATTAGCACATTATTAAAGCAAACTAATTAAATTGTTAGCACATTATAACTGTGTCATATGTTATTTTAATAACTCACTCGCATTTCTATATGCTTTTGTTTTTTTGGGCTCTATATATGTTTAAACACTCCCTTGTTTATAATTATCTAAACCCTATTTAACCTAGACAAGATCTCCGCAGAGTTCCAGAAAACCCAATTAAGAACTATTGTAGGAAAACAAATGGTGCTTTAGATGTCTCAAAGAAATTATTTCTTGTTTTCATAATGTTAGTCTGGATAGTTATATGGTCATAAATAGCTCTGAACGAAAGTGAAAGAAGACATTTGAAAACAACTCTTTTTTGTTGCCATATCCTAGAAATCATTCCAATAAATACTAAAATGGAAACCTTGGAGTACTAGGAAGTAGGCGTAACTGCTTTGAAGATATCTTCGACAGCCTTTGGATAAACACGACAAGAGCAAAAACTATAAGAGAAGCAAGATTTAGGATTAAGGAGACTGGCTGTTTTCCCATAGTTCTGCTTTCAAAGTAAATAAGAAAGAAGGAGAAAGATCAACCTCAAAACCTCACCCTTAATGCTGAAATTAGAATAGATTCAAAAAGGCAGTCATTTAGGGAGCTTTCCATGTCTTGTGGACACCCCTTGCGATCAGAGACAATCTTTGGTACAAATCCCTCTAATATAGTACCTGATGAAGATAAGATTCTTCTTAGCTTATTCTGGAGGGAGCTCACTGCTTTACAGGTAAATATCTACCCCAGCATATCTTTCTACTGCTAGTCTGATGGGAAAGATAGATATGCTCAATAAGTGCCTGCAAACATATCTGAGATATGTCACAAGCAAGGAATCCAATGACCGAACTAGATAGTTATTTGGTACTTAGAAGCTTTTTATTTACCAAAGTAAGAAATCTGTACATCAAAATGCGACTGGACAGAAAGCCCCAGCTTGCACCAAATCAAACTATCAATAATGCAGAGTAGAAATCTAAAGACTTAAAAATTCTAGTTAACTGTGACTTAGCTCCTCTGGAATGGACTTCTTGGACCACTTGTCTGGTGTATATTTATGGTACAAAAATTTCTGAAGCATTGTATATGGTGTTCAATAAATAGAGAGCATCTCAATGTGTAAAAAATCAAAAATATTTTGCAAGGTCCACACAAATCATGTCAACTCCTAAAATAACATCTCAACAAGGGCAAAAGTGAAAAGTAAATATGAAAAATTTCCCAAGTACAAAAATGTGTCGATCATTATGTCAAGGGCAAAAAATAAGAAGAAGGAAATAGTGTGCTGAACAAATAATACCTGATTTAGTAGCTAATGCTAAATAACATGGCCAGTGGTTTGCTTGGAGACTGGAGATGTTATTCAAAGTATATAGGCTTTCGGTCATGACCAACTGTTTCAGATGAATACTTTGGATGAGAATATAGAAGAATTGGTTTTTTTGACCATTTGACCATGTGGGCTCTATCCTATACGTGAAAAGAATCAGCAAAACCTATTAAAAACATGTCCGGATACAAGCTGGCTGCAGTTTCAAATTCTCAATGTAATTCACCACTGAGATACACCAAGGGTAAGGTCATTAACTGTCTCATATAAAGATGTATTTCTGAAGCTGCATGGCAAATCTATGTATGATCTGCAAGAGTAGATGATGTTTGACATGTAGTGAGGAGTGGCACCAGAGATTAATTGCAGGAACGAATCCGAGTTCTCTTCAACGTCTTATCATGAACCTTACAAGATTGCACTTAACATTGGCAAACCCAATATCTCTTTGCTGAAATCAATTGGAGCTACTTCTTTATTGAGAACAAGAACATGGTCACATTTAAGGAGTTGTTGTTTTTTGACAAAACAATCATGATTTACACTTTTACTCAGTTAGATGAGCCAATTCTTCTTCAAGAAGCAATTGATTTCTCATCACCCTAGTAGACACTGAAATTCCTGAACCCATTTCACCAATAATCTCCACAAGAACAGATGCCATCTTTGAAATGATGATAGCGATTGACATCTCTGATAGTGATTTCTCTCTCTGTTAACTTTGAGATAAACTTGATTGCAACATGACAGTCCTCGCAAACTCGGAGGTTCTTGGTGATCAACAGCTTTGTCCCTGGGGGTGTATTAATTAGTCCAAAAGCAATCGCTAGCCTTTCACTGTGGCTGCACACCATTCTGCTCTTTTCATCATCTTCTACATCATGGAAAACAGGCGTAATGTTCGGGACATAGCCAGCTTGTACCATTCGTGTTCCTAAACTCTGTAGCTCTGCATAAATCTCGTCAGACATAGGATGAGATGTATCCCCAGAGAGAAATGCATGTACTTTGTTTTTAACTTCAATCCAACTGTACGCGGTGGTTTTCTTTACACCTCTTTCGTTCATTAGTTCTCTAAGCTTTGCAACACCTTCCCATCTACCTGCTTGGGCATAAATATTAGATAGGATCACGTAATTGCCTGCATCATCAGGCTCTAGCTCGATCAACCTCTCTAATGCCAATTCTGCAAATTCCACATAACCATGGATTTTACATGAATTAAGAAAGGCACCCCAGACACCAGCATCCGGCATAACTTTCATCCGCGTTATAAGTCCATAAGCTTCATCTAAGCGACCAGAATGACCTAGGAGATCAACCATGCATGTAGTGTGCTGAATAGTTGGTTCAATTCCATAATCTTTTGCCATTGAATAAAAATACATCCTCCCTTCACTCAACAGACCTCCATGATTACAAGCTGATAAAACACCTACAAAAGTTATATGATCCGGCTTAGCTTTGCCAACCATCTCATTAAACAGACCAAGTGCTGCATTAGCATGACCATGCATTGCATATCCAGTGATCATAGCATTCCAAGAAACAACTCTTTTCTCCTGGAGTCCTTCGAACAAGATCCTAGCAACCTTCACAGACCCACTCTTGGCATACATATCCACAAGTGCTGTCTTCACTTTGTCAAGAGAGTCAAAACCTTGTCTCCAACTATACCCATGAAGCTCCCTCCCCTGTCGAAGGGCTGCAACATCAGCAGAAGCAGAAATTGCAGTCACCAAGGTCGCCTCCGTGGGTCTAACACCTCCGCACGCCATTTCACCACATAAATCCAAGCAATCCTCAGGGTGACCATTTTGCGAGTAAGCAGCAAGCATTGAATTCCAAACAACTACATCCCTCTCAACGACATCCTCAAACACCTCCCTCGACCTACCAACACAACCACATTTAGCATACATGTCAATAAGAGCAGCACCCACGAAAACATCCTTATCCCACTTCGTTCTCTTGGCATATTCATGTATATCCTTCCCCACTTCAATCGCAGACAAGGCCGAGCACGCTTTAAGTACAAACGGAAAAGTAAAATTATCAGGCACATGCCCATAATCAATCATTTGATAATACAGAGAAATTGCAGCCTCGTACGGTCCATTCCAAGCATACCCACGAATCAAAACATTCCAAAGAAAAATATTTCCTTTAGGAATTCTATCAAACAGGTGATGGGCATTCGGCAATTTGTCACAAACGCAATAAAGATTAACAAGCTTTGTTGCTAAATTGATGTTGTAGCCTAAACCCGTGAGGCATAGATGCGCATGGAGCTGCTTTCCAGGCTCAACTGCTTTTCGACCAATGCAAGATTGGAGAAGAGAAGCATAATGTTGAGTTGGATTTTGTGAATACTTTAAGTGTTGATGAATTTGAATGATTGTGTGCTTACGAGCCAACCAACTTGTAGTAACTGATATCATTTGAATATGTTCGCTACGACGAAAAAGGAAGAAGCAGTGTGTAGGTTGCTGTAGCGTACAAGATCATCATTCACACCGTTAAGTAATATAACACCTATATTGATCGTTGCATCACCCATCCTAAAGTGAAACGTATGAGTCTTAGACGTTATCAAACTACGGTCAATAATATGTCAATGAGATCTATAAACATCCTACAATTTAAATAATTTGATCGCTTCTAAAATTTGTGACGGATGAAATATTTCTTTATGAGATTTCAAAACTTTTCATCACACATTCTCGTATTTTTAACCATATTAAAAATACTTATGAAATGAAAAATACATATAAGTAAACTTAAATGTTAACCTGGATTGTTACTCCAAAAAGATTACAAGCAAATCAAAACAAAGTTATTAAATATATAAAATCTTATAACATAATACACAAGATCAAACATCATCAAAATGTTTTAAATTAGTACTATCATACAACGCCATGCCAACTATTCATCAATCACATTCAGGCTATTTGTTGAAGTCAAAATTGAAAAAACTAAAGAAGACAAAAAAAAGGGAGTCTAAGAGTTTAACTAAAATAATATAGCACTCAAATAAGAAGATCGCCTAATTGTAGATATACATGTTACAATTTTGACAAGATCCAAGTTTTGTATGAATAGAAATAGAGTGAATTCCAAATTTCAATAGAAGAAAAGAAATATTATAGGCTAACATCCCACATAAAACCAATCTTATAGTGGAGTAGGTTACTAGAAAAATCATAATTTATATGTTAATTCAAATAAGAATTTCTTTATGTCATTTTCATCTTGCTATAACTATGTAGTGGGTAATAAACAAGATGGAGTTGTTCGGATGGTAAGACTCACTTTCAACTTGAAGGTTGTGAACACAATTTTAGCAAGGGGCAAAAAGGTGGGAGCTCTTAGAGAGAAATCTATATAATAAAAAAAAAATAGTGGTCAATAGGTGCATATCTAGTCGTTCATTTCTGATTTTTTTTGTGTAGCTAATTGTTTCATCTTCTTTTTTTTTAAAGCTGTTACAAAAAGAAGAAAAATTGACATTAACGGTTGGTTCCACTTGTTTATGTTAAAAAAAAATTATTTTTTCTTTACCACATTATGACTGCAGAATTAAAGACATATTTTTTGCTTGTTGGAATGATGCAGAAATTTGCGTCACCAAGACTATAATAACTTAAAGCATGGACCTCCTTAACCTTATACAAACATTAAAAAAATCGTCTTCTCCAAAAAGTCATTGAAACCACAATTAAGAAACCTAAATCCAAGCATTCGTTCTATTATTTTGCTAAAAAAAGAAAAAAAATATACCTCAAGAACGGAAAAAGTACTTCGTTTTAAACTTCTCGATAGACTTATGACAAAAATTTAGTGAATCTCGTTTTGCGGGCAACACCGGCAACGAGAATTAGGAACAAAATTATGTGAGTTGGGAACATTCTGAATCTAATTGGCAGACTGTATAAGGGTTTTAGATCAGTAAGGGTAAAGATAATGAAAACAACACTATTTGTTAAAGTGAGGATACATACTAGATGTGAGGATAGTTTACATTTTATATAAAAAGGATTTAATCACTTTCTATAAGCAAGCATAATCTCCTTGAGGTGTAAAGAGGGAGTCAGACATTGAAAAAAGAATCAGATTCAAGAGATATCAGAATTCAGAGCCTCTGAACAATGTGAATCATTGATTTCCAATTTAGAACGTCAGATGCCTCTATATGTCCCCTATAAAACATTAATTTAGCATATACTACTCTTAAAATACAGAAGAGTCATCTAGCCACAATAACATTAGAGAAACAGATGTTGAAAATTCCGAGATGCAGCTCCAGTCACAAAGCTGCATCTCTACCAAATCCATTGCTAGATGGTAACAAATTGTCAAATGGGTATTTCAACTTCTAGTAGAATCACTGTCTTGGCTTTGGAACTGCTCTAATATAAGGTTACAATTGTTAATTGTACGCGCATCAACAAGGCCATGGTTCCACAGCTTCATCATGAATAATCTCCAACACCTGCTGTATTAAATATTAGACGATACATAAAAGCTACACTAATGATGAGCAACATTAGAGTACATGACAGCATGATACTGTAGATGGTGAGCAATTATCACGTATTGAGATAAACCCAAATCAGCAATCTGAGGTAAAACCAGTCTATCATTAAATGTCTAGACGTTTGCTGAAAGTACTATTACTGCTTCGTCAGATCCAAGAAAACATGCATTTATGTGATGCCAACAATAAATTTGCTAACCACTCTGCTATATTGTTATACACTAAGTAAAGATAAATGAGCCACCCCAAAAAAGTAAATAAGATAAACTCAGAAATTCCAAAAAAAGCACTGTGATCGACCAACTCTCCTATACATATTATTAGGGGCAGTTTGGTGTGAGGGATAAAAATATATAGTGATAGGATAAGAAAATAGTGTTGGGATAGAAATTTTCTATCTTGTTTGGGATAACTTATCCCGCCATTTATATGATAGTGATGGGATAAGTTATCCCATATACATGGTGGGATAAGTTATCCTAGGATAGCTAATCCCAAGATAACTACTCCTGAGATAACTTGTTCCCAACCAAACGACCCCTGTGTTCACTGTTCAACAGAAAACAGAGTACCTTCTTTCTGGAAAATATACAGGATCTTGGATGCACCAAGCAAAGGCACAATACAGGTGTATGGATTGGATAGCATCACATATAGATGACAAATCTTGACATAGGTAAATAAAAAGATTAATTACCACAACGAGGCTGGTGCTTGGGCAAACATCTGACCATGCAGCTTTGAAAAGGCTTCACATGCCCAAGGGATGTGACCATCTGCCAACACCCTGCCACAGTGACAAGAACATGTTATACCAAGAAGGGAATTCAGCAACAGAACTTTTCCAACACGCATCACTTTACTATTATTTATCACCTGCATGTATGTAAATCAGCAAGAGAAAATCCAACATGTCGCCCTTTATTGCATAATATAATTATGTGTTTTGCTCTATATAGCATGTATCAGATAATCTTACCCATCTGCTTGAGCATGACATGAAGCAGGAAGAAAGACACAACCAACTTCATAACAATTTTTATTAGTGAGAGGTCCGTGTAACTTAATAAGAACAGAGAAAGCAAGTTACGTACTTCCCAAAACCCTTAAATGGCACAACATTTTCATGAAATGTCTATTTCAAAGCATCAGATCAAGGACAGCCTTTTCTTCTTTTTTTGATAAGGTAACATTTGTATTGATTCCAAAGACAGATGTCATAATCACAAGCTACATCCAGATTTAGCTAGCAAAAATATCTAAAGAGACTCTAGAAACTGTCATCGAGTCCCTGTATCTACTATATACTTTTCGTAACACCAAAAATGCAAAAATTGAATACAATTATGCTTCATCTTCTGGATGGGGTTGCTTTTGTTGTCAAAACATCTTGAGTTCCTTTACTTCCAAATAGGCCACCACCATATGCAGCCTGGAATCATTTTCGTTCCAGGATGGCCTTTTCTTTTGCAATGAACTCTTCTTTTGTTTTTGTTTTTGTTTTTGTTTTTCCTATAAAGGTACAAGGTGATGTCACTCTTGTATTGAAACTAGCAAAGCTAGCTCAATCGCAACAAATGGCATCTACTCACTAAATAATACTCCTTTTGTCCCAATTTATGTGAAGGTGTTTGACTGAGTTAAGAATTAAAGGAAGATTTTTGAAACTTGTGGTCTAAAGAAGCCATAAATATTTGTGTGGCTACTGGCTATAACTCATCTCACTGGAGGTAAAATGAGAACTATAAAGTTAAACTGTTATTAAATATAAAAATGCGTCATTCTTTTTTAGACTAACTAAAAAAAGGAAAGAGAGTCACATAAAATGGATGGAGGGAGAACGTTTTTGGTTACATATAGCAGAAATGTAGTGGAAGGGAGAAGTGGACTGGTCCATCTACTTCACCTGGAACAGGTTGTTAAAGAAGAAAATGAGATTTACATTTGTATCACTCCATGTATTTCCAGGAAAAGTTGGAGAAGCTAATTGCAAAGAGTTGCACTTGTACTACATTCCTAGGTAACCCACCATCTATTACTTCATCAGACGCTTCACCCTACCGAAAATAAGAGCAGAAGATGCACATATCTCCATACCACAGTATCCTTAAATCTCAATAATATTAGGGAAAACCATATTAGAAAATAAAACCAGACACGAAATAAGACGGTACCTTTGCTTTCTAACAAATGAATTCCACAGATGCATCATTTGCTTTTCATCTTTGGTCACATCCACAAAATCATCAAGCATCTGTAACATGTCTAAAGTTAGTTGAATGAATTCTTCAGATATCTACGACAATCAAAATCTTGCCCCTTCAATTGACTAAATTTTGCAGCAGTTCTGAAGGGGAATTAGTTGGAGGGACAGTTTGGATCACAACCTTTAGTAGTTCTCAAATGTATTCTTTTAAAGCAGCTTAAGGAGTTTCATGTTGAAACTACACAGTTCCTAAGTGTCAAGCAAGTATTTGGTAGAAAATATTTATCATCAAGTTTGAACCATACATCAAAGCACTTCCCCTAGTTATTTCCAGAGGTCAATATTCATCCAAACCCTTCAAAATACCATTTTTGTATGAATAGATAGCAATCTGCAATCTTTATTAACTGCTTAGACCTTCTTTTCTTTTTTTTTTTTTTGAGAATAATGTTTAGACCTTTGGTTTTAGTTGAGCAATGAAATTTACCACTTATCAAAATGTTTACGCCATTACAATTTACGGGAGATTATGAATCCAAGCACACAACTGTTAAGAAAATTACAACAGCGTCAACAGTAAGTCATATGGACGCAATGGCTAGCTGATAACTTTGAAAACTCTAGTATACATGGGACAATATAACTCACTGATCCAATTATAGAGAAATCCAATACATATGGCCCTCCAGAATGAGCAAGCTAAGAAAAGTAAAATGAATACGAAGATATTCAAAGAGACATTTGGTTCTATGATAAGTCTCCACAGAATACATGGTTTTTTTTACATTTTTGGTAGCCTGGGCTGCCTGTCAATAGGGATGGCAATGGGGCGGGGCGGGTTGAGCTTAACCCGCAAAATTTTCAATCCGCCCCGCCCTGCATGACAATTTTTTTCATTTTCAACCCGCTCCACCCCGCCTCACATGAACCCGCTCTGCCTAATTTTTTTAATATTTTCTTTTTATAGTTATGTTTGATACTAGAGCCATCAAAATGAGCTTTAGCCCATGGGGCCGGCCCAACCCAACCCGTTATTGGGGTAGGGTTGGGATAAGATTTTTCAAGCCCTTTTAAAACTAGGGCTTATAAACCCGGCCCATATAATCCCTTAGCCCTTAAGGCTTGATCGGGGCCGGGCAGGGGTCGGCCCATGGGCCGAAACTTTTTATTTAAGGGTAACTTACAATAATCTCACATGTATATAATCTAATTACTTAAATACAAGCCATGTTGTAATATTATGAATCTTACCAGATTTTGGTACGTCCAAATACATATATCTCGAAATATATGGACTCAAAATTAGATTAATTTGTTTTATATACACTCTATCAAAGTAGATTTCGCATGTATCTAGGATGCATAGACAAATCCCGCACCCTCGCCTCCCTCCAATCTTGCTTGTCACTCTCTTATCTCGCTAGCGTATCTGGTATGCGAGATACATGCTAATTACACTAGACTTTTTGTTAGTGTTATTAAAACCACACCATTGTTTGTCATATTTGATTTGAAAATCTTCTCATTTAGTTTGAAAAGAAAAAAAAGGGCTAGCCCGCCCCAGCCCTCGACCCTTCTAGGGTTGGGCTGGGTTGAGCATTTTCTGCCCTGGCCCCTCAAATTCCTTGGCTCGTGAGGCTTGGACCGGGTGGGGCTCGGTCGGCCCTTTTTGACAGCTCTATTTGATACTAAAAGTATTATTTTTTATTGAACCATTTTCATTTACTATCTTGAATATTTTAGTAAATTTAAATAAATTATCTTAATATATAATGTTTTATCACTCTTATAACATGTAAAAAGTTAAAATTAAGTTTGAACCCACATAAAGTTACATATACCCACAACCTATCCCGCCCCACATTAGTTTTAAAAAAACCCACTTCCACCCGCCCCGCACAACCTTAAACCCACCCCGCACAACCTTAAGCCCCCCCCCCCCCACACACATAGCCTTAAACCCGCCTCGCCCCATTGCCATCCCTACCTGTCAAATTAGTTTTTATTTGCATATTTTGGATTTTCCTTTTGGAGGGGGTTCCCAAGTGTCCTTCCACATGTCCTAGCCCCTCAATCGCAATGACCCGTCTCAAGCCCCCCACCCCCACCAAAAAAAGACCCCGCATTGATCTTCCTTCCCAAATTTAGGGATGAGGGTCTGCCTCCATTCACCCTCTATGAAATTGATCTTCCTCCACCGCCACACAGTGCCAATCTCCACTTTTATTCAAAGATCTGGCTTAATATTCTGCATTTGATTTCTTTCAGTTTTTCTGTAACTTCTCTTACCAAAAGTAGAGGACAGAGAAGCTTTTGTAGAATACAAGAGAGCTATGTGGGAAGCTAAGAAGGCTATAAAGTACGAAGATTCTAAATGGCTTGTATCTAAAGATAGGGACACGAGAAGGAGAGAGAATTGCTTAAACTAGCACGACTAAGAGAGAAGAAGGGCAAGGACTTAAACCCAGGTGAAGTATAATTAAGCATGATTCTCAATAAGTGTTGACGGGAGATAATGAGATCAAGGAGAGATCACTTTGATTAATACTTCAACACGAACCAGGAGAATTTAAGATCTACACACGTTAGTGAAAGATAGAAACTTTAGCTATACTCGTAGAATTAGAATGTCAGAGGTATAGGATGCCAGGAAAAAAGATAGGATTAGAAAAGCTTGTGGCCACGACAGTATCCCTATACAGGTTTGGAAGCGCCTTGGAGATGTAGGAGTGGAATGGCTCACCAAACTATTCAATGATATACTAAGAAGTGGTAGGATGCCCAATGAATGGAGGAAGAGTACCCTGATTCTGATTTATAAGAACAAAGGAGATATTCAAAGTTGTGCAAACTATCGTGCATTAAATTCAAGTCATACGATGAACGTCTGGGAAACCGTGATAGAGTGTAGACTTAGAAAGGCAACAAGAGTGAAAGAGAATCAATTTGGATTTAAGCCTGGTAGATCTACAATGGAGGTTATATCCTTACTAAGAAGATTGATGTTAATCTATCGCGAAAAGAAGAAAGACCTACACATGATGGTTATTGATCTAGAGAAAGAACACAATAGAGAAGCATGCAAGGTCCTTTGGTGGGTGATGCAGAAGAAAGGAATCCATATTTTAAGTATATAAATGACATGTATTAAGGAGCCGTCACTAGCATGAAAACAATGATAGGTGATACAAAGGAGTTCCCCTTAATAGTGAGTTGAGTTTACACCAGGGGATCGGCATTGAGTCGCTACTTGTTTACCCCAATATCGGATGAGCTACCAACACAATACAAATGAAGGTCTCATGGTGTATGTTATAGGTTGATGGTGAAACTCGCGAGGGTCTCAACCAAAAGCTTGAACTATAGAGAAGTATGTTAGAGAGTAAGGGTTTTCAAATAAGTAGAAGTAAGACTAAATACATGCATTGCAGGTTTAGATCGCATGATTGGAGAGAAATTGAGGTGAGACTAGATGGGATTGCAGTGGCAAAATGCAAAAAAATTGTAGCCGTACTTCTGTAGCTCTTTCTTTTTCTTTGGATGCACTTCGCTGTATTTACACCATTTTTACTAAATCTCTTTCTGCAAATTGTTCATTTTCTACATGTTGTCCTTCATTTATCAGAATTATTATACCAATGCTATTGCCATAATTTCTTCTTCGCCAATACTTGCTTTCTTGCAAGTCTTTTTTGTTGTATGATTGAATTGTTAGTGTGTAGGTTTGTGAAGATCAAGTTAAGATGCCCATGGAATTATTAGAAGAAACAGGTGCAGCACTTATGCAATCAAAATATCAACTTGTTGAACAGGGTGTTCATAGAAATAAATCTGATCCGCGTGTCGAGAAGATGTTACTGCGCAACTCCAGAAGCAATCTGGTCATTAGCTGGTATACAAAAATCAGATAGTAGTCCAGTCAATAATCCTGTCACTGTAACCAAATTATGGTTTCTAAGTCCTATTTGGTGTACCAAAAGACCCTTTACAGATACCCACTACTCTCAAGTCTAATTGTGCATGACCCAATTAAACAAAATTTGAAAATGAAGAGAACAATTTTGAATGGCATAATAAAGTAATTTAATACAATATTCTTAAAATAGATGTTATCATGGATGAAAGTGGGCAAGTTCAATAAGATATAACACTAAGGCGAATATATGGTTACTTCAAATATGTTAAAAGAACAAGTTTTTGACATTTATTTCTAGGGTCAAGACAATCAGGACAAACTAACCCAAAAGGTCAGCCAATTAATTTGAACGCAGAGTACAATAAAGACCAATTTATACAATTATGCTACATACCCTTCGATCTTCAAGATCTGCAACATCATCATCAACTTCATCCTCACTGTCTCGGTCTGATAAAACTTGCTCCAGTGCCATGGGCTTCACCCAAATAAAAATTTTCATTAGAAACATAAGTTAAAAGGACTCTGCATCGCTTCAAGGGTTTCTAACGTCATATATTGGCTACCTCAGCTCTTCCAAAGACTATAAGATTCATACAAGTAGACAAACATTTCAAAATCTATTTAACTCTGTCACAATCAGCAAGATAATTCACCTCTAGACCCCAAATCCTGGGGCTATTTCAAATGGAAATCACCACACACACACGACAATGGAAACCAATATTGAACTGTCATTACAATAGATCTTTGATTAGTTCAAGTAACATCATAGATTATACACATCCCATTAATGATACCCAAAGCAAGTAAAGAAATCTCATCACATCACTGATTAAACAGTTCAGTTACCTTTCTCAAAAGTAAATTTTCTGATTAAACAGAAACCATGAAAACTGAACAGGAAAAGAATTTTATAAACTTAACATTGCAGGAAGCTCCAAGCAATGAACCCTATGTGCCAGTGTAAGATTACAAATATCAGCAGTACTTTGCAATGACAAAGCCTTCAGTAGTAGGGCTTTTGATAAAATTGAAACTTAGAGACTGAAGACCTGATCATTGAATAATTTAAGTTGCTGAATTATAACACTCCTTTGGTAGATATGCAAGCAATCTAAAAGGTTAACGACTACCACCATGGAGTGGGACGGATTGACATCACTCCACCCTTAATTAGAGGACTCAGATTAGAGCCCTGGGAATGGATAAGCTCCTGGCAGGGAGCGCTTGCCACAAATCTGGATTAGTAACGCCAATGGATTCCAGATACGAGGGCTATAACTTATTCTTATACCAACAGAACTACATAAACAAAAAGTTAACAGCTTGTTAATGTCTAAGATGCTTCTAATTATCAATTTTAATTATTTTTTATAAATTTTAAATTACTTTATCTATTTGTAATAGGTTTGATTTTTGAAAATTCTAAGAATCTGTGACATAATTGTCAAGAAATTACTATGAATTAAATATCTCACAGTGTTAGTTCTAAACTTAAACTTGATTTGAGGCATGTTAAGCGGCATCTAATGAGTTGTTGTACTTAAAATATAGTGACAAGTACAGTTGCTTTCAACTACATTCAGTAAAGTATTTACATTGGAACCATAAAGCCATTGCTGATTCGATAATAAGAAATTTGAAGTATTACATTACTTAAGACACTGAATTCTATGTGCTGAACTAATATTTCATGAGAGCCCATGAAACACCCCGCAAATTCTAAGCTAAGATATGAACTATTTTCTTATGCATATAGACCCAAACCCCTAGGATTTCTAATTTTACATAGGTGTTAAGGTCAATTCTTTAATGTGGGAAGTGATTTGAAGAAGAATTAAGACCAGACGAATCCTCTAGCACAAAGGTGAGTTGAAAGCTTATTTACTGATTGAGTATTGGTATAAATTTTTACTTGGGTCACTTCAGACAATCGTATCTCCTAGAATATGAGGAGTTACGTGGACCATAACCTATCAAATTAAAGGTCTTCGAGTCTTCTTTCCAACGCCATTGACCGCTCATTAATCCGATTTCAGAGTAGAAAGTTATGATGATTTTACCAAAAAGCTAGCAATCTGACCGACTCACTGGAAGTAGGTGCGGCTCACACTTCGTATTGTGCATTTCACACAATGCCATGTGCGAAAGGCACATGGATCCGCACAATGCAAGACGCTCAGTGGAAGCATGTGCGATTCACACTTGGTATTGTGCATTTCGCACAATGTCAAGTGCGAAGTCACTTTGTTCCACACAAGGTATTGACGGGAACCCTTTTTAAGTCAGTTTTACCCCTTATTTTCTTTCTTTGGCCATTCTTTCAAGACCTGGAATTGGTTTTCTCTCCTCCACTCCTCCTTCATCAAGGTAAGTCTTTCTCTAAGAATTTCAAGCTTTCCAATCAAATTTCATCATCTAATCATTAATTGTTAATAGAAATTGTAACCCTTGGTCATGGGGTTTTCAAGAAGAGACCAAGAATCTCAAGAAAAGGTTAATTGGTCATTCTTTATCAAGTTAAGGTTCTTCATTAAGATTTGTGGAGCGTTTAAGGTATGTAAGGCTATCATAGTGAGGAACTTAGTTCTTTCCCACGAGCTATATCTACAATTTCAGTTAGTAAGATCAAAGTTAGGATTTTTACCCAAAGTCCATGAATTCAAGTTCTTTCTAATTCAAAAATCTTATTGTTGAATTTTACTATTGAAATTGTGTTCATTGATGATTCTTGATTGATGGTTCATGTTATTCTACAACCTGGACCCCTTTTAGCTAAAGTTATCTAAAAACCTTGTTATAATATTAACATGCATTGTTCTCGAGATTAAAGCAAGTTTCAAGATTTTTAAGACGTATTTCATTAAAGTATTTTTTTACTCAAGAAAGAGTTTAAGCTAAGGGTTTGGCCATAGATTTCCAAATATATTTGGCAAATGTTATTTGGGTGAAAATTTGGGTGAAATTTCATTGTGTTTGGCCATAGTACTTGGGTAACATATTTCACTTTTTTTAAGAAATATGATTTTTTGGCCATAGTATTTGGGTAACATATTTCACATTTTTTAAGAAATATGATTTATACCCATAAGTTTTAAAAACTATCAAAACTGACCATAGGTTTGTATTACATAGCAAGATAAAAATGTCGACGTAATAAGATTCATGACTTCCGCAACAAGTCAATTGGATCTTCGTTGCAATATATAATAGGTAGTATCCATAACACTGGAGCAATGTGGCATCCCATGTTTTTTCTGGATAAATGAACATCATCCTACGTTGTCATATCCAGCACACACCTTGTTGGATAATGACTTTGAGATGCCAATTGATTTCTTATACCAAGTATATATTGTCCATCATATATATTATGTTAAAAAGGCCCTTATATATAGTTGCAAGGAGGGTATCCATCATCCCTGATAGGATACTCAGCTTCCGTACAACTATAGAATCTATCAAGCAACTTGACTTGGCCAAGAGCTTCACATTTTGGACCACTTACTGTGATTTTTAAGTGCAACATCCACTCAGTAAGATTTGAAGACAGTTGTATACATAGAGTAAATGCAAAATAATCCTGCTTGTCAAATATTTCACATTATATTGGCTTATGAGGGAACCAAATGGAAATTCCAAGATACTCGAGCATAACGTAAGAGATTAATTACCTGGGCCCTATGAGAATGAAAGAATTGCCTTTTTTGCAGGAGTGCACGACTGTAAGAGAAACAAAATTGTATTAAAAGCCAGACAATCTTATCTACGAACTATAAAGGTAAACCATAATACAAAAAATTGGTAGTCAACTTTCCCCCAATTAGTTTCACATCTAAGACATTATGCAAAACAACAAGACATCGAAAATTGGTAATACAGAAATACATCACTGGACAGTTCCAATATAATCAATGTTACCCTACTTAACCTAGATACATGGGACCAATCCTTATTTTGTAGCATATAAGCTCAGATTTATTTTACAACTGTCGGAGAAAGAGAAGGAAACGGTTTGTTGCATCATCAAAGGGAAGTAAAGCCCAACCAACGAAAAACTCAAAACACAAGTGTACCATCACATTGCAGAAAGGATAGTCAAGATCCACTCCATCTGGCACACATAGTAAAATGGTCGTCATGGTTGAGGTTTTGACAAAGTTCAGATTAAGGCAATTTAGAAGGCAGAACAGAAAGCCACCATAACCAGGCCTTATTTGGCACTAGATCGATGGCAAAGACCACATTTGAATATGGGGACACTGTTGAATACATTGAAAAACTAGAGGGGTAGTAGATCTTTCAAGGTATTTCCTACAATTCCAAAAGTTACAAAGGCCAAAAAGAAACTTCATAACTGCAGTAGGCACGGATTGGATATGGTGACACTACTGGTCACCAAACTAGATGGCAAGACAGATTTTGAAGGCACCGTTGAATTATTGAGATAAAACTAAAGGAGGAGTAAGTACATCTCCCACAGGTATTTCCTAAAATTCTCAGAACTACAGGGATCAAAACCTCAAATTTACAAAACATGGGAGCAGGTTTACACCCGCCTCCCAAAAACAAACACCATAACTGCAGTAGGCCCAATGAGGTAGTCAACAAAGGGAAATAATAGCTCCAGATTAGACAGCCAATAATCCACAGTGGAGTTCAAGGGCTTGAAGCCTAATGCAGCCAACAAAATTAGATAATTGATGAATTATTGGACACAACTGAAGTCTTCAGCAGTGAAATCATTTTTAAAAAAATTTAAAAGAAAAAAAAAAGATTTCACTGCTGAAGACTTCAGTATTGTGTCCAAATCTTTTCCACCCAAAATCACTTGGTTAAGTAAAAATGCTACTTGACATTGTGCCAATGAACATACTTTCTGGGATCAGAGCGCTCAACTGATAACTTTCTTGACTTGGCAAACTGAAGCAGTGCTGGGGGTGCAAGAGTGCTTCCTGATGCTGACTGAACAGAATCAGGATCTGTATACAAGTGACCAGATGAGGGAACACTTGCACCATTGGAACTTGATGGATCACACTCTACAGCGTCAGCAACACCTGATAAATGTTTAACAGCAGAAAAATCATTATTAGTAACAATGGTGCTTCAATATCGATGCCAACAGACTTGTATGCCAAGGTTTCGGACAAAAAGAAAATAAAATTTTGATCCGCACTCAAAAGGCTAAAACAATAAGAAATGGCAGTCAGACTTGGACATGATCAACTTCCCGCTCACCCAACCCCTAAATCAAAAAGCAGCGCTATCAAGAAAGCTAAGTCAAGAAACTGATTTCCTATGGTTCTGTTTTGGCGGTGGTTTTAATTTTCTTCTTTTTTCTGTTATTTTCACTCACCCCAATAATTTTCTCTACTATTCACATTTTGGTGGATCTGGCGATTTTCTGATTTTGGTTGAGTGGTGATTTGGTGATGTTTTGAATTTTCAGATTGTGGTTTGGTGGCGATTTTAATTTTTGGTGGTGATTTCTGAGATACTGAATCCAATAAATTTTTGAATTTGAAACTAGACGGGGGGGATTGAAGGGAATTTTGTGAAGAGAACATGGATTATGGGAGGCCGTAGTTTGGTGTTGTTTTGATATGAGTTTAGGTGGCTTTCATGATGATTTCAGGTGGATGGCATGGCAAAACGTGATTGGTGTGTGTCATGCACAGGTTTTCTTCAAACCAGTGCCAGTCACAAAAGGTGATTTTTCTACCACTTTAAACGACTATAGAGCCATGAGACCCCCCCCCCCTCAAAATTTAAGCATCATTTTGGAATCCAGAGGTAGCTCAGGGGAACCTTTGTGTATATTCCCTATATAATTTTGTATTACACCATCATAAACGAATTTTCCAGTAGGAAGCTAATTCAAAGTACCACCAGTATACCCATATTAAAATAATATACAATTATTATATAAGCAGAATCAATTCCACCAGAAAACAATTAGGCAAATGAATCCCATTATATCATATATTTTTTTAAAGAATGTTCCATTATATTATATTCTTACACCATCATATAATGACTATCCTAGTAGAAAGATAATTCTTTCTCAAAGCCTCACCAGTATACATATACAAATAAGATATATTTATTGTTATATAAGCAAATCAATTCTACCAGAAAACAATTAAGCAAATAAATTCCACTACACTGTATTCTTACACCATCATAAAATGATATTTCTAGTAGGAAGCTAGTTATCTCTCAACCCCCCCCCCCCCAGTATACCTATTATCAATGTGATATACTAAGGGTATAAAAGAAAATCATTTCTACCAGAAATCGATTAAGCAAATGAATTCCATCATATTACATTCTATATATACATACTAGATATAAAATCCCGGGCCCAATATAGTTAATTATTTTTGTGTTATTTTTAACGTACTTTTCAAATAATATATGTGGTACATGTGATATTTTGAGAGTTAATCAAATTTTTAATATGTTTTTTAAAATATTTTAAGTTGTTAATTATTGTGATATATAATTTTGAGAGTTAAAAAATGTTACTCACCCTATCCCAACTTATGTGGCACATGTGAAATTTTGAACTCAACAAAATTTTTAGTATGTTTTTAAAAATATTTTTAAATTGTTAAGTATTGCGACTTATGGTACTCTTAATTAACATTATTTTTAAATAATATATATTTTAAGTTGTTAATTATTGTGATATATGTGGCACATGTAAAATTTTGAGAGTTAAAAAATATTTTAAAAAATGTTACTCACTCTATCCCAACTTATGTGGCACATGTGAAATTTTGCTCAACAAAATTTTTAGTATGTTTTTAAAAATATTTTTAAATTGTTAATTATTGTGACCTATAGTACTCTTAATTAACGTTATTTTTAAATAATATATGTTATTTCCCCTGTCCCAATTTATGTGGTTGTTAATTATTGTGATATATCTAGCACATGTGAAATTTTGAGAGTTATCAATTTTTTAATATTTTAAAAAAAAATATTTTAATATATGTTACTCACTTTGTCCCAACTTATGTGGCACATGTGAAATTTTGAACTCAAACCAAATTTTTAGTATGTTTTTTAAAATATTTTTAAATTGTTAATTATTGTGACTTATATTACTTTTAATTACCGTAACTTTTAAATAACATATGGTATTTCCCTGTCCCAATTTATGTGGGGAGGTGATCAAATTTTTAATATGTTTTTAAATACTCCAAGTTGTGATTTATAGTATTCTTAGACTAATTTTCAAATAATATATGTTACTCCTTTGTCCAAATTTATGGCACATGTGAAATTTCGAAGTTAATCACATCTTAATATGTTTTTCAAATATTTTAAGTTGTTAATTATTGTAATTTATAGTACTTTTAATATAATTTAAATAATATATGTTACTCCCTCAGTATGCAGTATGGGTGAAATTTTGAGAGGTAACCAAATTTTTAATATTTTAAGCTGATTTTTCGTACTATTTTTTTATAATACATAACATATAAAAAAAAATAGGACAAATAAATTAAAACAGATAAAATACTAAAGGTATATAAGGAAGTTGAAGGAGAAGGGCAAACAGGTCAAATGACTGGCTGACCCGAAGCTCCTCCACATTCATTTTTAATAAATAGAGTAAAGTAATCATATATAGCCAAATCCCCAGTTCGCCACCTTAAAACCAATACCCAGATTCTGTCTCACTTGTAGTCTCAAATGACAAAAAAATGCTGCTTTGTAGAAAAAACCTATTTTCTCTTCATGATCAGACGAAGCCAATTCTCCCTCCCTTCCTAAAACAGAAACTCAGTCACTATCCGTGGAGCTATAGGTAAACAGAAGACTATGGCATTCAACAGTTGGGCTAGCAGAACGACACCAGTTTTACAGATTATACTGTTAGATTATGGCACTCAGTAACTTGTTGAGTTTCTCTATTCCATCAAGCAATTTGCTAATTAACTTTGCAAACAAAGAATCTGAGTTAGCAAATTAGTGGGCATTACAACGAAAATTGATTTTGTAGATACTCAAACCTCTTGCATTTTGGATTGTTATTGTGGGTTTGAGTCCAGGATTACTTAGGACTTTGAAGGGTAATTGAACAGAACTCAGGTCATGCATCAAGATATGCCCGAGCAATTGAGCCATGCGTCTCATAATACGCCCCAGCTATGCCTCAAGATGATTTGCATTCACCTCGAACTGTGGCATGCTGCAGTTCTGCTTGTTAAAACAGTGGAACAAGCAACTTGCATTTCTTTTCATAAATGAGCGGAAAGTAAAACCCTCTTCTAACTTGAAAGAGCGACCATAGGTACATAAAAGATCTCAACTCTCCTGGGAAATACTATATGGAGAAGTAGAGTCAGATCTAGGATTTAAAATATGTGGGTTCGCAAAGAAAAAAATCAAGCCCGTTTTAGCTATTGGGTTCTAAATTAATAATAAATACACATAAAATCATTATTCTACTAAGATTTTTTTTTTATAACCAAGAACCCCCAAGGGCCAATAGCACACAAATTCCACCATTATAATTTGCCAAGTCTTCATCGAGTGAGGGGTGTGGTCAAGGAACATCTGCTACCATTTGCCATAGGCAAGACAATTATAATTTTATTACACAGTGTGCAAGGAAAAGATCACCTAGATAGTTCCTTATCTACAACAATCAAACTTTGCTGCACTTTCAGACAGCAACTGTGTACCTTTCAACTTAAGAAAGGAGGATGTTGATGGAACTCTGACAACAAGTAATATTCACTTATGTGTATCCACTAAGAAACCATGCTCTACCACTCCTACCAAGGAACACATAACAACGTTGAATAAACAGTTCAACCTCTGAAAACTATCAACACATCGAATAATCCAAGGAATGCAATGGGAAAAAGAAAGAAAAGAGTTGTCATTACCATTAATCCTCTCATTGAGATTATTCATTGACGTAGGGAAATCTGAATCTAAAACAAGTGGGTGCACATGCTTTGAATTTTGAACTAAATCTGGCTGTTTCCTCCGTCTTAGTGGCTTTGAACTGAGCATAAATTACAAATAAAGCAGTGGAATATCACAACACACTTCTGAAGTGGCATCAAATAGCTAGAATACAAATTGGAGGAGCATGATAGTTACATACCAAAGAAGAATGTTTGTTGCTTAGGATCCACGCCATCAGCAACAATCTGAAGATCACTCCAGAGAGCAAGTTAATTTGCACAGAAGAAAAGGCATGACTAGTAAGAGTAGTCAAGCATTTCAAGTTAAAAATACAGAACTGACTTTTCAAACCAATAATCAATTAAAAAAAAAAAACCAAACCTTTGCCTAATCAAAATTATAGAGGACGTTAGAATTTAACCAAGTATCATGCAAATAAAATACATGACCTTATTAAAGATATTCACCATTAAACTACATATTTTGTCTTTCATCAAGAACCCAGTAAAGCTTTAGAAGGTCAACTGCAGACATGATTACAGAAATCAAAATACCTAAAAGAAGAGTTAAGCATCTATCCATCTCCTACAGGAATATAGAGATAACTACTATGTATTGCAGCAGATTTGTGCTAGGAGCAGATACTACAGACCATATATGATTCACCCCTGAGTTAAAAGAAAATGTGCTGACCTCAGATCTCCACATCTCACTTCTCACAGATACATTTACAGCTTGATATTCTTCGTTTACCTAAAAATGATACGAGGTTAATTTGACAGCTTAGAGAAATACACAGTTATAATTTTATTTGAAGCGTGCTGAAGTTTACCAACCCAAAATTCAAAGTTGAACAGATCATGGGATGAGCATAAGTGATATCTCAAACCCTAAAAGCAAAAAAGCAAAGATACAAAATTATTAAACTAATTTCTCACCAAAACCATTTCAAACTGGATCCATATTGCTCAGTTTTATTAAAGAAACAAACTAAGATTATCCCAGTCTTTACCTTAAAACTCACACATTTTACCAAGCAGAAAGGACAGGTGAAGTCCTCTGTCACTGCAAGTTCAGAAAGGGAAAAAAAACTAAGTAGCTTGAACTGCACAAGCAATATTTACATGGAAGGAATTTGATCAAAGAAAAGAATACACTTTATATGGAAATGTCATCAATTTCACCATTCTTAAAGTTATTAACTGCTCTAACACCAAGAGCAAAATACACCTTGATATATGTAGGATGGTGGCAATTCAAACAGATTGGCTAACATATGAAAGACACAGACTAAAGTCCAAGTAGCAAGTTGGAGGCCTTTAGTTGATTGCTCTTACAATTTATCTCAAATGGATATACATTGCACTATTTTGCTATATGCCAAGAATCTAAAGCTGCGCCTAAGAGATAGTACTCAAAATTTCAAGTTAACCGCATCTTACATGACCCAACAACATGAAGCATCCATGTACAACAAAGGGAGGGTTCACCAAAGTAAGTGAGTCATCCAAGTAACAAAATACCAGATGAGTTCAGGACATAGTTTGGGAAAGAAGATTTTATTTTCAAGAAAAGAACCAAATGGAGCAGATTCTTTAACTGGAAAAGAACCATGCTTTAATCATTTTAAATCCATCCAAATAACAGAAAATGCTTTACAAAACAAAACTAGACAACATAGAATCTGACCTGAGTTCAAAAGCACAAGGAACCACCCAGAGCAAACACAGATATTGGTAGCAATATCATAAAATTAAATAAAAGTAGCCAAATATGACGTCAAACAAGCCACAGCTTTACTATAAAAAGAAGAATTAAGTTTACCTTCTGTTCTCTGCAACTTATTGTTATAGTACATATAGTTGAAAACAACATTTCCTGTCCTCAACCTAGAAAGCGCGATAAGCAAAAGTATTAGCTACATATCTACTTTACAATGGATATAAAGAATTTTGAACCTCTTCAATTTCAGTATCAAGCTAACGCACACTTTCAAAACTCAGTTAAAACTAAAGAAATGAAAAGAATAAGGAAATGTTGTTTGCTAAAGGAGAAAATGAAACTTGAAAGGGGACATGCATGGAAAAAACATAAATCAGCATATTGACTTATCTTCAAAACCGCAGAGTGCAATAGAGCATTCGATATTTAGCATGTTTATGACTTAGAGTTGCATCATTACATTCACATTGGAAACGAGATGGACTGTTGATCAATCGGGTTGAATAAGTTGAATCATTTACAACAAGTGAAGGTAGCAAAGATGGGTAAGAATGACAAGGTCTACCAAACATGCACAAAAACTTGCTGGGAACATAGGAGGAAGCTAATCTAACAAGCTAGATATATAGCAGTATAATTTTAAGTATCAGAGCTCAGCTAAGTTTTGATAGAGCAGTATACCCCTGAATACTGACCTGAGTTAAAAGGGCAAATCTACCTAGTGGCACAGGCTCAAGCGAGCAAAAAATTGAATGCAAGTATGTGCTGGGAAGAAGAATTAACATTTAACACAATGATGGAATAATTGCTGTCAACAATGATAGTACTGATAATTTCTTGTACAGCAAGGAAAGAAGGCATCACACAACGACAAACACAAGAAAGGCAATACACACGACAAAATAGAGAAATATGCAGTGCAGAAAATAGTGCTTCACCGTATTATTCGAGCCAATGAAGTTGTAGGAATGTCATCATAGGAGAATGAATCATATCGTGTTCTTTCTCTTGCAAAAGCTTCTTCTGAAGCAATTTTGACTTGCAGCTGTTGGATTGTCGCCTTTCATAATCCAACCATTACAGCATCCAAGAAATTCAATTATTTTTGAGAAGAAAAAAAACGAATTGAATTATATAAGCAAAAGATTGAAAATCTTTTATTAAAATCCTCAAGGACATAAGCACTGAGTACAAAATGACATACCAGAGCCGCAGAACTGCGGGATACTGAAAGGAAATGCGTCTGTCTTTGTCCAAAGAGCTTGTCTGCAGATGAAGACACAATAGCTGTCAGAGAAGATGGTTCCTCTTGTTTTTCTTCATTTCTTCCTTTCTTCAACAAGTTAACTATTCACTAATCGTTATGTCTGACTATGTATCAATATTACTCATTTCATTATGTGTGAGTGTGACCATGATCAACACCAGAACAACATGTGTGAATTAATTAAAAGTACTTCAGCAATGCCCTTTCAGCATCATTTATCCAGAAGAGCCAGCTCAGCAAAACATCTGGCAATGGCCACTATAGACAGATTCTATATCATGAAACACTAAATGATGAGAGTCTATCCAGAAGAATCAGCCTCTACCAAATATGTGAAGGTCCGGCTGCTAGGTTATCAAACCCTTTACTTATGATTAACAAAAGAGAGGACAGAAATTCCATGTTTTCACCTATGGAAACTAAATATAACATATATGAGTAACATAGGAAAGAGAAGACATATCTGCCTTATTAACAAAAGACAAATCCAAAATTTAGTAATACTTTGAAGAAGCCATATCGATTCTAGAGTTCCATTCGTAGTCAAGTGAGCAGATGAGATAGATCCTATCCAGTATCAACATTGGCATAGATGATTAGTCAGATTTTTAAGTAAACCAGAGCTGGTTTTAAATCCATTTGCTCTGATTTTGGTGAAGAAAAGGGAGGCATAATAACATGACTAAGGGCAGTTGCAACACTCCCACCAGTGGCAAGACTTCAATTTACTGGGCTGCCATTTGTTTCCAGAAAGTGTTGCGAACTTTTTACGGAAAAACTTATTTCAATTTTTTTCAAGTAATTATTCAACCAAACACCGACACAGAAAAGCTTTTCAGTTTTGCAAAATCTGAGAAGCACCTCTGGAGTAGTATTCTCATTCTTTTGCAGAAACTGCAGAACTTTTTCTATTGGTGTTTGGTTGAAGAAAAGTTCTGAAACCACAAGCTCTTTCGTTAAACTAAGGATGTACATTTGAAGCATAACAAAAAGTAGTGATCATTCTTCCAGATTGTCAGTGAGATGTTGGTTCACAAAGCAGCAACAAAGCAATATCAATCTAGCAATACATACTACTACTTTTTTCTTAGTGGAGAACGGTAGGGGGTTAGGCCCATTATCCACCGAGTATTGAATCATGCACCACCGGCTATCAGGGTTTCTCGATCATCAAACCAGAACAAACAAACCAACACACACCAAAAAAAAAAAAAAAAAAAAAACTAACAATATATACTTCTATTCAGCGACTTCAGCTAAGGCGTACCTTCATGAAACAAGGGTTCAAGTCAACAGTTGATAACATCTCAGCTCTCTCCCCTAAACTCAAATTGGGAGACTTGTCCCACAATAAATGAAGTAATTCCATCGGCATTCTGCCCAACAAGCAGTGCCCTTCAAGATTCACTACCACAGTTTCGAAAATAAGATTAGAACAATAAAGATGATGGATCATGAGAAACCTGAAGAAAAGATCAAAAACTTAAATCAACTAAATATGGAAAAAGGAGGTTATCAAACATACTGAAAAATGAAAAGGTACAACGCAAAAGACAATAAGGCATGCAGACAACCTAACACGACGTAATTTGATATAGTAACAACCTCTATGTGGTTTTTCTTTTCATGTGCTAATGAGTGCCTATTCAAACTTCCCAAGCACTGACGAAAGTCTGTGGACTTATTTCAGATCCATTTATTGACAACATTCCAGATATAACATTCAAACTTTGTAATGTACTTTCTTTTCTTTTTTTTGAAAAGAACTTTGTAACTTATACTATAAACATCAAACCACAAACATGAATTTATAATGATGATTAGAATTATGAATTCAATATTTTCAGTTTGCTGTGAACCCATTAGATTGAGATATACAAAGGATTTAGTGCTGCTGTTAAGTGTTAAGTATAGGACTGGTTTCACACAATCCTTGCTTGTTAGAAGATACTCCCTAACAGCATTAAAATTAAAGATGTTCATATCTTGTCAGGTCCTAGAGTAGACTGAGATGAAAGGAAAAGTAAAGAGACAATATTCATGGAAGAGGGTGTGAAGGATAATCACTTTTATAAGGGCATAAAGGGACATGTAGAAGGGAAATTCCGAAATTCTCTTTCCTCAATCAGCTAAACATGTCGAACCAGAAGGAAATGCTTTCTAAAACTATGAAAGACAAGAATAGGAAAGAATTACCATGGAGACCTCATGTATTGGTTACCATACTGCAAATACTATGTCATTGCCATTATATTTTTTTCCTTTTACTTCAGGCTTGTGAAATAGGTCACTCAACTGAAGAAACATGTTTGCAGATGTGGCACATTATAGATGGTTAGACCTTTTTACTTTCATATGTAAATATTTATTATAGATGGTTAGACTTGCAATATTTAAACAATATACATATGCTTAATTTTTTCTAAACCATCAATACAAATAGCAAAAAAGAAAACAAAATGAAGAGGTGCTGAGTTTGAAAAAGCTAGAAATCATAAGTGCCAGATAAAGTGTATTTGACACCTGTAACTGCACAAACTCAGAATCTTTCCAACTTCCCACTACTTACATGGAAATGAAGATATATCCCCACGATCTCTCGCAAGTTCGGCTGCAAAGGCAGAAAACCATATATAGTTGGCCTTCATATCGAACTCAACAAATAAAATTCCAGAAACATTTTTGACCTACCAAAGCTGACAAACAGGATGACAAGAGAGCCAGCCCTTATTTCAGTAGAGTTTATTCATTTCAGGAGAATGAATTTTGCTTGAGCACGATTTATCCCATCAACTCCACTGAATGAGGTTGACATGCATGCCAGCAAACTGATAGACAGCAGAATGCTGTAACCAAATGGCATTAGCAAGGTACCCAACAGCAGAAAAGATTAAAAGTCACTGGATGAATTTGCACAAGATTAGAACTTACTGCCTCGACAGCTGCAGCACTTGATAGTGGTTTTGCCAAAATTACACCCAAAGGAAATAAATTCTGGACCTGTGATTCATCGTTCACAGTTGCTGGCACAGATATTGCCATTTGAATCCTAAAAAAATGGCCACAGTAATAAATCACCTCCAAAGCAATCTAATTGCAAGTACACATACACTGCGATCACTTTTTGCTTGAAGTGATGAAGCGAGAGATCATCTCTTCATGGCAAAGCCATGCATTTCAGCGAAGTGTGGGCTTCAAACAAGTACACACAAATTGATCCCGGCAAGAAGTAGAGCCCGTTTGGCTTAACTTCAAAAAAAATAGCATTTTAAAAGTAGTTTTTAAAAAAGTCAAACATTAGTAACTTATAAGTTAAAAAATGAAAAGTAGGGAAGTACCTACTTTTAACTTTTAACTTTTTTTCAAGTCATTTTAACTTATTTTAAGTTATATTTAACTTTGACAAACACTCTCAAAAGCTAAAAATGACTTAAAAGTAGGACTGACCAACTTTTAAGCCAATTCAAACAGGCTCGTAGGTTGATTCTTAAATTTCACCTTTCAGGAGTCGGAAATTTTTGGATAAGGTATTTTATTCAAAAAGATATCTTTCAAACTGAGGAATTCTGAAGGGCTAATGGCGCAAGGTTCAAAACTCGATGGATAATGGGTCTAGCCCTCTACCCTTCTCCACTTAAATACCAAGCTTTGCAGCGTGGTAATTGAATATCACATTTGAGGAGCTGAATTTTTCTGTTGAGTAAAGGTATTTTATATTGGATGCTAAAATTAGTTATTTTAATTGAAATTTGCTTATAGTACAAATTTCATATACGTTTTGCTATTTTTATAATAATATGTAAATTGTGCAATTCACTTAAAAAAGTTGTGAGCTTCACTTCACTTTTCGCTTCAAACTCGTGCACCTATATGATTTTAACTTTTTTAACATTTGATGAATTATGGGGTGGTATAATGAGTAACACGTACGATACTGATCACCAACTACAGGGTGAACCATATTGTGTTTCATCAGCTATTTCAAACAGTAGTTTGCCTGCAATTTAAGACAAACTTGCCAGCAGTAACTAGATCTGTCTTTTAAGTAGTTACTTTGCAGCCATAAGGTGAAGCCACCATATCATACAAGCTACTATACAAGTCTTAAATGTGTAAGTACTAATTAACAAATTTTATAAGGAAAAATGTATAGTAGTACTACAAAGTTTAAGCATTGAATCGTACTGTAAAGACATATCTTGTCACTAGGAACTTGTTTGATTTAGATCACTGAATTGTCGACAATTCATTAAATTTAATACAATAAATATTGACTGAAGAGCCATTGTCAAAAAAAGACTAGATAATTAAGATATATTCAAACATTCCCAATGATATAAAGTAATGAAAGTCGCGTCTCCACATAAATTTAGAGTTCACTCCAAAGCAACATGGACAATATCACATGACAACTAAAAGTACCCCGGAGCATCTAGTATTAGAGTATATGAGACATAACCTTGCATGACAGAAAAATTGGGAGTGAAAGTAATCACAATCAAATATACCTCCTTTTGTGCTTTGCTTGAATTTTGTACTGTAAACATCTTTGAAGGAAGGAAGGCTGCAAGATATTTACACTCATTAGAAACATCTTACACAAAATGCGGATGATGAATGTATAATTAGCATGTAATAAAAGTGATGAGACCAAACACATTAAAACTCATAACAATTGGAAACAAGCAAAAAATCCAAGTCCGGATCTAAAACATCAGTTCAAAAGCATGGCTGAGAGAAAGATAATAATCTTTAGTATACTTTTCTAGAAAACACTTGGAACTGACATAAGATGCATTTATTTAGAATATCATGGCTGAGAAGAACGATAATACTGTAGAGTATTTTACTGCAAAAACTTTTAACTGACATTTAAAATGACTGTTTGATGCAGATAAACAAAACCAATAAAATCAACAATATTTAAGACCATTAACATCAACTTGGAAATTGACACCAAAATCATTAGCATTGATGACAAATAGGCAAAAAGCTGCATCCTCATGTAAGTACATTACATTTCTAACAGCACGGCGTTGGAGAATGTTGTAGAGTTCAACAGGTTTGCAATAACTTGAAAGGCTTTCTTCAGCAGCAATCTCCTCCTCTGCAGACAAATGTGTAGCAGAATCTTGCCTGCACATTGAATCCGTAACTGTAGAGTAACTGCAGTAGCAAGTGTAATTCCTGTTTCACAAATTATAATATAACAATCATCATCCATGCTTCTGTAAGTGCATTTGAGTATCTAAAATGTAATTATTGACAAATATAAATATAACACCTCAAATGCAGGGCACAGGAAATATCTTACGTGGTTTCACGAGCCACTAAAGGTATGCCTGGCATCCTTGTCACAAAGTATTCAAATGTATATTCATAGTTCTTTCAACTTCACTAAATTCAGAAATAAAATTGTGTGAGAAAAGAATCATTAAGCACTTGACATAATAGGCAACAAGAGAAAGAAAGATAATGATAAAATCTGGTTCAGATTTCTCCTTCAGATAATACATGAATCTTATTTTCCTTCTTCTCTCTTTTCTTTAGTTGTGGAGGAGGGAGATATTCAGAAAATTCATTCTCATCTCACTTGAAAAAACATAGCCATGAAGTCTCACTATATCATTGTATGAATATAAATAGCCTTGCTTAAAAATGCAACCAAAACAACCATTTTAAGTAGAAGATATAATAAAAAGAATGAGATTACATGTTACAAACCTTTTTGATAAGCAAAGAACCAATAGAAAGCTACTGGAACTACCAGATGCAAAATGTGAATGGAGCTTAACATGGAAACTCATGTGCAGCTTCTTCGTCAAGCGAAAGGGATACACTTGTGGCTATAGCATGATAAAAACTTTGTTCTTTGATTTTATAAAGGAAGGGGAACCACAGCAATATACTTTTGGAATTCATGTATAAATGGTTTAGGAAAAATACAACAGTCATTGAAAAGGTAGTGATCAACTGAAGGAAGAATAGGTTGCCCATAATATACATTGAACGGTATTAATTACTCAAAAGAACAGGAACATTGTCTCCTAACAATCAAGATTGATTCACAAAGAGAGATCCACAACATTTTTGTCTCTAGTGTAAAATATGAATAAGTGAGTCTCTCACATAGTGACTTGGACAAAAAAAAGGTGATTCTCTCATATAGTGATCTGAGAACTACCAGGAAGAGAAGAAAATTATGGAGATCACAAAGATGTTAGCGTAATAGTATCTGCTAACCAGTCAAGTTTTCTTAGTTCTTACCTTCCCAATATCAGCATCCCCCGGCACCACTCCAAATCTCCCCAAATATTCCTCCTACACTAATGCAAATATAAACTTCTCCTATCCCTTGCTTAATCCCCACTAACCCTTCATGAAAGAAGAGTCTGGCAACAACGTGCACCTTCACCTTACCAGACTAGTTTCTCAACAGTAAGTAATTACATTTCCTTGAAGCTGAGAAAACTATCTCCGCACAAACATAACCCACTGGAATTATTGATCCAGCTAAACTCGATCAATAGCTCATCTACTAATATTCTTTCCAGCACAAATAATCGCTGAATTTGATCTTAAAAACTTTAAACAAATTGAACCACAACTTCCCTTAGTTCAGCCTTCAAAACACGCGTAGAGGCAGAATATTTTGTCCTCTGTAAATCTGATCCTACTAGAGGGCAATCTGGAGTACCTTTGGTAGGTCTGAAAACCCCTCTATATCTAATAGACCCCACTGTTTCTCAATTAGTTCCTAGTTATAAGGAAAAGTTTCTGAATTCAGACAATAAAACTGTAGTTTCCACATCTCACTCAGATGAATGACATAGAGATACTCTATAGTGCATTATTTATCAATAAAAGACTTTCTTCGAAATTTGCAAAGCAGAAAGGGCTATGCAATCAGAAAACTATAATCAATTTGCAGCCGAAACAGCCAGGGCAGTGTTTGTCAGGTTCGAATAAAAAAACATTAATTATCAAAAAAAAATTGCTTTCTCACATAAAACCTAGCCCTGTCTTTAGTATTTTCTTTGTTATATTTGTGGTTCCTGTACCAGCTTGCACACACCTTGGGTACATGGTACCTCTTACAAGCACACCTACCCACTAACTCAGCTCACCAAAGCTTAGAAGATGCAAAGAATTCACCTAATGCAGTCTTTGCTCGATTGCAGCTGAACGCTAGGGTCATTCTAGCAGTTCATTTCTTATTGTCTTTTTTCTTTCCTTTTTTTCCATCATGTCATTAGGTAACTCCAAACAACCATTAAAATCCAATACTTCAGACTTCATAGGCAAGCTAAAAAAAAAAAAAAAAAAAAAAAAAAAAAGACAACCACTGGAATTCCCAAATCGCTGACAATTCACAGGCAAAACATGGATATATGCAAAGTTAAATTGTTGCAATGCTCACAATAATTAGAAAAAGGGATTAAGGATTTTGCCCCACGGGATTGAAAGGAAAGAATGTAACCTACTACTCGCTTTTGCCGAAGATGGTGGAGGAAGGTGCTGTCTCTGTCGATTCGCCGGAAGAAGAAGACCGGCGCCGTTTGAAATTGGCGGACCTAAATCAGTCGGATTTTAGGATCCGTTCTTGATTTCGGTTCGAACTTTGACCGCTCAACCAGAGGCGTTTTGGGGCAGGGTCAAGTTTTATCTGGGAACAGGAACAATCTGAACGGAACACTTTAGGGGTTGTTTGGTGTGAAGACCAAATAGTCTTGGAATTAATTAATTCGAATTTAATAATTACTCCCCCTATTCTTAATTTTTTGTTCATTTTTCAATTGACACATTTATTAAGAAAATAATGATGAGCATAGTGAGTTTATCATTTTATACATTAATTATGAAGTAGATGAATTAAAAATTTAAAATTTTCAAAAGTTCTACTTTTTGAGTAATTAATTGAGGTATAATAGGTAAAAAAAAAATTGATTTGTCAAAATCGATAAGAAAATTTGAGCATTAAAAATGAAAAATGGGAGATAATTAGATCTGAGAGGAAATAGTATTGAGATAAATTATGTTTCTCTTTGGTGGAATAATAATGCTGAAATAACTATTTTGGTATTTAGGTTTATGTTTAGGTAGTGTGATGCTAGGTTGGGGGAGGTGGGGTGGGGTAGCTAGGCTTTTAGAACTTACTATCATTAATAATTGTTTAGATCTTACTTGTTATTTTGATTTTTGAAAAATAATTATTAAAATAACTTATTTCAAGATAAAATAAGTGAAATGATAAAAATGTCCCTTCAAATATTTTTTATACCTCAAAATAGTAAAAAAAAAAGAATGGATACTTCCAAAGTGCACTACATGTACAAAAACACTCACAACCTTCCTATAAGGATCAAAATGGGTACTTCAGTTCGCATAAAATAGTAAATCTAGCCGATTAATTTAATTAAAATTAGATAATTATGACTGATTTGGAAAAATTATTAAAAGAGGGTTGTATTTGTTAAGTTTATTAATGAGAGGTAAACCTAATTTATTAAAATACATATTTGTAAATAATGTGAATATTATTTGAAAATGAATAATTTGAATATAATCAAATTTTTGATCGATTCGGATACGTGGAATCCTATAGATGAATTAGATAATCCCATTTGATCAAATATTTAGCAATAATTCATATGTTCCTTTCATGTGGTATTTCAATATAACGAGGAAAGTAGAAGAGTCCAGCCTAGATGTCTCACAAAGTGAAACAACATACTAACAAGATGCAACTCAATAATAAATATCTTAAGCAAATTATAATTATAATAAAAACTTAATTGAAAGGGGTAACTCACCTTAGACTATGAAATTTAGGTTGGCATACCCTCACTCTAGTGCTTGGAAGAGGTATGGGTGTCTAGATCTCATATCCTTCTCACCTTTTCATGTCATTTCTTTGATGTTCTTATTTCTCCAAAAGACTTTTACCGAAGCTACATGTTTGGTCCTCAGTATGCAGACCTAACAGTATAGTATTGTAACTGGAGTCTCATCGTATGACAATTTCTCTAAGATCTAAAGATCCTCAACTAGACAACCAGAAATGGTTTTATATATATTTTTGCAACATTTGTCCATATAAATTTGAAATGAGCTTACATTTCCCATCCATTCTCATAACGTCCTTCAAGGTGAGATCTTCAAGAATACTCAATAGTCAATATACAATTATAAATCTTGATGTCTCACATCAAAATATGATTTCTTGCGATTATAGGTCGTCGATGACTGCTCAAAATAAGTTTAACTTGCTTCACTCACCTTGCGCTACTTTGAAATTAAAATAAATAAATAAATATAAACTAGAATTCTGAACAGTGAGAAAGTAATTCGGTGTACTAAGTCAAGTCTAACCAACCATGACTCACCCACCTACAACCACCTAATAGGATTTGCATTTTCGTCCCTATAAAACCTCATGAGTCATGACTCATCCACGATATTGAAATGGTAGTTGTTATTATATGCAAACTCAATAAAAGGTAAGTGATCATTCTCAACTTCCCTTGAATTCTATATCACACACTCATAACATATTCTTAAATTATGCAGGTTGTGTGCTCGATCGACCATCTATCGAGAAAAAGTTGTGATAAGATTAATTTGCATCCCCAAGTCCTTCTAGAATGACCACCAAAAGTAGTTATAAATTGTGTTCCTTTCTCATAAATGATTAATACTAGGACTTACGTGGTAGTGACATCTCTCAAATAAACAACTAATCATCATCCATATAAGTAGTGACAAGAATTGGGTTAATTTTGTTAGTTTGTCAACAATCACCTAAATAGAACCAAACATGTTTATAAATGGGTTAATCATGTAACATAATTCATAATAAATACTTCCAACATCCACAAGGGAATAGTTATATCATGCATTAGCCCATCAAACTTTTTATGCTTAATTTTCACATACTGACAAATTGGGACACTTAGTCACAAATTCAACATTGTTTTTTCATCTCGTGCCACTAATGGATCCTCTTAAAATCATGGTACATCTTCATTGATCATGGATGAATAAAATTATGAAAATGATATGCCTCCACCATAATCAACTATTAGAGTCTTGCAACATCTGAAATATGAAGTCAATTATAGTACCTTTCTATTTCTTGTCACCTCAAAAGATAAAGACTCATTATCCCTAAACTACACTAGGATGGGATCCTCATACCGCCGCTCTTTTATTTCCACAACTAAAAATGACATTATATAGTTTAAATTGTGACCCACTATCCAACTAATGTAGCTTTCAAGCTATCTCTTTTCGGCTCATAAGTATGATAAGTTGTCCATAGATCTGTGATTGAGGGTATCAATTATCATATTTGCCTAATCCAAATAATACAAAATATCTATATCTTAGTCTTTTAGCAACTTGAGTCATTCCCATTGTAGTAAGTACAACTATTTCTACTTAAAAGAGTACAAACAAGCTCTTATTAATAGTGAAGATATCAACATGAACGCCATACAAATAGTGTCTCTACATCTTCAATGCATGTATAAGCGTAGTCAATTCTAAATCTTGGGTCATATAAAATTCATCTCATGCTTCCTCAACTCCATCGAAACATCTGCAATCACCTTACAATGTTGCATCAAGACACACCAGAATCCAACATTTGAAATGTCATAATACACTACATAACCCTCTGAACCCTCTAATAAGATGATGTGAAACAAGAAGATGAAAACAAAACAAAATAAAGATTGAAAGATAGATAAAAGAGAGATAGACAATTAAATTAAAATTAAAAAAAAAGATGCATTAGTGAAACTAACTAAAACACCACTTATTTGATAAATAAAAACACAATCTAGTAGAATCCTCAAGAAGGTAGCAACTTACTTGCAAATCCCAGGGCAAAAACGCGAAATTCAAAAAGGAATTTTCAAGCTCTCACAAGAGGCACAATTTTACATATGCTAAAACTAGTTATGGAACCTAACTTGCAATCTAAGGCAAGATGTTGAAATTTAATAAAGAATTTTCAAGCTCTCACAAGAGGCACAATTTTTCATATGTCAAAACTAGTTGTGGAATCCTAATATATACTATATATAATAAAGGTTAAAAGTAACGATAAAGACCCAAATTTTCCTCACTAAAACTATAAGGTAATTAAAGTGGTAGAGCACTTAATATATTGAATATCTTTATGTCTTTCATGTTTGAATCTTCCAAAATTTCCATCTTAATTTATAAAGTTTTCATGCTTGAAGGTGTAGCTTGACTCATTGTGAAAGGTCTCCTTGAAATATTGTTATTTTGATCTACATCACTATCCCCATTTTCAAAAGAATTAGTCCTCAAATTCGCCTCACCTTTAGATTTAATAAGTGTGGTTGAGTATCATATTTAATGTTTAGCTCTTCTAAGCTCTTTTGATTTTGAAAAATCATACAACTTTTCCTCTTTCTTTGATCATTTGTTTTCTTACTCACTTCTCTTTTCTTATGATAATTCATTCTCAGTCGAGCTCTCAACCTCTTATTGTTTTTCTTTGAGCTATCACTCTTCACTCCTTACTCCTCTCTTTCTTTTTTTCTCAAGTTTTTCTTTCAACTCTCTCATTTTTATATTTCTCTCCCACTTGAAAAGGAGAAAGAGAGTTTAAAATGTTTTACTATTCTTAACAAATACATAGGTATTTGATTTTTCATCATGTTTAGCCCCTACATCATATTTTTATGGCCTTTCATCAACAGATGACAAGCTTGCGTTGGTACAACAACACAAATCACTGCATCATGATAATTTTTATCTTGAATTGAACTGACTCTCTCTTGATTACCTTGACTTCACCATATTCTTTGAGCCATTGAAATCTATAAGGCTTAAAATTTCTTTATGTTGGAAGTTTCAATTGTTCCATCATAAATATGCTAGCAACATTTGCATAAATTTCACTATCGATTATAAAGAAATATAATTGTTCTTGAACCCTACATCAATTATGAACAAGTTCTATCTTTGATCAAGATTTGCCTTGCTAGAGTAATCATACTTTTTTTATATAAGAACAAATTTTTCATCATCATAAATTTCTTCTCTATCCTCTTCTCTCATAAACTCATCACTACTATCACTCTTCCTATGGGCATTCCTAGATTCATCTTTCATTTTGATAACTACTATCATTCAATGCAATGATAGTTCTTTAATTTGTTAGAACATTCATTTTCTTTATACTCATATTTTTTACTTTTAAAACAATTTATTTTAGATGGAGTTTCAAGTTTAGATATATTACCTAAATCCTTGTAATCTAACTTTAATTTGCCTTTGTCAAAATTGGACTTGATGCCTTGCTTCACACCTTTGGCTTTGTCCCAAGTTTCTAAACCTGGAAAAACTACAGAAAATAGCAAACTTTAATACATATTAAAGGTATAGTATACTTTATTTTTATATGGATATATTTAATTATTAAATAGTAAATACAATTCTACACATCTAATTAAGTTTTTTAAGCCTCCTTTTACGTTTCACTTTCCTAGTTCCCACCTTCAAAGTTTCTCTTTCAATCTATCCCCAAATCACCGCCTCTTTCCCCCAAATTTTCTTACAATTAATGATCATTTGCATGATTTCATGAGCTGTTTTGTGATTCAGATTCATCAGATATCTTCTAATTTCATTTTTTTCTCTTTCATCGAAGGTTATAGTTGTATACACATTTCATCTATCTTTACAGGGTTTCGGGTGAAGGATTTTTTTTCACCATTACAATGGCGAAAGTTAGTACTCCGAAGAGGATCACAAGAGGTACACATTTTTTTGATAAATTGTTGGAAGAAGTACCTTCGTTTGATTTGTGTATTGCTTAAGAGCAAGCCAAAATTTCAGGCTCTATTGTTGCAATGGAGATCAAGAAGGGAACAAAGATTCGTAATGACATATTGATGGGTTATACACCTGTATAATTGTATTGTTTTAGTTTCATTTTGTCATATTGTTGGGTTGTACATGATACATTAATACTTATATTGTTCAAACAAATGTACGAGTTCATTGTTTTCAAAGTATGTTAGTCAATTGTTGTATTCACATGAATATTATATAATTTGAATAGGAGGAAGAAATTGTTATTTTAATACTTTTCAAACTTTTATACAGTAGAACACTTATACACTTGGATACTTCTATTGCATTTTGTCACTTGTATTAAATTATCAATAAAAGTTTAAAATATGGATATATTGAGTCTGTTGCGTCTAATGTATGTTAGTGAATTGTTGTATTCTTATGTATACATATCATTGGTATACCTATACTATTCATGGGTGTATTCAATAGTTGTATCAACATGCTAAATGTACACACAATGCATTTACTGTATGCAAGAAATCAAATTTTATGTTTTAAATCAGATTTTAAGTATGTTGTATCCCAATTTTTCTATTCAACCGATAGGAATCCATATGCTCTGAATAGGTCATTTTTCTTGTTAATTTGACAATGGGAAGTTGAGAGTTGAGAAAATGGTCATATGCCCCCCTAACCTATACTCGAATCTCCAACTACACACTTAAATTTCACGGGGGGTCCTATCACCCCCCTAAACTGTTTAAAACTAAATTATCACCCCCCTAAACTGTTAAAAGTTGAAATAATTACACACTTAAAAAGTCACAACCACATTTATGTTGATAAGTGAAATGCACGCGTTTGACAAGTGGAAATTTTATTAATTTTTTTTTTTTTTAGCTTTTCCCTTATTGATTCATCATTTAAAAACTTTGTTGAAGGTTAAAAGGTCAAAATTTATAGATTTGTGTCTTTTGATCTTCTTATTTGAATTTTGTTGATTATAATGTTGATTGTTAGTTGTTTGAAAAGTGAAAACTCTTGGTTAAATGATTTCATATTGCAAATTTTAGTTCTAAGGCTTGGATTTCCATGGAAATGGGTAAGCTTCAATATGATTTTTTTGAATCTATATTCTTGAATTGGAAGCAAGTGATTTCGTTGATGGTTTAAAGAATTTTGTGTGGCTGAAAATTGAAGTTCAAGGTTGACACCGTGAAGCACAACTTAAACCACCATTAAAGTTAGTTCAAAAGCTTGAGTTCTTATTTCGACTTGCCACAAACGGTCTCTGTTTTAAGTGGGTAATATACCAAAAGAATCGAAACGGTGAGAAAAGTTTATATCTAGAATTTGGAGTGATTTGAAGAAGAGTTGAGGTGATTCGGCATCAAATTTTTATAGAAATTGTTCTAAAAAGATGAAGAACTGGGTTGCATTTTTAGATTTGCAGGGAAATTATCAATTGTTAAATAAGTTGAAGAATATTATTTGAAGCTAAAATTAGTAATGGCAAGATGATGAGTGACGATTAATTTTGGTGTCTGACATTTACGATATACTTCTAATAGGTATGAAGAAGAAAACAAATTAGAACTAGAAACAAATACAAAAAAAAAGGGAGAAAAAAAATAAAAATACAGAAATTTATGAAAAAATATTAAAAGTAAAGTTTTAATATTTATTTTTTTTATGTTCACTCTCTCAAGGAGAGTGCAATACACTCACTTTGCCTTGTAGGCATTTAGGATGATGATAATTTAGTTTTAAACAGTTTAGGGGGGTGAGAGGACTCCCGTGAAGAATAAGTGTGTAGTTGAGAATCAGGTCATAGGCAAGGGGCATTTGACCATTTTCTCTTGAGAGTTTAAAGAGCGTAATTAAAAACTCTTTATTTAGTACATATATTTAAAATTATATCATATATTTTATTTTTTAAAAACCTATAATTACTTTTAATACAACAAGATTTAGATAGAAAGTATAGTTATTTTGGGTAAATATAATACTTATAACTATTCTAATCTAATAACCCTAAAACTGTAGTTATTTTTGTAAGTTGCTCATTTATTTTTAGGCCATGAAGAAAAAATAAGATTACACTCTTGATTGTTCTCCTTTTCATGTCCCTCCACTTTGAGTACGGGTCATTTGATAAGCTTCATATAAAGTAGAGAAACAATGCACAATGCAAATATAATAATTTCCGTACTTTCTTATTATAAATTTTACCATAAGACTTATCTCTGGATCAATGACATTAGCTCGAAACTTAGTATGCTCTAACTCCTCATAATATTATTTCACACTCTTGCTTTTTTGCTGAAAATTGTAATACTTCTCAAGTATATTTTGTTCATAATTTTGACCTACAAACATTTTTCACATACAACTTTTCACGTATTTCCAACTTGTAACAAAGTTTCTATTCACCAAAGCATCTCTTTAAAAAAAAAAATCCACCATGAAGAAGAAAAAGCCTCAAGATGACATAATTTTCCAAAAAAAAGAATCACTCACTGTTGAGAGTATATTATCTTTTAAGCTTCACTATTCAATCAAGATATTTATTTGGGTCTCTACTTTCTTTGAAAAATGAAAGTGTAACCTTGATGTTGGTAAATCCTCGATCCTTGATCCTCAATCCTCATTTCTTCTATTGTATTTTTTACCATCAATTGGACACCAACCTCCATTTCCTCCTTTTTCTTTCTCTCATGCTTAACCTCTCTTGTTGATATTGATCGTCTGCTTCATAGTCATAATTATCACCATCAAAAGAATCACGATTTTAAAGGTTACATTGACTTTTATTTGAGATCTAATGGCTTGCTTTGTTGGTAAAGTAGCATTAGGGAATCGTATATTGCACAACAAAATGTAATGAAATTGCGTTAAAAGTAGTCTTACCTGATCCCTCATAATGTTGATCAATAGGATTAAAAAATAGTTGCTTTGTTTCTCACTCTTCTATCCACATCTTTCAACTTTTCCTTCATATTTCTCATTTCTTCCAATAGTTTTTGAAGCATAATTTCCATTTTGGCAGAGAGTTCTCTCTTCAATGAGGTCATTGTATCTATAAAAACAAACAAATAGTTAGTAGAAAAAGTTCTTCATCGTTCACTCATTTAATGTATTTCTTTTTTTTGTCACACATATTCACATCTCACTCCAAGGCTAATTAAAGACTTTTAATGCCACAGTCGAATGAACTCACTTTAATCTTGTTTTTTACCACTCTTGAATAACTCAAGATTGAGTATCAATACCGTCAAATAATTTGAGTGCAGCTTAAAAAGTCTTCAGTAATTAGGTTAAAAATAGGCAAACCATTTGAAATTTCATTTGGTTAGGTGATGCCATTAAAGTTTAACACATTAAAACATCATTCTTTAATCAAATACCCAAAACACATCCAAGACCCCCTAGACGCGAATTAATAGTGCAAAAATCAATCACAAAACATGTTTCAAATCTTTTGAAATCATCACATCACCCATATAAAGTTGTTTTAATCAAAAGTTGACCAGGGTCAAACTTAACTTCCTTAAAATTATAACATCCAACTAAAGGCTTAAATCACTCTTGAACACCTCGGAATCCATACAATCATATCAAGTCTAAAATACCCTCTCGATTCTAACACGATTATCATAACTCATAACCGATTTAGTTAATTCAAAATATTGATTTTGGTCAAATTTCTCAAATTTCAGGCCTTCAAAACTGAAAATCTCAATCAAATTATATTCGATCACCTCAAAAATTATGTCACTCATTCTCACAAGTTATAAACAACATGATGGATCTACAAAAAAGTTTAAACTAAATGAATGAATCCAAAAAAACAAAGCGACCTAGTGTGTCATTACATTACAGTACATTAAATGTTAGAATAAATTTAATGAGGGGTCACCTAGTTGTGTTCATTAAATAAAATTTGATGAAATCATTCGTATAATATTGAGATGATATTTTTACTTTATTTTCATTCGATGTCGTCGCATTATTAAAGTTTAACTAATTCGGATATCGTGCGCATAGGCATTCAAATCCAAAACCTTTGATTAAGGAAGAATCGGCCTCATTTCTTTGCATCATATTTTTGTTAATGAGAGAACAGAAAGATATTGTAACTTTTTTAATATAAATAAACATCAACAAACAATTTAAATAAGAAGAGTACTAATACATGTTATAATAAATGTGTGATTAACAAGGTTTGTTAATGGGTATAATTTATAAACACATACAAATGGGATCTTCACCTGTTTTTCACTACACACTCAGAACCAACAAATGTTTTTCCATGGGCAAATTTACAGTAGGGTTCACAATCATGTTTCTTATCATCTCCTTTACACTACATCAAAAATAATATTTAGTGACAATTAATTAATTGTAATAGTTTAATATCCATTAAATATGTTCTTTTAGATACAATTAGCACTCTTTGTAAATGTCTTTAAAGTCTATGACAATATTGAATTCAATGATAATTAACTAATGTTGATAAAGAACTTTAACTGGCTCTTTATTAATGTGAATATTTCTGCTCTTAAAAATTGTTTTTGTTGTGGTAATAGCGCAAAAAAATAATACAGAAGTAGTGTATACATACCACAAACGTAAGCTATGAGGGAAAAAGTATTGCTAAATGAAGCTTTCAAGTTTGCCATTATATTGAAGATGTAAGGTGCAATGAATAAAGTAGTGACTTCTCCTATGGTTTTATAGGAGAATTCAAAGGTTTAATTGTAGTACTTTATGTTAGGAAAATAATATAAGTTTGTATCAAATTGGGTATGTGTATTATTTTGACCAAACTAAGCTATATATGGAAATAATACTATTAAAAGTTATGATTGATTCAAAATAAGAATTTTAAAATACGTAATTCTTTAATTTAATTAGAAATTATGCTAGGAAAATAATTTAAGTTTGTAATCAAAATTGAATATATTTCTTATTTTGACCAATATTAAGTCATATATGGAATAAAAAATATATTATTGAAACTTATGGTAGGTTCAAAATTAGTTTTTTGCGGTCCAATTTCAAGAATCGAATGGTGTCTTGAAATTCGATTAAAAACTAAAAACTGACTGATTGAAGATCAATTTTTCATAATGTAAAAGTTAAAATTTTGTTGGATTTATGTTCATAATTTTTTTAATAATGCCCTAAACTCAAACATATTATCAAATCAGCTATATGTCTTAATATAATTAGATTAATTATTAAATTTAATTAAACATATTGGAGTAAACTTTAATTTTAATTATTTAAATTTAATTAAACATATTGGAGTACAGTTTAATTTCTAGTGGATTAATTTATTTAGTTTGACTTCAAAGGAGAAACTAATTCAACTCCTCTCCTCAGCGACTCTAAAGAAGACTTAATTATAAACTCAAAATAATCCAATTTCTATGTTGATTGACACATCAAGGACCCATACGAACAATCCTATCAAGTCTAAAATCACCTCTCGATTTTAATAGCATTGTGAGAACTCGTAACCGATTTCGTTAACTCAAAATATTGATTTTGATCAAATTTCTCAAATTTCAAATCTTCAAAATTGAAAATCTCAACCAAACTTTATTCGATTGACTCGAAAATCATGTTTCTTATTCTCGCAGGTCATAAACAAAATAGAGAAAGGTTCAAACTGGATAAATGAATCTAAAAGAACAAAACGACCTTGTGGGTCGTCACATTACATATTTTAATAAATTTAATGAGTGGTCAATTAACTTTGCTTCGAATACATAAGAGAGAGAAGTGTTAAATACCCTCATGAACTTGTAACTCTTTATTCAGTGAACATCATAACTACAACAAGATTTAAATATCCCTTGAACTTGATTTTCTCTATGATATTGTCCAAACAACCGTGAAAAGATGGCTGGTGTTAATGTCCACGTATAAATATTTACCCGACCCTCATTAACATTTACCCAAGCTACCTATATCTATCAAAATCCAAATAAATATTTACCCAGCCCTCATTAACATTTACCCAAATTACCTATGTCTATCAAAATCCAAATAAATATATCTATCAAGCCAAAATTCAAAAAGTCAAATCATCGATATATTTAGAAGGTTTCTTCTCAAAGCTTGGGTGAAGATTTTGAACTTTTCTTCCCGGAGCTTGGTCTGAATATTTTTGACTTTTCTCCGAAGCTCCGGTCAGTAACAGACAAACCTCGAAGCTTTGGGTGAATCGATGAAGCTTTTGCTCTGATCAATAACAGTAAGAGTGAGTTTCTTCGATGAAAACTGAAATTCTTTTCAACTACGAACTTTGATACCACCAACGGTCCATCGGTAACTCCATCTGTCCTGGCACCAGATTTTTGGAAAGACTGAATTTTTTTATCTTTTGAATCCGAGGTGTTACGGGGAGTGATCTGGATGAATTGAAAAAAGATAAGAATATTTATGACATAGAATTATTTCTACATAATGGGGACACAATACATATTTTATGTGTGTGATAACTCAATTCTAGAGTATGCGGGTCCATCTGAAGGACAAAGCAGTCAAGTTACAAGCGTAGGTAACACTTCAAGTCAAGTTGGTGAGACTTTTAATGCACCACTAGTTGGCAATAGGGAATCTGGTACCTTTTTGGTCCCTCGGATGATTTTTTAAATGTCCAAGGAAGAAATCAAGATTTAGGGTTAAATTCGTGTTATACTATTTCATCTAGTTATAGAGTTGTAGATGAAAAGATTATTGGTAGTGTGGAGGTTGACGATGATTACTCATCAATAAATTGGACTAATTTTGAAGAAGAAGTTGAACCTTCTATCCAAGAAGCAACCGAACTTCTATCCAAGAAGAAGTTGAACATTGTAATGATCCAGTTGGTCATTTTTGGTAGTCCTTGTAAAATTACCATTTTGTCATTCCGATGTCGACCCCAAGTCTCTAATGTTTGAGTTTTGGAAGTTGGTTTCCAAGCTTTGAGTTTAAAGTTGAGAGTTTTGAAATTTTGAGTTTGAAAGACTAAATTGTCAAGAAAGTGGTTATCGGTGTATTTTGAAGTTTCGAGTGTCATAATGGAATTTCGTCGACTCTATCAATCTAGGAAGGTGAAATCTAGTGCATGAGAGTTGTGGGTTTGATTGAGTCTTTTTAAGGATTTGAGGCTCTAAGTTGTGAATTTCTTGAATGTTAGCCTTTGAGTTGACTTTGGTCAGCCTTTGGAGTTGGATGCTCAAATCGAAATTTGAGGAGTTCCATTTGATTATGGATGATTTTAGGCCAAGGTGAGGTCTTGATTGATTTTTGAGAGGTCTGCTTTTTAGCCTTTTAGGAGTTGATTTAGTTTCTTGTGTGTTTCCACGGATATCACGTCAAGAGATCTCAAATTTGTGTTTGTGATTCCATCAGTGCAAGCAGCGAATATAATTATTTTGCATATGTGGTTTGTGTATAAGTGTTTCAGACGTATTCTCAGGGTCCTTTCGATGTTTTGAGAGTTGACTGAGTTGCTGGTGTCCACAGGCTACGCTTTTGCTAAGGCTAGTCGCAGGTGACCTTCGCAAAAGGAAGTCTCTCCATTTCACGACCACCGCTTAAAGAGAAGGGACTTGGCTGCGAACCTGGTCGCTTTTGCGACATTAGAGAGGTTTTTAGTCTGAAAATTTGAGTTTTGGCCGCATTTTCCATTTTTGAGCTTAGGAACCTTTGGTGGCGATTTTAGGAAATGTTTTCTTGTGCTAAATCATTTAGGTAAGCATATGACCTAAACCTTCATTTCCTTTAATTATTTATGGGTTTTTAACATCAAAATATGAGATTTTGATTGGTAAATGGTGAGGTTTTTCAAGAACTCTAGTTCTAAACAAAAATGGAGATAGTGAACTATTTTTGAGTCCTTTTTTGAAATGGTTTTTCCCAATGATTTCCTAAAGCCTTGAGTATTGTTTTCAAGTATTAAATTTAGGATACAAACCTTCTCTTTGAAATTGAGTTTTGAGTTGATTGACCCATTTTTCTAAAGTAATAGATGTGAGTATTGTTGTTTCTGGAAAATGATTGTGAATACTTGCTTGTAAATAGATTGTTGGGCTTTGGAAGGGGAAGACTCAACTCTTGGAGTGATTATTGATTGATTTAAGGTAAGTGATTTTCTAAACCTTGTATTCTAGTAGAATTCGTGTATTCCCTTTGTTGCTTGCTTGTTGGGAGTAATGGGAATGAGGTGAAGGGTTACTTGTCCACTTTATAAATCTTATTGAATAAAAAGGGGTTGAAATTGAAAAGGCTATGTGATGAACATGATGTGAATTGCCTTGTTGTGACCCTTATTGATTGATTGATGAAATGATTGATAACATGAGTTGTTGACTTGAATTGCATTAATTGTTGTCTCTTTCGCGTGGCGTGATGTTGTTTGTGTGCATTGATTATTGAACATCATGATGATACATGTGATAGTTGATACCAGTGCGTTTTAGGCAAGTGTTTATGATCGAGGTTATTTCATCAAGTGCTTATGATGCCTAGGTCATTCTTTGTCTAGTGATATAAAGTGATGGAAATGATTAAAGCTAGAGATATTAACCATATGGAAAATGATTTTGAATAGTGATTTGATATAAATTCGATGAGAAATAGTCTCTAGAAATATTGTGCCAATGAGAAATGATTCGGGGAGATTGACTATAGTGACTTGATACATTTGATGTTTATGTGTGACTTGCTTGTTAATTGTGATTTATGTACTTATTCACGTACAATTTATCTACTTGACATTGAGATTGACTTAATTGATTCGTTTGATGGTTGATTTATTCTTGTTGAATTGCGAATGTGTTATTGGGCCTTGTGAGCTGTCGTTGTAGAAGCTATTAGGATTAGGCTTATTTACTTGCGGGTTGTAGTTTGAGGAGGATTCGGTTGGAGTGTAAGAATTACTCGATTCCTAGCTAGATGCCTTGTTTATTAGGTTGCTTGTTGGGTACCTTGTTGTTGATATACTTACTTGGCTTCTACACTTAGTAGCAGGTTCCAAATCCTGGAATCATTGTGATCTCTTCATTCTTACGATTTCAAAGGTTTATCCAAGGATTTGAAGAGATAGTTGCTTATCATCAGTGGACCTACTTTCCTTTTCTTTATACTTTTTTCTATTTGAGAAACAAAAGGCGAGACTTAGTACTTACTATAAATTCACACTTTATGTATTTACAGTGAAGCCCATACATGACAATCAAATTTTAGGAGTATTGTTTAGAATGAATAAGTTTTCAGCCTTTGTCTTGTTCTTGTTTTATATTTTCATACTAACTTCTTTCGATTTCGTTGGATTGAGGGTAACAGCATGGCTTGGTAAGAATAAACAGATGTCCAAAAATCACTTTAGTCGAGATTCTACAAAATATTCACCTAAAAAGCTGAAAGTGATGTAGCAACATTAAGTGAGTGCATTTGCTTAATTAACTAAAGTTAAT